>JAGFMF010011395.1:7525411-7596780 GCA_019455555.1 Galemys pyrenaicus | reverse complement strand
GGCTGGCTGTCGTTTCTCCCTGCCAGTGGCTGGCTGTCGTTTCTCCCGCCAGTGGCTGGCTGTCGTTTCTCCCGCCAGTGGCTGGCTGTCGTTTCTCCCGCCAGTGGCTGGCTGTCGTTTGTTTTCACCAATGACAGCTTCACGCCGTTCCTCTTGGTAAGAATTGTTAAAGAGATCATAAACTCACCCCTGCTTCCCAGCAGTGCCACCCAGGGCACAGCCTGCATACTCGAGCCATCTTCTGAAGCACTGGCCCTAGCTCACATCTGATGCTAATTCCTCTCGGGACCCTCTTCGGGGGACACCCAGAGGCACACACCTGTGGTATGCACAAGCTCTCGTTCCAAGGTACCCAGAAACCCGTGAGCTCCTGGTGGCCTTTGGCAGAAGAGAGCAACACAGTAAATTTTGGATTCTCTCCATCCATATGTTGTGTTTTCAATGCATTTACATATATTTTCATTTTTAAAAATAAGACAATAACTCTATTTTGCTTTCTACTTTTTGTTCCATTAACAACCTCTTAAGGAAATTCTCATTGTAAACAGCTGCATTTCTCACTGTCTGGAGGCTGAACACGCTTCGTACCACTTGGTAACTGGGAACGCTGTTGCCGAGGCCCGTGACAGCAGGTGCACATGCTGCTAGCAACCCTGGGCTGCCTGCTCTGTTCAGAAAATCCTGGGAGGATTCTCTCCACTGGGTTCTGTGCAGGGAAGCCCGGGTGGAGGCAGAGCCCAGCAGCCCTTCCCCCCGGGGCAGGCACAGGTGCCCTCAGCTACAGAGAAGTGGCCACAGGTGGAGCCACACTCCAGCGCTGACGCCGAAAGGAGGGTCTCTCCTCCCCGCTGCCCCACTCTCAAAAGGTCACCTGCCCAAAGACAGGGACAGTCTGCCCCACTCTCAAAAGGTCACCTGCCCAAAGACAGGGACGGTCCATGTGTGACCCTCAGCTTTCAGAATATCCATGCCTTGGAGGCATCCCCTGGGGGTAGGGAAATTTGGAAACCATTTGGGCAGATTTAGATCTCAGTGGAAAGTTTGGGGGTTAGGGGAGGGGAGGGGAAGCCAATCAAAGTCTGAAACAGCAAGTTCAGCCCAGCTTTGGTGACGGAGTCCAGACAAGTGTTAACCCGCTCCGGGCGGCGGCTGCCGGCTCCTGCCGCTCAGACTGCTCTGCACCCAGCTCGCCTGGGCACCAGCACATGCAGATCCGGAGCAGGCCTGCGTGGGCCTCTGAACCAGCCCTCAGGTGCTGCCAGTGCTGCTGGAGTCGCCACAGGGACTTACCACCCCTCAAAGTGCCCAGGAAGTCTACTTGCCCACAGGGGTGAGAGCGAGGTGGTCACCAGACCACAGACCTGGCCTCCGTCCCTGCCCACGATGAAGCCACGGGGAAACACCCAGCTGTCAGGTGAGTTCTGGCGCCACCCATCGCAGCTGCATGTGGGGGTGGGGTGCAAGGAACACATGGGGAAGCCCCCCACCTGACCACCGCACGCTTGACTGGAGCTGAAACATCTGCTCCCAGAGAGGTAGCTCTCAAGGCCCAGGGCCCCCAGAGCAATGCCTCCTGCCCATCGCTGTGATTATAATCACTCCACATAAAAATTCATTATTTTGAATTGAGAGGTGAAAACACAAATAGGTTCAGAAGAATTTGGCTAACTTCACGAATGACAGATTCATAAAGGATTCAGAAGGAATCCAGCAAATCGCAGCCGCATCTCTTACCTGCGCAGTTCTCTCGTCCTCCTCCGCAGCTGCGCCTCTGCTCCCAGCCCTGGGCGTTTCTCATTCTCCCCAGCACTCTTCACCTGTGCGGCCACCTCCACCACCTTCAGCCCTGCTGGACCCCCTTATCCCTGTAGTGGCGAAAAATATCCGAGTTTGGCCAGAGGTGCTGGGGTGAAGGAATTCACCAGAGGCAGTGGAGAACAGGAAAGGGGGATTTATTTAAATACCCTGAAAGGGAGCAGGGGGTGAGACGTGAGTGGTCTGCGTACCCAGAAGGGCTTAAGGCTTTCTTTTATGACCTATTAGCTGCTGGGGTGGCTGGTCTTGGGCATTGACCTTCCACACAGAATGGGTCCTGGCCCTGCTTGCGCATTCATGGTCAAGGTGATCTAGCTTATGGCCCGGTTACCATAGCAACCTTATTGATTCCCTGCCTACTGCCTCCCAAACCTGCCTACTGGGCAAGGAGTGGGGACTTAGATGTACCCTTAGCAATGTCACCCCAGCAATCCCCACTGTAGCGGCAGGAAGGGTGGTGGCACCGGAGCAAGGTTCGGGATGGTTCTGGGCAGACAGGTCAGGGAAGGAGAGTCCTGGAGCCCTCGGTGGCTTTTCATGCTTTATTTAGTAGAGGTGGCCAGGTACATGGCAGGTAGGGGTGCCGGCGGGGCCGGGAGGCTGGCAGGCCTCCCAGTCCCCAGCGCATCTCACCCTCTCGGCTGCTGCTTCTCTCTCTGCTGCTGCTGCTCGTTCATCGGTCGGTCCTGTCTGTTCTGTTGGTCCTCGCAGTTCTGGCGTCCTCATGACGCCGCCCATTTAAGCCCGTGTCCAACTCAGGTGCGCCCACTTGCACATGCCCACCCTGGAATGCTCGCAGCACCTCAGGTGTCCATCATCAGTGGTGGGAGGGTGGAAATACCGATCAACCTTTACCCTACACCCACTTAACAAGGACACCGCTGCAAGGGTCCTCTGAAGAACCTGTGGACGATGGTCACGAAAGCCGTGTATCCAATATGGTAGCTATCAGTCAGTGGAGCTGTTTAATTAACTTTACATTAATTAAATTACTGGATGTTAATTCATAGCTAGGAGAGGCCATCACATTGGTGCATCTACCACGATGGGCCTAGGAAAACACCCCAGCTTCTGGATCAAGGTGAAGCAGCAGACATCCAGCACCTCAACCCAGTAATCTGAAGGCCATAACTCCTTCCACCACAGTGGCTGGCTCACCACACACCTGCGGGTATGGAGCTGGCGCTGGTAGTCATGAAAACAGATCGGCCAGCGAAAGCCAGCCACCTGCAAACGTGACAGCCACACTGCCAACAAGAACACAGCCACTCTCAGCAGCCTCTGGCACAAGTGCACCCCCTGCCCGTGCACGGTCCCCATCTTCAGCACCAGCTCTGTCCCAGGCAGCCAGAAGCCTGGGATGACAAAAAGGAAATTGCCCAGGCACCAAGAGCGCCTGAGCTCCCACCCTGAGCAATTAAGACAGCAGTCAACTTTTTACAAGCAAAGCACATTTTTTTAAAAAAAATTTAAAACAGCTTCTGTAGGGTAAAGGTTGATCAGGTATTTCCACCCTCCCACCGCTGATGATGGACACCTGCGGTGCTGCGAGCATTCCAGGGTGGGCATGCGCAAGTGGGCGCACCTGTGTTGGACCCGGGCCTAAATGGGCGGCGTCATGAGGACGCCAGAACTGTGAGGACCAACAGACAGAACTGCAAGGACCAACTGACAGTACTGATGAGTAGCAGCAGCAGCAGCAGCAGCAGAGAGAAGAAGCAGCCGAGAGGGTGCGATGCGCTGGGGGCTGGGAGGCCTGCCATCCTCCCGGCCCCGCCGGCACCCCTGCCTGCCATGTACCTGGCCACCTCTACTAAATAAAGCATGAAAAGCCACCGAGGGCTCCAAGACTCTCCTTCCTTGACTCGTCTGCCCAGAAACATCCCGAACCTTGCTCCTGCGCTCCCATCCTGCCACTACAGCTTCTCAGTTCTAAGTGGTCTCAGAATCAAAGTTCTGTTGAACAGCACTACTGGAAGTTTCTTACCAAAACCCACCAGTCACTAGGGAAGTTTTGGGTGTTTGAGGAAAAAGGCAGCCTTTCCTCAAGATACCTCACAGATCCCTGCAGGAAAAAGCAGAGCAAGGACGACAAAACTCTGCAGCCACACTGTGAGCACGTCCTGTGTGAAGCTCGATGCCCTGCACGGGCACAGGCAGCGGTCTGGATAAGCCCCTCACTCATCCCTCGAAGTTCATAGCCTCTGCCCTCTCCACTTCAGATCCTTGCTTCATCTTTTCCTTCTAGTGTGTATGTGTTGTTGAGGGTGGGGGAGGAGGCTGTAAATACCCTTGTATTAGTCTCCTATAGCTGTCATAACAAATGATCATCAGTCGTGTGACTTATAAGAGAAATCTGTTCGCTGAAGGTTCTGAGGGCCAAACACCCAAGGTCAGGATGGCAGCAGGGTTGCGCTCTCTCTGGTGTCCCTTTGTAGGGTAAAGGTTGATCAGGTATTTCCACAATCCCATCACTGTGATGATGGATACTGCAGTGCTGCGAGCATTCCAGGCTGGGCATGCGCAAGTGGGCACACCTGTGTTGGACATGGGCTTAAATGGGCGGTGTCATGAGGACGCCAGAACTGTGAGGACCAACAGACAGAACTGCGAGAACCAACCGACAGGACGAAGGAGCAGCAGCAGCAGAGAGAGAAGCAGCAGCCGAGAGGGTGAGATGCGCTGGGGACTGGGAGGCCTGCCAGCCTCCCGGCCCCGCCGGCACCCCTGCCTGCCATGTACCTGGCCACCTCTACTAAGAAAGTATGAAAAGCCACCGAGGGCTCCAAGACTCTCCTTCCCTGACCAGTCTGCCCAGAAACATCCCGAACCTTGCTCCAGTGCTGCTGTTTCCTGCTGCTACACCCTTCCTCACCAATTCCAGCTCCTGCTGGCTGGAGGCTTGCTGGTTGGTGGCCAAGTAACTGTCTCTGGCCTCGGTCTCCACATGGTCTTCTCTGAAGACCTACCAGGTTCTTATCTGCTATGAACAGGACACACCTGGAGACTAAGATGAGCTCATCTCGGGATTCTTAATTGTCTCTGCAAAGACCCTTTTTTAAAATATTTTTTTTGTTAAATATTTATTTATTTATGCACATGTAGGGTAAAGGATGATCAGGTATTTCCACCCTCCCACCACTGTGATGATGGACACCTGCGGTGCTGCGAGCATTCCAGGGTGGGCATGCGCAGGTGGGCGCACCTGAGTTGGACACGGGCTTAAATGGGCGGCGTCATGAGGCTGCCAGAACTGCGAGGACCGACCAACAGAATCGAGAGAGCCAACAGGACTGATAGTACTGAGAAGCAGCAGCAGAGAGAGAGAAGAAGCAGCCGAGAGGGTGAGATGCGCCGGGGGCTGGGAGGCCTGCCATCCTCCCGGCCCCCCGGCACCCCTGCCTGCCATGTACCTGGCCACCTCTACTAAATAAAAGTATGAAAAGCCACCGAGGGTTCCAAGATTCTCCTTCCCTAACCCGTCTGCCCAGAATCATCCAGAACTTCGCTCCTGTGCCGCCCCTTCCTGCCGCTACAGCATACAAGAACTGGGGTACAGGCCAGAGGTGAGGGGGTGGTGGTGGTGAGAAGATTCACCAGAAACAGTGGGGAGCAGAACAGGCAGATTGCCTGAAGTACACTGCTGAGGGGAGAGGCAGGTGAGGCAGGAGAGGTCCGCTGCGCCATGTGGGTCACCTCCCTGGCCAGCAATAGGGATCGAACTCATGCTGCAGCAGCTGTGGTTTGCTTCATAGTGTATTGCTTAACCCATCTGCGCCACCAGGGAGGCCCCAAAGACCCTTTTTAAAGTAAGACCACAGTCCCAGGTTTCTGGAGTTAGGACATGGACACAGCGGTGGGGAGGCACTGGCTAACCTGCTAGAGTCCTGCCGCCTCACTGACCTGTTCTCAACTCCCTCTGGACACGCAGCACTTTTCTGACTGAGTAGCCTTCTCCAAGTGCACTGTCTGGGCCTGGAGCAGAAGCTTTCCCCCCGTACTAAGGACAAGCCCTAGGCAGATTGGAGCAGCCTCAAGCCCCCCCCTCTGTTCTAGGGGATTGAAGACTCACTTTCTCCTTCCCACCTCACAATCATCTGTAGGGTTCCAAGCCATTTTCCCATATTTCCATGTGAGAGTGGAGCTCTCAACCATCCCAAACCACCTCACCCCACTCTGTGAGGACGGCTCTGCTCAGCCAAACTGCCAAGGCTTGAAGAGCACAATGCAGTGGAAAGGACAAGGAGAGACTAATGAGAGCTGGTGACACTTCTATCATTGTGCCGGGTGCCATTTTAACTCTCCCATGACTGTTAACATGTAAACCTCACAACAACCCAAGGCTGGAGACCCTCTCGTCCCCACATCAGAGGTGAGGGACCTGAGGCAGAGAGGGACTGAGTGTGATGCCACGTCTGATAAATTTCTGAGCCAGGACTTGAACCCAGGCAATCTGGCCCCCAAGGTCACATGCCAACCGAGGGAAAACATTGTGATGGATGGTTGGGTATTTCTGGAAACTGGGAGTTACTGCAAGGTATGATGGAAGAAAGGTGTTTCTGAGAAATACCACTGTGTCAGTCCTCAAGAGGTGCAAGTAGGGCTTGGAGATCCCTTTTAGTGACTTTTGTGAACAGACTATGTCGCTTTGAATAGACTTTGAGCTGAGAACTGGACTGTGTGGGACTCTGGCTGGTGGGATCACGTCCAGCTCCACCTCCCCCTGCGTTTCCCCATCTAGCCAACATATATGCATGAGGAAATTAATATATGAGTGAAGTCCATGATGAGAAGAAACAGAGTTGTCTCTCTTTCCTCCCAGTTCTCCTTCCTCACCAACCCCAAGCCCCACTCTCTCCCAACACACTCAGAGATGCAGGTTTCTTGTCATCTTACTGCTGTGAGGCATAGAGGAGGAAGAACAGTGATCGGCATGAGAAATACTCAAGGTCGAAAGGTAAGGAAGGCTTGACCCCCTCTGTGTGGTAAGATCTGAGGAGGGTTAAGGGGCAGCGACAATACCTAGTAACTCTTGGGGGATGGGGGTGGGGGTCATGGGGCCAATATCCCACAATTTTACCAAACTCAAACCACCACACAGATCAGATTTATGAGGTTCATCACCAGGGAGCGTGTTTTTCAGTCTGTTGAGACAAATTACCAGATGAGACATGCAAGGGCAAGGACTGGTGGTAATAGAATTACAGAATCGACAGTCGTTATTTCCTCCTGAGCTAGACGAGAATTCTCCTGGGCAGTTCCCTCTGTGCTGAGACCACCACAGTGCTCACTCAGCTCCATGGAGGGGGACCGAGAGCCCAGGAGATGCAGTTCCTGGTGTGGCCACAGACAAGTGCAGCTGTTTCCTTTCAGTGTTATTTTCTAGTGGAAATTGCACAATCGCAAGCCAAGTCTTGGAGGTAGTGGGGGGAGGCAGGAACCTGATAATAATAGAATTACAGAATCAACAGTAGATATTTCCTCCTCAGCTAGCCTAGAATTCTCTTGGGCAGCAAAGAGCAATGGAATGGGGAAAGATTTTTGAGACAGAGTAGTCAGAATGGGATTTCTCACTCTCCCACTTACTGTGTGGCCTGAGGAAAGTTCTAGAACCTCTCTGGGTCTTCTGCAAAAATGGAAATTAAAGCATCGCACAATATTATCAAGGGGATGCTCTGCTGGGACAATGTCCTGCCTTCCTTTCTCAGCACACCAGTGAATGATTTGGTCCAACATCTGAGGTGAAAGCTTCCTGTGCAGGCCTACCCCTTTTCTCCTTCCATCTCCCCTCCCTGTTCACTGGGAAAGAACACCAGAGCAGCTCCCACACTGCGCTGGAAACAAGGCCCTGTCGAGCTTCCATAGAGCTTGCATAGCTCCTCAGAGCTTGCATAGCTCCACGAGGGGGTGGGTCTGCAGCTGCTGGCTGGAGCTCTCAGGCAGGCAGGCTCCACTCGCCCTCTGTGGAGAGACTGCTGGGTCCCTACTAGTGATCACCCCAGGATTCCTGGGGAGAAGGCGCCCGTTTCCCTTCCTCAGGGTACCTTTGAGCAGTGCCCTAGTCACCCAATAAGTGCCCCCAGCTTGGATTTCAGTCTTGCAGGAAAGGCCTGGGGACATTCAGTGACCTCAGCCCCAGAGAATGTGGGGGAATTCAGAGTGGCAGGACTGACACACCAGGCCTGAATGGGAGGTCAGCTCAGCCAGCCGGGGAGTTTGCAGGGTCAGCTGAGCCATGGTTACTATCCCCTGGGGGTCAGGAAACAGGCCTGCACATGGTTTGGGAGCCTGGAACACTCTAGAAGTTGCCACCTTGAGCCTGGCTTCCTCTGTCTTGGCAATTGCCCGAGAAGCCTGACTTGCTTCCAGGCTACATTCTGGTGCTCTCAGCACTGCCTGTTCTCCCCAGGGAGACGGAGCCCTGAGAGGAGGCCAGGGCGGTTCCCCAGGGCGCCCCTGTGTCAGCCAGCCTCTTTTCCAGAATTTGTTCCTCTGACCTCCCCTACTGGGGCGGCGATGAGGTCCCTCCATGCTGCCAGAATGAGCAAATAAAAATCCAATGGCCAGTTACATTTGCATTGCAGATAAACAAGTAATTTTCTTAGTGTTCTGTGCAATATTTGCAAATGCTAATTCTAACAAAATACTCGTTGTTATCTGGGACGTAACAGGCCATCTTGTACTTATCTAGCAACCTTAGCCCCACCTCACTCTTTAAACTCTAAGAATGAGCCTCTTCTCTGCTTCTTATCATTTGGGAGACACTTGGACGTGAGGGCACAGGCAAGGCCCTTCTATGTTTCATGTTGTGACTATTAATCTGGTTTTAAAACGCTGGGATACTACAGATGTTGGCAACATTTCTTAAACTGGCCTTTTTAAAAATTGACTCTCATATTTCATAGTCACTTATTCTAGTGAGACCTCCAGCAGATGATTTCTTTCCCTTTGCTTTTCTTTCTTATTTTTGTTACCCATGTGTGTTTTGGAAATCCCCCACTAGCATAGAGCAAGTCACCCTGTTCTTACCTTACTGTCAATGCTACTCTACCTTCCTCCTCATTCCCTTTAGAAAACCCAGCTAACTGCCTACTCCCCTGTGGGGAGGGACGCTGCTAGGTAGCTCCTGGCTTTCTCCAGAGGAAGGCTCACTGGTCAATGGCAGTCTCTGCTGATGGGCGCAGACTCTGGAAAGCATGCCCTGGCATCGGCGTGTAGGAAGCGCAGGGTCCAGTCCTGTGGGCCCAGAGCACAGGGGGACGCTCCAGGTGGGTAGGCTTGTGGGAGTGTCTCCCTCTAGTTTATGTTTCCTTCCACTTCTTTCCCCACCTTTTTTGCCCAGGTCATAGAAACAGCAATGGTCCAACATCCAGGCCGCAGGACAAGGCAGTGGCCAGAACGCCTGGTGGCACAGAGGCCCGGGTCTGTGCCTCTGCACAGGTGGCAAGGACTTGAGCCACATTCCAAATGCTCCTTGCTGTGGCGGGTCTGCCCTGGCAGTTACCTGCCTCCTGCAGGCCCCAGCTATTGCTCAAGGTCCCTTGCCAGGCACTGGCTTGGGCCCTCCGTGCTCTCTCATAGAAGCCAGCCTTCATGCAGCCGGGCCGAGTCTTCTGACGTAGGCCCTTCGCAGCCACCACAGGCAGAGTCCCCTGGGTGCTGTCCCTACAGCACCCCAGCTGCTGGTTCTCCCCCCTCCTCCCTCCTGCCTCTTCCCACGCCTTCCTCCCAGGATTCCCGAGGACTTCGTCAGAGTGTCTCTCGCCAACATCACACCCACCTTGGCTCAGAGAGTGTGAGACAATGTACATGCCACCCAGGGCAGCTCCTCTGAGCTCCCAGAAGGACAGAGGGCAGTGGCTTAAAAGCGCTCGCCTCCCTTCCCAGGACATGGGCTGGGGAGGTTTTGCTTCATCATCCGCTTCCATCATCCGTCTTCCATCATCCGCTTCCCTCTCCTAAGAGCGCTGTGAGGAAGCTCTCAGTCTCAGACGAAAGCTGTTCAGACCCTCGCTCGTCCCACCTACTAGGTTAAGTTACTTCACCTCTCTGCGCCTTAGTTTTCTCATCCATGAAAGGGAGCTAATAACTAATAATCATCCCTATGTCATAAAGTTGTTGTGAGTATTAAATGAGGCAATGCAGGTAAAAAGCTTAGAAAAACACCTGGCAGGTAGTGAATACCTACTAAATGGTACTAGGTGGCCATTAATGTGTTCTCTGTGGCCATTAGTAGTGGGGCCCCCTGAAGGGCACACTGTACTGGACACTAATGGGGAGACCTAAGAGAAAGAAGTTGTGGGCCTCATTCGATGCTCTTGAGTCCCCTTGAAGAAAACTAAACGCACCTGCATTGTAGATTTCTGTTATGCTCTATGCTCACCTTTGCATGAATCCTTTGAATTGTCTTTGGGTGTTTGGGGGGAACCCTTCCTTAGATATGAGCACCTCCCCCAAGCTAGAAGCCAGAAACACAATCTCCCAGCTTCCCTTGCTGTAGGAAAAGGCACATGACCACTCAGATACATTTACATGAGACCCTGAGGAAGCAAGTGAGTCCAGGAACCTCAAGGACAAATGACTCCCCTCCACGTTGCCCTACACTTCTCCATGAAGAGTGTTATGGTTTAATTGTGTCCATCCCCTCCAAAAAACACACTTAAAGAGTCTTAATCACCTGCCCCCACCGCCACCCCTCTACACACACACTACAACCATCCAGACCCCAGAGTGTAAACTTTTCAGACGACAGTCCTTCAGAAATAATTAAGGGTCGGCTTTAATCTGCCTTATAAAAAGGGGAAATCTGGGGCCTCCCTGGTGGCCTAGGGGTTAAGTCTCAGCACTGCCACTGCAAAGGTCCACCACGATGGCCTGAGTTCGATCCCGGCCAGGTGCAGCGGACCTCTCCTGTCTCACCCACCACTCCCCTCAGCAGTGTATTTCAGTAGATCGGCCTGTTCTGCTCCCCACCTTGTCTCTGTTGAGTCCTCTCACCCTCCCAAACACACCTCTAGCCTACACCCCAGTTCTTCTACGCAAAAATAAATAAAACCTATTAAAGGGTGTAGAGGGATTTGAGCATGCAAACACACACACCCCATGGTGTACAGATGAAGGCAGAGATGAGGGTGACGTACCTATAAGCCAAGGAAGTACAAAGATGCCAGCAGCCTCCAGAAGCCGGGGTGAGGCCTGTGGAGCAGATTCTCACTCAAAACCCTCAGAAGGAAGCAACCCTGCCCAAACCAGACCTCAGATTTCTAGCCCCTAGAACTATGAGCAAATACTTATCTGCTGTTTCAGCCTCCTGTTTGTGGTACTTTGTTAGAGCAATCACACAAAATGAATACAGAAGACATGTTTCCATGCTTTTTTTGTTAAATACAAGCCCCTAAGGGTTGGGGATTTTGTCTGTTTATCTACTGGCACATACGTGGTGCCCAAGAAACACAGGTGCAGAGAATCAGTCTCCTGCCCAGGTCCCTGCACAAGGCAGAGAGAACAGAATGGTCCTGCCTTCAAAAGTGCACTCTCCATTACAATGCTGACCTCGGCTGGGGCAGAAGGGGCACATCTGCCCCCCCTCCCCCCCACACACACAGAGGTCCCCAGGCCACTTGAGGCTTCAGGCCTCTGAGCTGGGTGCACAGCAGGTTGGGGGGATGGTCGTGTGGCAGTGTGGTCTTGTGTATTTCGGGGGGACTGATCACTGAACAGACTCAGAAATCCTGCTCCGACTCCTTCGTTTCAAAACACAAAGCCCACACGCCAGTGAGAGTTTAAAGGACTTTTCGGACCACCCCTCCCCCCTGCACAGCCACCCCAGATGAACCTGAAGCTTGACTGAAAGACACATCAGGATTGTTTCGCTCTATGTCCCATACTAATCTGCCTACCCAATGACCCCCCCCAACCTCTCTCTCTCTCTCTCTCACACACACACACACACACACACCAGGGTCACTCTGAAGAGGCACTTAGAGGCAGAGAGAGCCTGTGTTCTGAACAAAAATAGTAAGTATGCCTGAGGTCAGGACAGTGGCAGTCATGCTTCCTAGCCTGATCTCTTTGAGACTTAGCCCAATTTCTCTGTGACTGTGGCTTGGACAAGGGGAGGCAGGGTCTGCATAGCAGAGTTGACTAGTCCGAGTCTGGTCAGATTTCAGATCTTCTCCTTTGGATTCTGAGGGTGGCTGTGTACATGTGCTCGTGGGCGTGTGTGTGTGTGTAGGACAGTTTCCCAGAGGACTAAAAGGCCACCGCCCATGTGCTGAGAAGTTAAGCTGCCCGCCCAGGCCTCTCCATCCTCGTGTGCAGACCAGATCATAATGAGAGCTGAAGTCACCCACATGGGTCACCAGGAGTCCACGGGCCCTGCCCAGCAGGGCTCGGCCTACAGGCCACACCCAGGCCCATGTGGGAACGGGCCTCCTTTGTATTAAGAAACGTGACTCCCGTGACTCCCGGATCTCACACGGGGCTGGGCTTGTTGCTCACAGAGAGCCCTTTGTGCCTGGGAAAGGGTTGGCTCATTTGTTCTGGCTGACGTCCAGGCACTGCCCACCTGCAGCCGCCCGCCTGGGGCTCCCCACCTTTCCTCTCCAGCTGTGCCTCCCTTCCTCACAGGGTGGAGCCACCCCACTGAGGGAGGCCTGAGCCCTGCCAGATGAATGACCCCAGAAGTCCCTGGCTGGAGACCAGGGTGACTCCAAGACTTGCTATCACTAGGGCTCCGGGGCCAGCTCCCTGCTGGGGGCAGCCTGGCAGAGTGGGCAGCTGACAGGCCTTCCCTGGGGAGCACACGAGGGCCGAGAAGGCACAGCTGCTGGGCCAGGGGAGAGTTCTGAGGCAGAAAAGCCCTTTCTGCACATCCTGCCGGGGTAAGGGTTACCGCAGCGTGATCTGGCTTGTTGCTGGGGAGACACCATCATCCCAGGTCCACAGTTATAATCGCAACTGTTCATGTTCCTTTAAAAAATTAAATTTAAAAAAAAAAAAAAACCCAGGCGAAATCTCCTGCTTGTCAGAGTCTTCCTCCCCCGCTGTCGGCTCCCATTATGAATCCATGGCATCTTCTGCTGAGAGTTAATTACACGTTGTGTGAAAGATACAGGGCTTCCTTTTACATTTTTTTCCTCCTTGATGGGTCCTAACCCTCTCGACTGCCTCCCTCTGCTTCCCCTTTGCTACAAGAAAGGAGGGTGAACTGAGAGGAGGAGCTTGCCCCACTCCACCCTGCACCCCCGGGGCGGGGTTCCCCCTGGGCAGGGAAGCTGGGGAGATCCTGCCCGAGCTCTGGGCGTCCTGACCAAGCACACGTGACAGGCGTTATTTAGGTCCTCGGCACGTCAGCCCTCTGATGCCAGCTCCTTTTGCCCCCCTCTCCGAAAACAGGGATGGGGTGTCAGGTGGAGAGCGGCCTGAAGGCGGCCCCCAGGAAGGCGCCTAAGAGAATGTGACCCCCTCCAGCTGCTGTTCTTGGTGCTTTTCTCTGATTCTCCCATAAGCCCGCAGATACTTCATTCTGAGCATGGCTCATCCTTTCTCCTAAGGCTATGACCAGCTCCGGAAGCAACAAGTGTGGACTAATACCTTGAATGATAACACTGCCTCTTCGCAGAGCTGCGTTTCACTCACTGATGAGACGGCTAATTGCACAGCTGTGGGCTCTCCAGAGCAAGCCACGACTGTCCTGGCCCTGGGCAAGTTCCAGCACAGCAGGCTGGAAGGGCCTTCTTGGCCAACCCCTGCCCCGAGCCAGGACACGCCTTAACGTGGGGGAATTTCTAACATCCTCTGATACTGGTTCCCTAAATCTATCACTAAGGGAACCTCAAGGTTGTGCGTTAAAAGTAATCACGTCTATAATTACAGTCCTCAACTTAGTACACATGGAACACCCACTGGTTATGGGGCAAACCCCTCATCGTGGCTGATGTCCTCCTACAGCTGCCTTGCTTAATTCCAAAGTAGCTGGGGTAGTCTGGGGATGTTAGCGCATGTTAATTATTAGCCTAGCAGAAGTGGAGAGACATCATCTGCTGCTACCCGATTCCAAAACACAGTTTTGAATTGTTCTATTCCCTTGAATAGCCTAGTCTGCAGCTCATCTCAGGGATGACTGAGAACTGACTTTATAAAAAGAAGGACGTCTCTGTTCGCTTGGCTTTATCTCCAAAGCATGGCCGAGGTGGCACAAATGGCTGATGTGACAAACCAACAGCGGATCACTGCTGGGGGGTTATCCGCAGCCTCGAAGGCAGGGGGAATGCAAACCCAAATGTGCAAATTCCTGGGCCCGGTGCCCAGAGATCCTGATTTAGTAGGTCTGGGGTGGGGCCTAGAATTTTGCTTTTTAAAACATCACGGGTAATTCTGATGCAAGTAGCACCCAATTCCACGTTGAGAAACTTCATAGGGGTTCTGACCGTGGCTTATAAGCACAGGAATCAGCTGAACCCCCCCTCCAACAGCTCCCCTCCTCCCAGCCAGAACGTTCCTGGAATGTATATTCCAGGAAACTATTCATATATCTATTTTTAAAAATAACATTGGTTTTCCCCTTCCCTCAGTTATAAAGCTAATGCAGAAACTTATATAATGCCATATAAAAAAGATAAAGGCATTCATGATCACTCGTAGAAGAGGGGACTGCTAACATTATGCTGTTGTCCTCCCTGCATATTTTTTATGAAGTTTACAACACACTGAACACATCATTTTACTGCATTTCCTCCCCTGCCCCCACCCACATTATCCTTCCCTTTTTCCTGGAAATTTGCTAAAGGCTCCATAATATTCCCCTCATTGAGTGTGCCTTATTTTAATAAATATCCCTAATTGTTGGACGTCGAAGTGGTTCTCAATAAATAATTATTATAAACAATGTTGAGATGACACTCTTTCTGCACAGTTTTGTCACCATCTGGGATGACTTCTTGAAGCTGCCTTCTAGAAGTGGATCGCTGGGTGAATGCGTGTCTGCGAACTGCAGCCCCGGCTGCGTCCACGTGTCCCCTCCCTGCATGCTTCCCGGCTGTGGGTCTGCTTCCCCTCAGCCTGAAGCGCTCCTGATCACAGTTTCACTCTCACCAGCTGTTAGGGGGTACACAGTTCCCCTTAAAATGATACTGTGCAGGCCAAGCCACCAGAGCAGTGAATGGGATCTTACTAGAAACAGAGTCTTTGGGGCCTCCCTGTTGGGGCAGCGGGTTGAGCGCCCGCACTATGAAGCATCCGCGCACCGCAGAGTGAGTTGTACTCCCGGCCAGGGAGAGGACCCACAGGGCGCAGCAGACCTCTCCCTCTTGCCTGCCTGTTCCGCTCCCCACTCTGTCTCTGGTGAATCCTCTTACCTCCAGCAACTCTGGCCTGTACCTCAGCTCTTATATGCATAAATAAATAAATCTTTAAAAAAGAGAGAGAGATAAGTCTTCGCACATATAAATCAAGGTAAGTGACCTTGATTCTCGAGGGTGGGCCCTTATCCAATGTGACTGGTGTCCTTATAAGAGGAGGAAACTGCCCCGTGCAGACGCAAACACGCTGAGAGAACACTGTGCGCTGCACTGCATGGAGGGCTGCCAACCACCAGAAGCCAGCAAGGGGCCGGGGGTCCCACCAGCCTCAGCGGCAGCACAGCCCTGTGCTAACAAAGGACTTCGGCTCCGTGCAAACGCACTGCTAGTATTTTAAGACACCTGCTTGGGGGCCCTCCCAGGTGGCGCAGTGGGTTAAGCAACACACTATGAAGCAAACTGCAGTTCGATCCCTGCCCCCTGCCAGGGAGGGGAAAAAAAAGACACCTGCTTGGTGGCGCCTGGTCCTGCAGTCCTAGGAAACTCGCACGCTCTGTGTTCCTGGGTGGGTACCTGCAGGCTCAGAAAGCGCTGGGGTGCAAAAGATGGTTCTTGCCCCCTCAGAAGGGTGTCAAGGCAGCCAGGTAATCTGTCCCGCCTGGGAACTGTCCTGCTCCTGCTCACGGGAGCAAGTGTCCAGGGACAGCCTGGGGCTCTGGCTCTCAGCAGCCACCAGAGCGAGGTCTGCTTTAGCAAGTCCCTCCAGGTGACGCCTCACGTGGCAGAGGAACACCTGAAACTTACACTTTGCCTGGTGCCCAGACTCTTGGGTTTGTCCCAGTGGAATCAGTATTTATTAGGCTCTTGCAACACCTCCTGGATTAAAGCCTCATTCAAAGGCTCAAACAGGCCGATGACTGGGCTAAGGTCATCTTTGTCACCAATTAGGTCTCAGACCGATCATGACAGGGTTTCTCTGGAGTTCCAAACTCACCGTGGGTTGGTCGATAGCTCTACTATTCATTTTTGTAAATGTTGGTCTTTTTTCCAACGGCTTCTGAAAGAATTCATCGCTTTCTTGGGTTTACCTTGATTCTGTCAGAACCTAAATCTAAAAAAATCCAAATGGAGAAGATTATACAGTAGGAACGTTGTTACCCCCAGAGTTACAAAGTCTGCAACAGTCTTTATCGACTTCCCAATGGGCAGCCCTTCCTCCACTCCTCATGAGAGCTTGAAGGGGCAGGTATAATGATCTCTACTTTTTTTTAAGATGTATTTCTTTATACATACAGGAGCTGGGGGACAGGCCAGAGTCCAAGGAGGTGAGAGGCTTCACCAGAGACAGAGCGGGGAGCAGAACAGGCAGACTGACTGAAACACACTGCGGAGGGCCATGCTGAGAGGTCTGCTGCACCATGTGGGTCCCCTCCCTGGCCGGCGGCAGGGATCGAACTCATGCTGCAGCGGCTGTGGTTTGCTTCATAGTGCGTTGCTTAACCCACTGCGCCACCAGGGAGGCCCCATGATCTCCACTTTTATAGGTCAAGAGACCAAGACGCACAAAGGTCAGCAGGTGACCCAAGGAAGGAAGCAGCTGTCAGCCAGGACAGTGCTGGCGGGGGGGGGGGGGGGGGGGGGGGGGGGGGGGGGGGGGGAGGGGGAAGGGGTTAAGGCTTTCTAACAGAGTCCCCAGCAACCTGCTCCACTGTGTGGTCAGGGATGACTCCAGAGGTAGCTTCTCGGTGGAGTGACAAATGCCACCAGGGCATGAGATGTTTTGAGGAGTTACACCAAACCTTTTTGAGGCAGGTATTCCTAGTTCTTTTCAGTCTCATCTCCCACTTTTCTGGCATCTTCAGTAACACAAAATTTTGTAGTATGTCCCTGAAAAATAGCCTGACCCCTGCTAATTCATCTCCTAGCCTTACATCTCACTTTCAATACAATTGCTCCCTGAAAGTTGCAAGAAAAGTGAGTCCCTAAATGCCTGTAACAAATGTATATGGGTCTCCCCTGATGGCCTAGGGGCTAAGTCTCAGCGCTCTCACTGCTACACCTGAGTTTGACCTCCAACAAGAGAGCTAATTCCCATGGGTTAGCAGCACACCTCTCTGTCCTGCCCACTGCTCCCCTTACAGTGTGTTTCAGCAGATCTGCTTGTTCTGCTCCCCACTCTGTCTCTGGTAAAGCTTCTCACACAACCCCCATCCCTGTACCTCTGGCCTATACCCCAGTTCTCCTAAGCAAAAATAAAATAAGTTTTGTAACGGGACACAACCCTTAGTGTATTTTTGTATGAATGCAGAGTCACGCATGGCACATAGCTTAGTGAGGTCTGCCTGTGCTCCTGGATGAAGGCGGACTTCTGCACAACAGGCTAACTTTAGGAAGGCACACACATTTCATTGACCTTCTGCCCTGGTTTCAGTTGCTAAAGGAAGGAGCAAAGTCTCTTTCACTGAACGGCTTCTAGGACTCCAAGGGATGACAGGAGCCAGGGTCCAAAGGCTGGACTAAACAGTCAGGCAGAGCCGGATGGTCAAAAGCCAAGATGAAGCTCTTATGAAAGCAAACAGGAAACAGGAAGCCCCATCAGACACAAAGAAAGCCTATCAGGCCAAGCACAGGGCAGAAGAGGGCACAGTTGACAGAGAATTCACTTCCCCATGAGTACCACAAAGAGCAAGAGGCGAAGATGAAACTCTGGGCCTCCCCAGTGGGCTGAGACAGAAGCTGAATAAAGGAAAACAGCTCAGGCCCAGCAGAGCATGGTAAGAGCTACCACGTGGAGGCAACAAGGGCCAAGAGCATCGGCAGGTGGGATGGGAGGAAGCAGCTTTGCAGAGGCAGCTGAGCTGCACTCACATGAGATACACGAGAAATCAGAATTCAAAACAGTAGCGAAGCAAACCCTACCCAGAGGGTTCTCAGTCTGCAAAACAAACAAACAAACAAACCCACCAGAGAAAGTTTGGAGTCACAGAGCTTGTGACTTAAGAATCCAGCTCCAGCCACTCTCCTGCACCTGGTCTTAGCTCTCAGGGTGGCCCCCGCCCACCCAGCCCACCAACTTCCCAGTGGGCAACCACACTGGGCCCAGGCCACCCACCACTAACACTTTTCATTCAGCTCCCCGCCCCTATTTCCGCCCTCCTGTGTCCCTGGGTCCTGCATCTTGTCCCATTTCAGCAAATTAGACCCCTTGCTTTCACAAGAGTTGTCATTTTTAACTCTTCCACAGAGGCCTGGTGCACAGGGCTTCCCAGAAGTCTGGTTCAATGCTATTTTAAGCGGGATTGGATTAGCAGAAATGAGCCACCCACTGCACCCTGGGGGAGAGGCTGGCTGGCAGGCCGTGAGCTGGAGGCTCTTGCCCACGTGAGTCTGAATGAGGGGCACAGGGTGCCAACAGCAGCTCTTGTCCCCTTCAAGGCTTCACTGACAAACAGCTCTAGAAAGATCCGGGCTGGTTTAGTTCATCCAGCTGGTGTACTGCGTCTGCCTGAAGACGAGACAGACACCCCCTCCCCGGCTGGCATCACTTGTTGAGCCATGGCTTTGGAAAGAACAGCAAGTGGAATCCCGGAAAGAGACTGAATTAATTCCAGCTGGAGGCCCACCAACAGACAGTTGTGTTCTGCTCCTCCGGGGGTCATGAGAGGCTGGGGGAGGTGGACGGATGGAGGGAATCAAGTGCCTCTGTCTTTCTATCTTCCTGTGGGTCCTTTCTGACAGGGAAAGCCATCAGGGTGAAAGCAGCTTCCAGGGGTTGCTCAGGCCCTCACGGGTGCTTTCTCAGAGGGTCGTTTGCATTGGGTAGCCTAGAACTACAGGATTAAGCCTCTCAAAGTGGGTACCAACCGGTGCACTCAGACCTGGGGACCAGGCATGCTCCTCTCTACACTGAGGAAGCCCAGCGCCTTCCTGACCTCTGGGTCCTTCTGACAATGTCGCCATTTTCTTCCCTCACAGGGCTTTGACCTAAATTCCCAGGCAGTAGGACACCCACCTTTCCTAGGAGAACAGTCAAGTCCTTGGTATGATGTGAAAAACTGTCCCCTCTTTATGCTTTTTTCTTTCTTCAAACCACTCTCCCACCTTTACTACAGCGGCCAGTCTGGGTTTACTGAGGCTCTCCAAGCCTGCACCATTGGACATGTGTCCTTTCTGAGGATGGAGGAGGGGTGGCGTGGGGCCTCCAGCCCGGACCCCGTCCACAGTGGCGGTGGGGCTGGGGGTGGGTGACGTCAGCGCGTTTCTTCAGGCCGGCAGGGTCGGTCCCCAAGGTTCGTCCAGAGCCGCTGCCAAGAAAGGGAACTGGGCCGCGTTACCCAGACACACACGTTCCCGGTGGCCTGTGGCGGAGGGTGTCGACCCCGCGGTTCTCTGCCTGCACCAGACTCCTGGCCGGGGTCTTTCCCAGCAAGGCCTCCCCTCCTTCCCCCAGCCACTCGGGGCGGCTCGGCACCCACCCGGCCGGCTCAGCACGTGGCGGCTGGCGGACGCAGGTTTCCTCCCCGCCCCGGCAGCTCCGCGGGCGGCTTCTCGCCCTCCCCACACTCCCCCTCCCCCGTGACTTCTTGTAAAAGGCTCCGCCGGTCCCCACCCACCTCCGCCCTCCCGCGGCTGCCAGACCCGGGCCTGCCGCAGCCCCCGCCCCCCTCCCCCCCGGCACCGCTTTTTCCCCGCCCCTGGCAGCGGGCTCCGCTTCGGAAACTGTTGAGTCAGAGGGTGGCCGGGCGGCCAGCGTCTGATGTCAGATTGGAGCAGGGCCAGGGGCGCGGGGTGGCGGCGGGAGGAGGGTGCCGGCGGCGGGAGGGAGGTCCCGGGGAAGGCTGGCGCTGGGGCCGCGGGAGGAGTAGGGGTGCGCGCTGCGGCGCCGGGCGGGCCCGGGGGGCTCCGGGCCGCCGCGTGGGGCCGTGCTCCGCGCTCCAGGCTCGGCGCTGCGCGCTCGGCTGCGGCTGCAGGGCGCCCGTGAGTCACGGTGCGTCACCGGAGCAGATGCCTGGGGCGGCTGGAGGCTCCCGGGCCCCAGCTGACTCATCAGAAAGCCCTGCCGCGCGGCGGGAGACAGCGGGAGGGCGGCGCTCCCGGGGGTTGGGGGGCTGGGGTGAGGGGGGCGGGAGCGCCTGGGGCGGGTGGCTGAGGTCGTTTGAGGTGCGCGGCGCCGGAAAACCCCAGGAAGGCGGCTGCCGATTGCCGGGGAGGTCGGCACCGCGCGGGCGGGGACCGGGACGGCTGGCAGCTGCCGGGGTCACCTGCAGCGCGACCCAGAGACAGGCGACAAAGGGAGGGAACAGTCCTCCCCCCCCACAGCAGCCGGCGGGCTGTGTCTGGGGCCTGTTCCTTCCGCAGCCTTTCTGTGTAGCGTGGGCCGCAGCTGGGGGTGGCGATGGGGACGCCCCAACCAGTGCAGCACACATCCTACTATGGGAAAAAGCCTTTCGGCGCTCAGGCTTCAGGTCCTCCGCTTCCGTGGTGCCCCAGGTCTTGGGTTTCCTCCCCACTCCCCCCTTTGAAGGCTTTGTGTGTGTGGGCAGAGACTGCGCCATATCGGGTCCTGGGCGGTCCATTTCCGGCCTCACTCCTACCCTGCCCCTCTAGGGGAGGCTGCACTGGTGCTGGAGATCCACACCACGTGCTAGGTCGAGCCTGGCCCTAGTTCTTTCCTGTCACTGTGGCTAACCACCCTGGCGCCCTGGAAATAGAGCAAGACTATCAGGAAGGGGTGTGAGCAGAGAGGCTTCCTCTAACTGCCCACCCTGTCCTGGAACAGGGACGAATTCTATAGCATTCAGGTAATCGGGGGACCTCCTCCAGGCAGGGGCCCGTTGCCCCGATAGGTCCCTCCCTGGTGGAAACTTCCCGAAGCAGCTGGCGTTTGGAGTAAAGACCTTGAAGAGGAATGATATGAACAGATGGGGAAGGGACATTCCAGATGGGAAACAAATATCTGGCACCAACACCTACAGGCGGGAAAAGGGCAGGGTGAGGTCTGGGCCTGGCTCACAGTCAGTTGGTCTGGGAGAAGGGTGGCTCCAAGCAGCTTCAGCGCTTCACCCAGCTGTGGCACAGATGTGGACTGTCATGTGGTGACCCAACAGCCCAGAAGGACCTGCTGCAGGCAGCTTCCACCCTCTGCCCTGGGCACTAAGTCTGGTCAATTCCCAGACTGAGGGAGGGATTCCTTCCAGAATTCCACAGTCCTGCTCAGTCCCAGCTGCAGGAGTCTTCCTGTCTTAGATGCTTTTTCTTAGTTGGTGGCTAACGCAAATCCTCTTTTGTTCAGAATTCAAACATGTCTAGTCTGCCCTTTGGGTCACTCTCTGTCCCATCTGGATCGACCTCAGTGTTTCTCAGCCAGGCAGTACTTTGGAATTACCTGGGAGTGTTTTGGAAAACAAAAGTGTTGAGGCATGGGCCCCGTCCGGACATCTGATTTCGCTGGTCTAGGTCGGAGGCCAGGCATAAGCCTTAGTCTCTCATGGACAGTCCCAGATGACATAGATGGCCAACACTGAGAATGTTCTAGTCAGACCCCCTCGGAGTGGAGCCTCTTGGGCTTCAGACTCCCCAGCTCACACCAGTCCTGAGAGCAACCTTGGCAGATTTCCAAGGGCAGTTGGCCTCCCAGAGAGGCTGGAGTTGAAATGTTTCCCAGGCACCCACTCTACAGCTGGGCCAAAGGTTCCAACAGGAAGGGAGGGGAAGCCTTCTGTTTGCTTCCCTGACCTTTCAAGCCAGTGATAGCCACACGGAGCCTTCACTGGCAGGAGAACAGGCGTCAGCAAGAACTGAGGCCATTTCCCATGCACTCTGCTTTACTGGAAGGGGGCTGAGGTGGAGGTGGCATGTCTCCTCCAAAGTGAAGGAGGAACCCCTTAAAGACAGACTGCAGTCCTGGGCAAATGGAGGTGATGAGTCCTGTCCCCATAGGTTATTTTGCTTGACAAATGAAGCACCCCAGCCTGGAAGTGGATTTCAGTTAAGTCTTTCCCCTCTCTTTTCACAAACTTAAGGGAAAATCTCCAAGCCTGTGTCTCACAACAGCGCTGGAAGTATCTGTCCACCCCAGGATCTGCAGACTTTGGGGAGAACCCTGACACATCTCAGGCCTTGTTAAGGAAGCGAGACAGGAGAGATAGGAACCAGGCAGTGGCCTCCCTGCTGCAGGGGAAATGACATGGGTAAGCAAGGGGTGACCAGCGTGTCCTCCCAGGGCTAAAAAGCGGAATTGTGGCCTTGAGCCTGGGGAGGATCCAGAACTGTAGAAAACACTGCCTGACAGATGGGCCACGCTGCCTAAAGGGCTCTCGGGAGCCTGCAGAAGTCTGCGGAAGTCAGTCATCCTGAGCACTGGCCTCACCCAGCAGTGCTGTTCATTTGACAGCAGGGAAAAGGGAAGCTGGGAGACAGTAACTTGAGGAAGCATCCACAGCCAGCAAATGGCACACTGGACCCTGAAAGGCCACCAGTTAAAAGGATCGGGGAGACTTTGCTAGATTTTTCCCGGGATTTTGCGTTTTTCAGCTCAAGTCCTGCCATGGAAAAACCACACGCAACCCAAAGAGAAAGTGCTGAGATGCTCCTGCTCTCTTCTCCCTTTGCATCTGCATCACTGAAGGGGTTAACTGAAGGTAATGAGTGCGTGGGTACTGGTAGGTCTTTCATGGCAAAAATGAAGGCAGGCAAAGCCTGTCGAGAGTCTTAGGAAATGCAGGCGAGAGGCCACTTTTAGTGGTGGACAGGCTGCTCTCCCTTCAGATTCAGTCCCCACATCAGGTACGAGGTCCCTTGTGTGAAAGCCTGCGGGTCGACAGGGAGTGGATATTCGTTTTCCCATTTTACGGATTAGGAAACTGAGGCTGGACAGAGCACCACTGGGATCCGACTGTGGCTGGATCTGACTCCCAGCATCCCCTCCCCTAGCCCGACTCATCCCAGAAAGAGGTCGGACCACCGACTGCGGGCAGCCCCGGTCACCCGGGCGCCCTCCCAGCCCAGACTTTCCCGGCAGCAGGCAGCCCTGGGCACGCGGGCAAGGAGGCAGGAGGAACGTTCTAGCCGTGCGCGCACCAGCTGGGGCCCTCCCGCCCGGGAGGAGCCCATTCCACCCCCGCCCTCCCCTGGGAACCCAGCACAGCGAGAGGAGCACGGCAGGGGCCCCCCTCCCGCCCCCCCGCATCCGCCGCGGCCGCCAGGTGCCCAGAAACTCGGTCTCCCCCTCCCGCCCCCGCTCCTGTTCCCGGCTCTGCCCCCGTCTCGGCGGTCACGTCTCCCCATCCGGCTCCAAAGTACGAGTCAGCCGCGGCCGGGCCAACCCCGCGGAAAGGCGGGGACTGGGGGAGGAGGTGCTGGAGCGGGGAGGCGGGGAGGTGCCCCGGGCGCTGGGGTAGGGGGAGGCGGCCGCGGGTGGGGGTCGTGGGGTGTAGAGGCGGCCCCCGGCGCGGGGTTGGGGGCGGCCCTGGGCGCGGCCCTGGGCGCGGTGGGGTAGGGGCGGCCCCGGACGGGCGGGGCCCGGCGCTCTGTCCCCACCTCCCCCCTCCGCGCGGCGCGGCGCGGGAGGGTCTGCCAGGGGCGGAGCCGCCCTTCGCACCCGGGTCGGCCCCCGCCCTTGGGGCTAGGCGCGGTCGGGGCCGCCACCGCCCCAAGGCCACCGCCCCGCCGGGCGCTCCGCGGGCGGGGAGCGGGGTGAGGGGAGGCCTGGCCGGGGAAGCCGCGAGGCCCCGCCCCCCAGCGGCGCGCCGGCGGGTGTTGCTGGGGAGAAAATTGCCGCGCGTCCCCGCCCCGAGCCCAGCGGGCGCAGCGCCCTCTGCTGGCGCCGCTTCGGCAGCGCACGGAGACACCCCGACCTGCTGCGGCTACCTCACTGCGGAGACCCAGTGGGCCCCGGTGCGGTGGTAGGAATTACCCGCTAAGTAAAAGCCATTCTCTTAAAAATAGAGTTCTCAGCATTGCAGAACAGTTCGGAAAGTCACTCATAACGCCTGTATCTGGTTTTTCAGTGCTTCATAGCTGCAGATCTGTGCGTGGATGCATCCCTTATGACATTAAACGTACAATATTGTTAGCTCTGTGAACACAGAGGCCTCGTTTTGCACACTGCTCCATCCTCAGGGCGGAGTTGAGTTATATTCATCAATGCTCAAAAGCCATTTGTTCCAGCAAGACGGGACCATGCTTTACGCAGCACAGGATCGTCGTGTTAGCTTGCTTACATTTCCCTGTATGGCCCTCTGATCCCATAATGTAAGAGGTCGATGTAAAATGGTCCACAAGCCCCCCCACCCCTAGAATCCGAAGGCCAGATATGTTCGGTATTTAGAATTATTCACAATAGGTAGCCTCTCACCTCCACCCCACACTAATGCAGGGTCTGAAACACTCCCTGATCAAACACACCACTGCAGCAAAAGGTAAGGTACAGTCGAGTAGGATAAACACGACAGACAGCTTCATGCCAGTTCAGTCAGGTTATGACCAAACAAAATACTTGCGCTTGCCAGAGCATTTGGAATTTTGTATTTGAAGAGAACTGCCCTCACCTGCAGGCGCACCCAAGGGGCTGGGGAGGTGATGAGCTTGACCCCGCTCCTCCTTTCCCAGTGGACCCAACCCTGCACCCTCGGGAGCACTGTAACACCACCTAAGTGTAGCGCCAGCAAGGCCACGGAGCCAGTTCTCGATGATTCTGAGACGACGGGTCAAGGAGGAGTCCTGGAGCCCTCCGTGGCTTTTTCAAGCTTTTACTGATATTTACATCATTAGATCAGAGGTGACCAGGTACCCAACCGGCAGGGGTGCCGTGAGGCCAGGAGGCTGACTTGCCTCCGAGCTCCCGATGCATCTTCACTCTCTGGGCTGCTTCTGCCTTTCTTCTTCTCTGCTTCTCTTCCCCTGGCATCCTCATGACACCGCCCTTATGCGCCCGTGTCTAAGCCCAGGTGCGCCCACGTGCGCATGCCCACCTAGGCACGCGTGCAGCACCGCAGGTGTCCATCATCACACCAGTGGTGGGAGGGCAGAAAAGCCTGATCACTTTTCCATTTACCTTACAGTAAGGTACCAAGTCATTAGAGGTGATGATGCATCGACTGTGGGGCAGGGGTCTTGGGGGGCAGGGTGGAGGGTTAGATGTTGGGATGTGATCACACCTCCCACCATCTGTCAGCTTCACTTCCAGGGCTACCCTAGTTCTAGGAATCTGAAAGTGACCTCCAGAACACCCCCACACCCCAAAAAGACACCACTGTAACCTGGGTGGTTACACAAGGCCATAACCTGTTAGTTGGCCATAATTGCTGTGCTTGACCCTACACAGCCTCCATGCTGGTCCTCCAAGAGCCGCTCGGAATATCCAGCCTCCTATTGTTCTCTCCACTTGATTCCCACCCACATTCACTTCAGATGCAGTATTTCCAAGGCCACAGGCGCTGTCCTCCCCTCCAAACCTGCTTCTCTCCTGTCGTGCCTCACGCAGTGATGGTGCCGTCGTCCATCCAGTGCAGAGCTAGGAACTCAGAGGTTTCTTCCACCTGCCTCCTCTGCTCTTGTCTGACTCTTCGGAAGTCTTGTCTGTTTTCCTCTACCACAGTCCTCCACGCCTCTCCCGCTCCTCACCTCCACCACCTTCACCTGGTCCCAATGCAAGGCCCTACCCAGCCTCTGCACCAATGCTCACCTAACATCAGGTTTTTTTCTCCACAAATGTCTGAAACACAAACTTAATGTCACACACGCAGGGCCTGGAGTATCTGCCCGGGTGTGTGGCTTCACTGAGGATTCTGTAATGCATGACCTGCAAAATCATTTGATGGCCCTGAAGCATACTCCACCCTCGCTATCAAGACAGTGCCGCCTGCGCACCCCTCTTAAGTGGAAGGCCATAAAGGCTGCAGAGCCCTGCCTGGTCTGGTCCGGGCCTCACTGTGCCTCTCTTAGGAGTCCGTCTGCGCGGGGCACTGGCCTTCTGTTTCAGGCCCTTGAATTTCCACCCCACGGCCTTTGCACGTGCTGTGCGTGCATGGAACATCCCCCTGTGTTTCATTATCTCGTCAACGCCAGTTCTTCATTCAAATCTTAGTGCAACTGTCATTCATCATGAAATCATTCTGACCAACCAATGCCACACCGCAGGCTCTTCGGCACCATGTTCTTCTCCCCAGAATGTTCAGATGTTTCAGTCTTCTGTATTTGTTGATTCGCTCCATGCGCTCTCCCTCGGACTATCCTGTCTGGTTGCCCATCCCGCTGTACCCAGCGCCTGGCATGAAGTAGTGCTTCGTCACCATGGGCGTGCGTGAGCGATAATGAATCCTCTCCCTTTCGCTTGCCCCTGGAGTAATGGGTGGAGTTCTGCTTGCCCATCTCAGGGTAAGCCCAAGGGGAGAACCAGAATCCCCTCACCATCCAACAAAGTGTATCTGTTATAGGCTAGGCTCTGGGGAAATGAAAAATATGCCCGCCTACCCCAACGTTCAGAACCCCAGGCAGGGAGAACCCTACAGGTCCCCAGCACACACTCGGGGCAGGAGCAGGTGCCACGCTCAGACTGGGGGATTTCAAGAAATTTTCATAAAGGGGCAATTTACAAGGGTACAGACAACTGAGGCATGACTCAGTTCGAAGGAGTGGGGTACAGGGCAGAAGAGGAGGAAGTGGCTACCAGACTGTGGAGGGCCCCTCAAGAGCTACACGATTAACTGAGAAATCAGCCGAGCAGGGGCAAGTGGCTGGAAATAGAGGCTGGGGCTCACTTGCTACTTTCCCTACGAAGAGCCCACCCTGACCCGCTCAGATTGAGGTCAGAAGGCTCATGTGATGTGTGGGTTCTTTGGCGACACCAACCTAGGAAACTTGGTGGCCTTGGTGGACCTGACATCCCAGTTTGAGAGTGTTAAAAGCCCCGCTGAAAAAGCCATATTCAAAGTTTAACAAACACACCCCTTGAGTGGCCACCTTGGAGCCTTCTGTTGCATTGTCCCACCTCTGGAACACTGATTCACTCAGACTCACAGCTGCAAACTTGTCTGCACTTTGGATTAGCAAAGCTGTTTCTACCAGGGGTGAGTGTGTGAGGGAGGAGAGGGAAAGTGAAGCAGGAATTCTCTTCTTCCTGGCTCCTCTCCACCTCAAAACCCACTGTAGCAATACAAAGGACATAGAAGGGGGCATTCATGCTATTCAGAAACATGATAGAACAAAAATGTGTTACTTTATGAAATCAACTGAGTACCCTGAAGAGCTGGCAATTGTTTGCTGCAAATTCGGCAGCATCAGGAAGAAAGATAATCCATGTGCGCCATCTAGTGGAGATAACTTTGCACTGCCACCCAATCCCTGAGCTTTTTTTGAGCAACACCTGCACTGCGCGGCCAGCCAAGTGCAACTGGCCCCCTTGTCAGAAAAAGCATTTCGAATTTATGTTACCCCTGCTCTATGTTTCTCAACGCAGAAAGCCCCGCACATATGCTATGAAAGTTTTGAATTTTGTTAACATTTTTTTAACAAACCTCCAAGCCAAAAGGGCTGATGATTGTCACTTTTGTTCTCATTTCTATCTTTATCTAACTTGAAATTTTTTTTATCGAAGTAACATTGCATTATAACAGTATATAAATTTCAGGTGTGCGTCACTAAAAATGACCTTTGTATCCACTACTTGAGGCTCACCATGGAAGCCTGAACAACCCAGTTTAGCGCCTCCCCATCCTCTTCTGGTAATGCTTTTTTCTAATTTTTAAAGTTTTTTTTTCCACTTTGCCATTTTTCGTATCTAGCTTTTGTCTTGTATGAAAGATATTTCAAAGGATGTTTTAGAAAACGTGGAATAATTTTTTCATTAATTCCAGAATCTTGGGAAGAACACTGGTGCAACGGGTTAAGCAGCGCACTGTGAAGCGAACTGCATCCACTGCAGCACAAGTTCAATCCCCAGCCAGGGAACCGACCCACATGGCGCAGCAGACCTCTCCTGTCTCACCCGCTGCTCCCCTCAGCAGTGTACTTCAGTCCATCTGCCTGTTCAGCTTCCCATTCTGTCTCTGGTGAATCCTCTCACCGCCCGCCCCCTCCCACCTGTGGCCTGCACCCCACATCTTGTATGCATAAATAAATCTTTTTAAAAAATTCCAGAATCTTTTACCTTCCAAAACATTTTCTCAGGAGTCATCAGGAGTGAGGGTTCCAGGGCTCCAGGCCGACTTGGTGAAGCATGGCCCAGGAGATACCATGGCTAACACATACTGAAATTTTACTGTAAGTTGGGCACTTTCCTAAGAACTTCAAGTGCAAAGACATCATCATTGACGTCTTGTAATCTCACTTTTATCAATGAGGAAACGAAGCTCAGAGTTTTGGGGCAATTGATACACATGTATGGAAGCGGTAACAGACTCAGAGGGGTTAAATAACTTGCCAAGGTCATACAGCGAGCAAGTGGTAGAAATGGGGTTAGGATACCCCAAGTCGATGTGTTTTACCACTAGGCTCATTGGTGCTTCACAAACTCTGAATCAGGCAATTAACCAAGGCCAGAGTGGAGAAAAGCAGAGATCTGTTTTGGAGGTCACAGGCTGGCAGAGGAACTCAACAGCAGAGAGAGCTGGGGCACTTTGTGGCCTAGTACCACCTGTAGCTGCTTGTACGTGCTTGGGTAGCGTGGATGTTAGGCGGCGTTGACGCCAGCCCAGCATCCCTATGAAGGTGGTATGGGCGGGGGTGGGGGCACTCATCAGGGATATAAGATGTGGGGGCAGGCCTGTCTCTCATAGGAAACCCAGAAGTCGGTCAAAAGACTCTTGGAGGCGCCCCTGGCAGGGAAGCACCCCACGGGCAGCGATTTGGGGCGCTGTTTACTGCTGCCCCAGCGCTGAAGCCGTTCCTGAACTCTCAACAGTAGAGTGCTGAAAGAATAAGCAAATGAAATCAGATGGATGATGATGAATTGTCTCTCAACCCTTGCTATGAAAGAGGGGTGCGAAGGGTTCTCAAGGGTGAAGTGTAGGACCAGATGCCAGAAGGACAGTGAAGGGGGATTTAAGAGAATATTATATAGAAAAAAACAAAGATTCCTTGACTTTGGAAGAAGAATAAAATGGGAAGCTTGAAAATGTGTTAAGAAAGAGAGGTGGTGGAAGGAGCTGCCACTGAGAGGATGGGGGAATAGCAGAGGGCACCGAGACAGGGGGCCAAGAAAGCCCCTTGTTCTGAATGACCACAAACATTCCTGTGATAGGCCGAGTGACACCCCAAGAGTCACAGGTGGAAGCCCTAATCTCTAGTACCTCAGGTCGACAGAGTTGGGTCTTAGGGTGGGCCCTCATCCAATGACTGCTGACCTTGTTACAAAAAAGGGTATCTGGAATTAAGGGAGAAGGCCAGGTGAAGATGAAGATCGAAAATGGCCGACAAGCCAAGGAAGAATGCTTGGAAAAGATTCTTCCCACACAAGCCTCAGAAGCAGCAGCCAACCTTCCCACCACCATGATTTGGGTTTTCTAGTCTCCAGAACCGAGACAATGCATTTCTGTTTGGAGGCCCCTGGGATTGTGGTTCTTTGCTGTGGCAGCCCTGGCAAAGCAATACACATATTTTAGCAGAAACTGTGGCCTTAACTGAACTCCTTAACTAGACATTAAATATGACTAAAACCCTTTTACTTTTTAAAGATTGATTTATGCATACAAGAGCTGGGGTGCAGGCCAGAGGCACGGAGGTGGTGGGTGGTAAGAGGATTCACCAGAATGGGGAGAACAAGCAGATTGACTGAAATACACTGCTGAGGGGAGCAGTGGGTGAGGCAGGAGAGGTCTGCTATGCCAGGTGGGTCACCTCTCTGGCCGGGGATCGAACTGTTGCTTCAGTGGCTGCTGATAAGCTTCACAGTGCAGTGCTTAAGCCCTTGCACAACAGGAAGGCCCCTAAAACCATTTCCAGGGTTCTTTGCAGCACCCTCACCCATCCCTTGCTACCAGGGTCATCAGCTGATGAAGGCTCACAATTGTGGTTAATGGCTGCACCCTTCACGGGAATTGAGGCACAATGTACAGTACTGCCACAGAACTTGCCTCCTTGAAGTGTATAGCCTGTAGCCAGTGACTGGGAGACACAGTCTATCTCAATAGGTTTTGACCAATTTGGTTCAACCAGCTTCAGAACTCCCTGGAGGAACTGCTAAGGCCTCTTCTAGTGTCAGAAGGACATGGTAGGTCAGCTTCTCCTTCTGCCCACTCTTGCCTCCCAAGTGCATTTCCCATCAACCCATACACAGCTGTCTGTCCTGGAAACCCCATCTAAAACAATGACACAGGTTTACAAAGTCTTTTGTTCACCTCTCTGCCGATATATTCTAGCTGTGTAATTTGGGGGCAAATTCCTTAACATGAATCTCCATTTTGTTAAGTGTGAAACAAGGACATTAGATGAGAAAAATCTCTAAGACACTTACTTGTTCCTTATTTCTGTGAGGTTGTTGGTCTTTGATATGTGCATCTTCTTTTTGCTTTGTTCAATTGCCAGTTGAGAGTGGGCTGCTTATAGTTAAGGATCTCTGTGGTTGGACCCTTTACTACATTTCAGTTGTTTTGAAACCACCTTGTTCCAAGGCAACTGGTTCATCAGGGACCAATGTCAATAGAACAATGACTGCTAATGTCATTTTGTCTTCTATAAACACTAGGAAAAGCAGTTGTCCCAGTTGAATAAAACAGCTTAGAATACACAAAATGCACACTCAAGTATCTACCAGCTGTAAGAGTTGACCAAATGTTAGGAGCTACACACCTGGCATTACAACTTAACTCCCACTATTTCACAACTCACAGACTACAAACACTTCCATACAGCTTGGCTGTTTTTCAAAAGGAAGTGCTACAGTGACTGCAGGAATAAGTACTTCATGTGTACAACTATACTTGCTTTAAATTGGTCACTAATGTTCTAATGCCAACCTGGCAGAGCTGGAGTACAGGGTCCCAAGCCCCACCTTTCCCGCCAGCCCCATGCACAGCTTCGGTGTGCTGACTTAAGAAAGTGTTAAAGCCTGACTGTGCTTAGAAAAGGCAGGGAGCAGCATTTTACTACTTGAAAAGGTTAAGTGCTGTTTTCCTCCTCACTGTCAGCCTCTCATACATACAGCTCTAAAGTCTAGCGCTTTCCTAACCTCCTTTTCCATCAGCCTAAAGCACTTTCAACTTGCTTCCCAGCTGGGAACAGCCACAGACACGTTAAGAAACATTTAAGATTCCTCCCTTCCCTTCTCCAAGAAAGCTGTTTGCATTTTTGTATAATTAGAAAAGGAGGAAACCGTGGCTTGAAAATGCTCTTGCTTACTTTAGTTCTATTGAAAATTTAACAGCAAATTCTTAAGGTAGTTTTAAGACAAGAATTGGAGCTAAGGGGCATTATTGAGTAATAAAACATCAAGAGCCTTAAGGCTGGTTTATAGCAATGAAAGCTGATTATGCACAATTACGTATTGCCTTAAGTTACAACTTAAAAGCTTTAGGATCAACCTATTGCCTAAGTTACAACTTAAAAGCTTTAGGATCACGTTTGGATAACTGCAGGTATTAAAATCCTGTTCTTATCACTAAAGGATCAAGTCAAATGTAAAAATGCTTAACTTTGTACAAGAAATACACTTCTATTCTTGTTTTCTTCCTGACTGAAAAGGAATTTTCTGAGAAAAAAACTCAAGGATGGAGAAAGATGGTAGCAGAAATTTGCAATCTATTGGAACTTAACCGTGTTGTCTATCAGGCATTGTTCTAAGCACCTAACTGTTCCATCCTTATAAACTATGGAGTTGGTAATTTTACCAATTTCCGTTTGGAGAAACTGAAGCACCGTATGATTAACTAGCCTAGTTCGCAGCAGATGCAATCAAAGTTCACCCTATTCTGACATCTTCCATGTATTTTTTAAAATGCTCCTTAATATATAGCCAAGTCACCCCATTAACTAAAGTGTTCAAAAAAACAAAAAATACTGATTTTTCACTTTATTTCAGCAGATTGGCTTCAACTAAGTATAATCTAAAAACCACAAGACCTATATTTTTTCAATATTCCTTAAAAGAATCAGAAAAACCCAAGTCAAAGCCCTCAATATGCTAAAATGTTAAAAAAAAAAAAAAGACACCCCACTAGATTATTACTGTGCTGTCAGACTTCACCATCAGCACCACAGTGCACTCAGCAATGCAGTACATTGGAAGCAGTGACTCACTACGTTGGTCAAGTACTACAGCAGAGTACATCTTCAACAGTGATTATTTTCACCCAATCTTTTTGCACTGATACCAGTACCTAGAATATTTAGAATATGTAAATTCTATTTACAGCTATTTAAGTTGAAAATTAAGAGGCTAGTGAATTAATGTGTCTAGAAAATGTGGCTACAGAAGCATTTTAGTGCTCATCTATTTTGGACTTTAACAAAACCTTCATTGTTTCATATGTAGTTCTTAGCTTTTATCAGATTCGTTACTCTGGAAAAGCAAGTAAGATTCAGAAAGAATGCTGGTAAATTAATATACAAAAGCTGATATGTAAAATTTCAACTGTCACGACAGAAGCCATCAAAGTAAAACATAAGGAGGAATAAAAACATTTTATCTGTGCATTCAGAATCACACACAAGTCACCTTTACAGTTCAATTTACTCTATAGAAATCATTCGGGTTTTATATTTTCAGTTAAATTTTGAAGTGAGATTACAATATTGTAAAAAAAAAAAAAAATTACATTAATCCAGTACTTTTAGCATACCAAATTTAAATACATAAATTCAAACTTCGGATTTATGGCAAACAGTCTTCAAATACAAATACAGACATTTATTAAAGTTACCATATCATTCACAAGTGGTATTTGCAACTCTGAACTGTTACATGTATAACAGTTCTCCTATGGATATGGCAAAATCGATTATGCCACGAAGCTCGAAGTTATACAAGGACTCAAAGTTGTACCATCTTTTAAAAGGTTTGGCATTTCTGGACCACAAAGCACAACATTTAAAGTCAGGAATAATTCTTCCTCCTTATTACGGTTAAAAAAGTTGCATGGTAGCTTGGAATTTTGCATAAAACCCCGTATTATACCTTGAGAAAGTCCAAGGGTAATTACATGACAATGGATTGGGGTCTTAATTTTTTTTTCCATATAACCCATGAAATTCAAATGGGCATTCATCAAATCAAAAATTATTAAGCACCTACTGGTTTAAAGAGATTGAAATTTAATATTAGAGACTCATGATCAATTTCCACCTTGAAATCAAGGTGTAAAAACCAGCTATTAAGTGCATTCCAAACTTCTCCTATGTAGCACAGGTAGAATTTTCTGTCCACTGGCACCAAAGTGAAGTCACAATTCCTTTTGGGAGACAGAAATTCCACATCTGAACATAGAGTAAGTTAGGAAAAAAATGACCCCTGTTGTTTATTACTATTGTGATTCTGAGATCTAGAATTACTAACACACTAGCAGTGAACAATGCGAATTCCTGGCAATAACTGTTTAATGATGCTAAACTCCCTTCCCCCAATCACCATAAAATTTTAGTATGAAAAGAATTAAAATTACTAAGCTGAACAAATGAGAAATCAATGAAGCGTGTAGCTAAAACAAACCCCTAAAGTTTGAAATCATTGCAACTGAGAAACTGAAAATAGGTGTGCTTCATCTCAACCCCTCACAACTATGAATTTAAATAATATTCCGTGCAAAAGAGCATCAGGTTTCTGGATATAGATGCAGCCCTTCTTTAAGTTTTAGTGTGCTGCAGAGTTTTCTGCAATTTTATTTCCTTTCCAAGTTTATTCAAAGTATTTAATAGACTCTTCCATTTCAGCCAAAAGATTTGATTCAAACATTTACTAAGGTACTCTATGCATTCTACCTATACAGAAACACCTATTATTACAATTGGTTTATGCAGGATTAACATTTTTGGTGTTAAAATTGTTAAATATCATGCTTACTGCACATCAACTCTCCATTAATGAATCTGAACTTCACAATGATTTACCAAACATTTAACTTAAATTACTAATTAAATAAATGAAAACTGTACTAAGCCAAACTAACTTAAATGGGCTATAAATGAAAACCTTCAAAACAGTCCATTATACACATCTATCTCAAAACTACCTTTGCTAGCTAGCCCCTTTCCCAAAGTTTTAGCCTGAAAAAACAGTAAAATCTACACAAAATTTTATTGCAATCATACAGGGTTACATTAGGTCAAATACAACAAATACTATGATGCAATTTTACATTTATTAAACTACAGTTCAAAGCACAAATTTACACATTCTAAATACACTAAACATATCTAATGAAGTCACACTGGTCTTCCACTGACATTTGATATATCTGGGTGAAAGACATTAACTTTACAAGACTTTTTAACACGAATCCTTAGTATAAAAACTGTGTACTTGTATGTAAACGGTTTAAATGGGGAACCCAATTAATGGGCTTCCATCTCCACTAAGTCATCCATTTTGTTGCATATTTTATTTTAAACGCTTAAGGGGTAGGACAAACTGTTAAATTTAAATCTGGATACATTATCTAAATCTCCCAATTATCCCAATGAATTATGATGAAGCTGATTTTGTCTGGTCCCAAATAGCTATTACTAATAGTTTTTGTTTCCAAGAGAATTAACAGAGTAGATTGTTTGAATTTTATCCACACTGGAATGTAGACCAGACAAGCTTAACCTTCAATTTCAGATCTAAGAGAAGCGTTAATGCCTGTTTAAGCTTCAGTGGAAAAGCTGTCTTCTTGGCTCAGCTGAATGCAAGAAGGCACAAAGAAGAAGTTCTTCATCAATGTGTCGGAAGTAATTCCAGCATCTTGCATTTCATACCTACGTAAGAAAAAAATAATTTTGATTGGTTTATTTTTGGCATCTTTGAGTTTTTATTTCTCCATAACTCTGATTTCAAGCACACAACTAAACAAATAGGCAATCAAATAAGACTACAAAATAACGAGTCTTCAATAATCCCTTAAAAAGTAACCATTTTCTAAAACAAGTCATGCATTCATCACAGAATTAAAATTTCCATCATTTTGTATCACCTCAAACATCCCAACTGTTTGGAAATAAATACAAACATCTTACCAATCACTGAATGACATCATGTAATAAATAGCTGGCCTCTGAAAATCATTAAAAGCAGATGGTTCATGGAAAGAATCTGCTCCCATGTTATCAAAGATAAGCCAGTCTCCCACATTCAGCTCAGGAAGAAGACAGCTTTCCACAATTTGATCAAGCTCATCACAGGATGGACCCCAAAGGCTGCTTGTAAACAGACGCTCATCTTCCTTGTATTTCTGTAGGGAAGGTAAAAGTTTGTTTTAAGAATCAAGCTTATGCTCACGCAGGTAACAAATCTGCTAATTTTCACCATCTCAGATCCGGTGTACCCAGGGAAGACAAAGGCCTAGATACAAGGGTAGTAGTGTTCCTCAACTCCAGCTAAGGCAGTGGGCTAAAGGACTCAGAGAAATGCCAATCCTCAAAAAAGGAAAAGAGCAAGGTGCCCCATCCGAAGACCTTTTGCCTCAAGTCAGAAAGCATGGTAAAAATAATAGCTCAGTTTATAAAGTGTCAAATAGGCAATTTTGACGCTAGTTGTAATAAAACTTACCTTGTGAACCTCTGGAATGGTATTTAAGTCCTCAGACAGTTTACTTGCAAAAGAACCATAAACACCATCATTCATATAATACATGAAAGCTGGTTCATCACTTCCGGTTTTTCCTACTGAATAAGATAGGAAAAATATGCATTTATAGTTAAAACTTCTAGTATAGTTATTACTCAAGGCATATCAAATATATAGAATATTTATAGAAATGACTTGTAGGGACTTCTCCTGGTGGCTCAAGAGGTTAAGTCTCAGCACCATAAAGCTACCAGCAGCCACTGTAGCACAAGTTCATCCCCAGCCAGAAAGCAAACACACATAATGCAGCAGACCTCTCCTGTCCCTGCTCCCCACTACCCCCTACAATAAAAAATAACCTAGAAAACTGCACTCTTACTTCACAAGACAATCAATGAACACATGAAAATAGTGCTCTATATCAGATAAATGCAAATTAAAATTACTGTGAGCTCCCATTACCACACCTACTAAATAGATAGTGAACTACACATATACATTTGCCACTGGGTGGGTAAATGGTTAACAATACTTTCAAACCTTTGAAAACATCTACTTTATGATCTAGTAAATTCAGAAATTCCTAACCATACTCAAAAGAAATGAAAAATGTCCACAGGACTTATGTTTGTAGCAGTTTTATTCACACTAGCCACAAACTGAAAATGACCAAATATTCATCAGCAAGATAATGGTATATTTACACCTAGCATGTTAATTAGCAATACACATATAACAAAATGGTTCAGACAATATATTAAACAGTCTTTAAGAATACATACTACAGGATTCCATTTATATAAACTTTAAGGGCAGGCTAAGCTAATCCATAGTGGAAAAAGGTGTCAGGGCCTCCCTAGTGACCTAGGGGTTAGGCCTCAGTGCCACCATCTCGAAGGCCTACCACAATAACCTGAGTTTGATCCTTAGCCAGGGAGCTAAACCCTTATGGTGCAGCAGACCTCTCCTGTTTCGCCTGCTGCTCCCCACTGAGTTTCTGGTGAATCCTATTAGCCCCACACCTCTGGCCTGCTCCCCAGTTCTTTTATGCATAGATAATAATTCCTAAAATATGAAAATCATTTATTTTGATAGAGATGTTGTGCATGGATGGCTTCATTAAACTTGCCAAATTATATATGTCAAACAACAAACCCTCAATTAAATACAGAAATTTAGTTTTAAGTTAAATTTTAGTTTAAGAGTAAGTTAATTATCCTGGTACCGCTCTGAGTATTTTAGTTTAAGCAATTTTGTGTGTGTTGTAAATAATGGGTTTCATTGTTGGGAAAAGGAAAAAACCAATACTCTGTCATACACTGGATATACAGCTTTTTGATGTAATGGGTAACACAAGCAAGTACATGTCCCAGTACTGTTCAGTGAGCAAGTCTAGAAGCAATGACACTTTAGCACCAGCTTACACTGAACACCTTCAATTGCTGGACCAAGATAGGAAAAGGGTAATATATGCCTGACAATTCCTGATGTACCAGAAAGGAAAGAAGTGCTTAAAGAATAATGGAGGGCCTCCCTGATGGCGCAGTGGGTTAGCAACACACTATGAAACAAACCACAGCCACTGCAGACCTGCTCCCCTCAGCAGTGTGTTTCAGTCGATCTGCCTGTTCTGTGCCCCGCTCTGTCTCTGGTGAATCCTCTCACCCCCCCACACCTCTGGCCTGTACCCCAGTGCTTGTATGTATAAATAAAATTAAATCTTTATATATATATATAAATAATGGAAGCATGTCAAATTTGCAACAGTAAGTAATTGAATGTAATAGCACATACAATTAAATATGCAGGAGTCTATAGTAGGCAGGAAATAATAATAAATGCGTATTTATGAATCATCTGTAATAAATATAATTATATCTGAGATTGAAAAATAGAGCCAGAAATTCATTAATAGATGTTATAATTAAAATGGAAGTTTATTTACAAAATGAACTATCTACCTCGTAATGAAGAAGCCTACCTAATATCTGAACTTTTAGAATAGACTGATTATCATGAGCCTAAATATATTCATGTATATGTACATGAACTGTTAAGTAACTGGGGCAAGAAGAAAATGGCACTAAGAAGAGCTGGACTCAGGAAGTCTTACAGAGTAGGACTGTGACAAGGCCATTTTGAAAAGCTTCCTACAAAGCTGCTGCGTCCAACTCCACCCACAGCTTTATAATTCATAAAATGTCCTAATTTAAAGTTGAGTGGCAACTGATAAATTCATCTTCAGACTAACTGGAGTTATCTAGCAGAAACAAAACCATTGTGTAACTTACCTCCAGAGGAAAATGTATCATTTTCAACAACTTTCTTTGCAATGATATTAACTGCAAGTGTAAATGCAGAAGATACATAATAGCTTCCAGGTTCTGAAATTATCTTAATGCCAGATCCTTTAGGAAAGTAGATATCCAACAAAGGGCTGATAACATGATTAACCTATGGATTTAGAATCCCACATGATGGTTTCAATATTAGATAAAATAATTCACAATAGAGACTAGTTATAATTCTAGATCATAAAATTTATCTTCAAGCAATTTATACAGGCTTCTAAATCATCAAAGTTTATTTTATAACTATCAGAATATCATTAATTTATACTTGTCTACTAGCAATGAAGGAGCAAAATTTCACATCATTTTCTAATTATTATAGAATGAAGGAAGGAGGTTAGAGGATGAAAGTGAAGATGATATGCATGTGGAAAAAACATCTTAAGCTGTCCGATTTATGAAAATTCATCTGTGCCATTAAGTAAAACAGAAACACTACTGAATTAGAATTTTGGTAATAATGACACATTTCCAAATTTTTTATTAAACTTAAAAATGAGAGATTATTCTAATAATGTCTATGCAGTGGGCAAAATTTACCTCTTCCAATTGAAATTCAGTTCCTGTGAAGCCTCCACCAATGTCTAACATATTCATTGTGAAGCCAAATTCTCCCTAGAGATGGGGGGGGAAAATACTTTAAATCAGTTTCCAAATTGTAATTAATAGCTATAGGACAGTTCATAAACCTCATCCCCCAAGGGAGATAAATATCTGTTGTGACCTTTACTATAGCAAGTTTTTTGGTTTTTACTAACAGATTATTTCAGTGTTACATGTATTTATCTTTCTGATGTTGTCTGTACTCTTAAATCACTGGGAAGTGAATTACTGTATCTCATCCCTTTACCCACTTAAAAAATGAGACTGCATAGAACTCTGAATGCCTATATTATAAGAAAAATGAGGTGTATGTCATAACAAGTATGAAAAGAGTACTTCGGAGGTAGAAAAACACTAAATCTTAGTCTTAACTAAGACGCCGGTTTACAATATCAAAGTAAATTAAGGAAAAAACTTACAGCCATGTCAAACACACATCGAGCATCAGATAGCGCATGTACATATACTTGAGATTCTTTGCAAGCACTTGAAACATGAAATCTGAAAGAAAAGTAATAAATTTAAAGCAGTGGTGACTTCTAGAAAACCTTCCTATAATTACTTTCAATTGTGGTTTACATTGACATATTAAGTATTAACATTACCAACTAGTCAAAATATTAGAAGCTGGTAGCACACATCTGAAGAAGTCCAACTACAGCCCTAAATAATGTTGTGTTGTAAACCAGTGTTATCTCACAAAACAACCCTCTCAAATTTAAAAGTATCATACTTCTAATTATCCAAGTTATAGTACCACCCTTTCAGAAAAGGAAATGTTTGAGTAACACTGTAACTTTATAAACAATTTTTAACAAGTTGTAAGTCATGATTCATATCTACCAGACAGGGGCCTATTTTCATGTATGTATAGATTATAACCAGCACCAGCAATATAAACAAGAGTCTGAAATTTGAACCTACAATTTTATCTGACAAAGAAATATAAAATGTTGCATACTGCAAAATAAACACTGTTTTCAGCTGAATATTACTGACACTTGCTTTGAATTACTTTAGTGATACTTGGAAGATTCAGAGCAGAATAAGTTTAATAGAAATAAATCTGTACCATGGTTGTGGCAGTAGGTCGCACAAAAGTATAACATCCCCAAAAAGACATTTTTTTGGTATGTTAACTTCAGTGGAAATGTGACAAAATTGTCACTAAGGTAGGATTAAATTCTATCAACAGAGGTGATTCTTTATTCATGCTTAATGAACAATTAAAAAGCAGGGTCTGGAGCCTCCCTGGTGGCGCAGTGGGTTAAACAACACACTATGAAGCAAACCACAGCCACTGCCACCAGCCCGGGGGTGGGGGGTGGGGGTGGGGGATGGGGTGTGTGACCCACATGGCATGGGAGACCTCTCCTGCTGCGCCCGCTACTCCCCTCAGCAGTGTGTTTCAGTTGATCTGCCTGTTCTGTTCCCCACACTGTCTCTGGTGAATCCTCTCACCCCCCCCATACCTCTGGCCTGTACCCCAGTTCTTGTATACATGAATTTTTTTTTTTTTAAATTGTGTTTGGGGAAAAAAAGCAGGATCTGGTACTGTAGTGGGACCAGTAACAAAATAAATTGAAACTCAGAAAATCTGGAGCTTTGCAAACAAAAGCTCCAAATTTGATCATGAGACCATAGTCAAATTATCAAATTTCTCTAAGTCTCAGTTTCCTCACATAAAAGTCTTATGATGGGGGGAAAAAAATTAATCAACACCTGTTAACTCAGAATCTGAATGCCATTTTGGTGTTCATTAGATTCTAATAAATCCCTCTCATTCAATTTTAAAGGCAGTGATTTAAACTTAAGCCACTAAACTTGATTTACTATTCTCTTTATTGGAGCACAAGGGAGAGTTAACAGGTAACAAACAGTATGAAGAATAGAGAATCTTGTTTTTCCTAAACTTAGACAAAGATAATCATTATTGCCATAAAAATGAAACTTAAAACAAATACTCACTTAACTCCAATAATTTGGACATCAAGTTCCTTAGCACATTCCAAGAGATGCCTACAGTTCTTCAGAGTAGTGCCAAACTTCATGTTACCATCTTCACCGCCAATATTATCTTCCGTTGCAATATGTAGTAAGACCCTAAGAGAAGGGGAAGATGATTGGGGCAGAGTTGGTTTACATCATCATCAGCACATGTGAAGCCTGAAGATTGTAGGAAGTATGTTGATTATGTTGCCAGGACTCCCAAATCCAGCGACGGATGAATCAAGTGAACCTAATGAGAAACAATCCTGTACAGAGAAAAAACTAGCAATTAGGGCCTAACACATTAAGCTTACAAGGATGGGATTTTGGAAAATGCAGGAAGTTAAGACTCTGTGTAGCAGCAAGAGTCGATTGGGCTCTGTAATGAAAGACATTACTTTCAAATGAAGTCCATCAGTCAATAAATACACCTAGAAAGACTAAATTGAACAGCAATGTCATCATTGTCCTTCAGTTAAAAATACAGGGCTTTAAATATTTCAAATTTCAAATTTTTGAAATGGTATCATTACCTAACCTTCCACCACTTATAATCTCTTAAACCTAACAAATAGTTGGGAAACTTTTAAGTTATTTTGTGTCTAAACAGTGGCCTTTTTAGACTACAAATTCATGTCTATTTGATATTTCCTTCCAAAGCATGATAACCAAGGTAATAGGAGTATCAGGAGATTTTAAAATTATAAACCATTAAAAGCTACACATAAACAATTACTGTTTATAAAACAATTTTACCAAGTAAACCCTGGGAAACCCTCTACATGAGGGGGCAAATCCAATAAATGCAAAATTATTTTATCTAAAGATAGAATTCAGGGCCTAACTGGTGGCGCAAGGGTTAAGTCTCAACACTATAAAGCTACCAGAAGCCACTGCAGCTGGTACAATCCCCTGCCAGGGAACTAACCCCCATGCCAGAGCAGACTTCCCTATCTTGCCCACTGCTCCCCACTCTGTCTCTGGTGAATCCTCTCAACCGCCCCCCTGCCCCCCACCCACACCTCTGGCCTATACCCCAGCTTTTGTATGCATAAAATAAATCTTAAAAAAAAAAAAAATAAGAAAAAAAGAATTTAGCTCTATCAAGAACGTACTATTCAATTTACAATCTAACACAGTAACACCATTCCAAATCAGAGTTTGTTTTCAGAAGATCATAGAACATAAAGATATTTCAGTAATTAGTCCCTACAATTTCCCCCTAAAAGATCTTTATCCAAACAAAGGGTTTTTGCGGAGTAACCAATCTTGTGAGCATACTTTTCTCAGAATACCACTAAAGTCATCAAGAAAATGACACTTTTTCAAGAATATGTTACACAACAGCTGAAAGTGAGTTAATAAAATTTACTTTCAACATATTCTGAAGTCCTCTTGACATACCAGTTTGTGACAATTCTGCCCCCAATTTTTTGCCCTTTATGTTGGGATACATGCAAGTTTCAAGTGAAAAAATGAATTTCCCATTCAAAGAGAAGATCTTAATAAATTATCCCCTCAAATCTATCAACAAATATCTAAGACACTGTCACTAAGATATCTAACATTCAAAAATCTGCAGCCAAGGGGAGGTAAAGTCCTTAGCTAAGCAGTAGAAAAAGTCAGCCAAACATGATAATTAAGTTGGAAAGTTAATATAACCATGAAAATGCAGCTGTGGTCCTAATTTGATTAGCTCAACCAAGTTTTCTTTCTTCAACTGAAAGTTGACAAATTTGTAACCCAAACTGTTCTTATCTCATCCTAACTCCACAATAAGAGCACCACCAATAAAATACTATTAACATTTTCCATATAGTAATATAAAATAAATTATAATAATTACAATACACACCATTGCTCTATACAAATGCCCCCTCTTCCCAGGCTAAAGACAAACCCAAATCTTTGGCAATGAAATATTTCCATGTAGTCTTATACTTACTTGGCATTTGGGTGATTACGTGCAATTTTCTTCAATTCAATTTCATTGTCACATGTCATGATATTAACTCCAACTTTTGCTGCATACTTTATCTGAGACACTTGCTTGCAAGGACTTATGTAAATGATGTTTTCTGGAGACACACCCAATTCTTGCACTAAAGCCATCTCAGTCTGTAAACAGTTTAAAGGAAAATTGCAATGTGTTTTACTCAATTACTGCTTTTTGTGTATTTTAATTCTTTAAATTCAAACTATGAGATTAAATAAGGATTACATAACATCATGGTTCATATTCTAGCAATGTTTGTTATTACACTGTGTTGACTCTTTCCCATCATAGTTTAGGTTACTACATTCTGTCATCAGAAATAACTTGGCCTACTTAGCTTTAACTTAAGAACAAACTGATCAAAAGATAAAGCTTTTTTTTAATATAAATTTTTTAAATTTACATATATTTGACATCAATTGTAATCCCCATGTATCCCCAATTCCCCATTACCGTAACACCAATGCACCATCCCCTTAGTCCCCCGTGCTCCCGTCTGCCCTCCACCCTTCCTTTCTTCCCTCCCCACCAAGTGTCCCCAATTTGTCCTTGTCTTTTCGTTTTTTGGTTTTTGTTTCTTTCTTGTTATTATTATTATTGTTCTTATTCCTTTCCTTGATCCTTATTTGGTTCTCTTATATTCCTCCTAGGGGAGGAACCATCTGGTATTTAAAAGATAAAGCTTTTCAACATTTCATCTCATTGAAACTTTCGATGGTATACTTGTAAAGTTCATAAATTTCCAGATTTAGTCTATCAATTTAAACATGTTTAAAAACCTATCCAAAAGTGAAATCTCCCTACAACTTTTCTCCTATGACTGTGGGTAACCAAAAGTGAAAGGTGAATTCTAAAATGCTGCCAGTTAGTGACAAAATTCTGAAAATACTTACTTTATTGGAACAAGCAAATCCAGTTCCAAGAGCTGCCAAAATCTCAAGTACAGCCGGAGTGGAGTTGCACTTTACCATGTAGAAAGGCTTTATCTGAGCCACCACATTCTGCCACTGACTGTGTTTCTTCACAATTTTTCCAAGATCTCCCACAAAAAATGCTTTTTTCCCTGTCTATTGTGGTTATGAAAAAAAGAAAAACACAACAAACTATTAAAATTAAAGTATAAGTAGAAAAAAATAAATTTTCCCTTCACAAACAAATCAAAATAATTTACGGCTTGTTAAAAATAAGAGCAGGATCGGGCAAACAATAAAGAACAATCTAAATACATCTATTATTTTTTAAAGTTGACTTTTTACTCTACTACACCGGCATATAAAGTATTATCTACTTTAAAAATTTCATAATTTAAGGGGCTCCCTGGTGGCACAAAGAGTTAAGGTGCAGCACCAGGAGGCTATTCACAGCCACTGCAGCATGAGTTCTTTCCCCGGCCAGGGAGGTGACCTGGAAAATGGCACAGCAGAACTCTTCTGTCTCACCCACTGCTCCCCTCAGCAGTGTATTTCGGTAGATCCACCTCTTCTGTTCCCTATTCTGTCCCTGGTAAATCCTCTCATCCCCCTTACCTCTGGCCTGTATCCCAGTTCTTGTATGCATCATTAAATTGAGTTTCTGTTTTAGAACTGTCTTATCATTAATTTTGATGGGAATGAGATCTATTTCCTTCCATGTTTCTGCCACTGTAAATCCAGGATCTAATATACATATATATTATATATATTAGGTATATATAGCTAATATATAATGTATAATATAGTTAATATATAATAATATATCTAATATATATATCCATTATGAATTATACTAAAAGCGACAAGATGGTAAAGCAAAGCAGCTATACTGGAAATCCATTTATAAGGAAATAAAAGTGGTCTGTGAGCAGAGATGGCAAAATTAAAAAATAAGGAATAAACTAAAAGTCAGATAAATATAAGTAAGGAGTCTTAAGACTCAAAGGTAAGGTATCTGACTACAGATTTGGAAGAGATGTATAATGATGAAATTGTGGCTACTCCAGGAGAGAAATGACTCCATCAATCAGTATGCAAATTAGATAGCAAATAAAAATCTTATTCAGAACATACAACATTCAACTATTGTCTGAAAATCCATATAGATGTTACTGTCTTCAACTCTTTTTTTTAAAGATTTATGCATACAACAACTGAGGTACAGGCCAGAGGTGTAGGGAGGGAGTGGGGAACAGAACATGCAGACTGACTGAAATACACTGCTTTGGGAGCAGCAGGCAAGGCAGGTGGTCTGCTGTGCCATGGGGGTCACCTCCCTGGCTGGGAACTGAACTTAGGCTGCGGTGGCTGTGGATGCTACACAGGGCGGTGCTTAACCCCTTGCACCACCAGGGAGGTCCTTGTCTTCGACTCTTTAATCCACATTACCCAACACAGTGACCAGGAAATAACATGACTGAAATTATGGGTCATGTGTGGCAGATACAAGACAGCTGTACTGAAGTTACCCCATACTTTCAAGACAAGCCACCCCTAATGTTCTGGAGACACAAAAAACCCCCAAGACATTCAGCTGTAACCAACCATAAGCCAGATAATTATGTGAGACTGGTAAGAGAGAACTGGGTTGAAAAGTAATCCTTACTGAATGTTACCAAATATGGGATAATTAGATTGTGGGGCAAGAATGAGTGAAATAAGGGTTTCAAAGATCATTTTTTGAGTCAGAAGTGTAGAAAAAGTTAGTGACTAAGAGGTCACCAAATTTCCAACTAGGCTTCCAGTGACATGAAACAACTATAGAATAGTTTGGCAGTGGAGCAGATTGAACAGTATGATAAAATGTCTTTTCCCCCCAAGAATTCTGATGGCAGAAGAAGAGAAAAATTTTGCTGGGATGTGGGGAGACTTAAAGATGTATGTAAAAGTCAAGAAAAGGAGATAAGAGTATATTTGAGTGTTATCATACATCAGTAAGTTAAAAGAATTTTTAACAAGTTTGGGGGATATAGAAACTTGGCTCCAATAAAAAAATTCAATCAATAAATACTGATAAATAGCTATTTATCAATAAAATAATTCTATCAATAAAAAAATTCTACAAATAAGCACAAAATGAAGATATGAAATCTTAAGGAGCAGTAAGTATGATATTATAGACATTAACATGGGGTAGGACACATTCAGTATAAATTATCAAATTCCCAACATAAAGTATCTGAGGAAAATGAGTAAGAAATATTGATTAGGAGGATCATTGACAATGCATCAAGAAAACAGAACAAAAGAGAAAAGACTGTTAGAAAACACTTAAAAAATATGGTTTGGGCTAGAAAGAAAACCTCACCCCTACTCAGGGGAATGGGAGGTGTTTGTACAGACAACCCAGAAAACTTCATTTCTCACAAAATACTTTTATCAAATTAGTATCTTGGAAATAAAGCACTGATATTTATAAACTGCCTGAAATATGTGAAGTGAAGCACTTACCAGGGTATGTTCATAAACATAGTTATCAATAACATTTCCAAGGTTTGTTCCTTCATCCAACAGGCCAACGGAGTAGTTTGCATCATCAATAAATCCTTTCATCTCAGCCGTATTCCACAAAGCCGAAAGTCATAAACCAGGAAAAACAAGAGACGGGCCACCAAGCCTTATGTCTGGGTCCTTAGAATATGCAACAAACTGTCAAAATAGAAGTTATATCAAAGTCTGAATTATCGTACTAGTTAAATTTAGTGAGTTTTTAAAGCACGGTAAACGTCTGGTTTAGTCAGGAATCTGTAGGATCACTTAACCTTTTGAGAAACACTGGATGATTAATATCCTTCGGTACCATTGTAAGTGAGTGTGTTTTCATACATAAAAGTTCAATGACAAATTCTTGAAAAATAAACAGAAGCATACAACTTACTACAAGTCAAAACAGTCACTTAAGCTTTGTATTAGTCATTGTTTTCTAGTTATCTCACAACATTAAGGTTTTACTCATTTTTAAGGACACTAGTGAGGTAAGAATATGCAAATAAGAAATTAAAACACACCACCAGATACATAATTACAGGTAAGTTTCTTCTAAGTAAAGTTCTAGAGTAGGAGATTTACAGCTACCTAATAGAATGGGCAACTTTATGGGACAATCTGTAGCTTTGCTACCTAGGACTGCCTAGGTCAAACCTCAAGCTAAAATAGTATTAGTTATGTCAAGTTAGCAATGTGGTCTCTAATGAGGTAAGCTGGATTTGATGAAATGGTTACTAAACTAGGCCTAGGCTATATGTCATTTAATAGCTGTGCAACCCCAGGTCAAGTTCTCTAAACTTCAGGTAAACTAAACTACTTCCCAGATAAACTAAACTACTTCCTCAAGAAGTTGTAAAACATAAAACCAAATCCATAGAAGTATGAATAAAAACACTTATTTAAATGCTGGCTCAGAGTTAAGAGCTAAAATTAAGTTGCCAAATGTCAGAAATGTCACAAAGCTACCATACCTGAAACTAGGTGCAAGTACATCCTTAAACCATTCACTAAAACTCTGATTTTTAAAAGGGTGTCGTGTCAGACTAAATGCAACCTCTCTAATTAGTCAAGTAAGTTTTCCTTCTCTCAGATCACAAAGCTCTCCTCTGGGGAATACACACTGATCTGTTAAGTTTATTTCTGGCTGCCACATTAATAATGGGCATAGACCAGTTCTTGGCAACCTATTTTAAAACCTGCAGAGCTTTTCCTGTGTCCATGATCCTTCCCTTCTCCTCTTCCCTTGCTCTACTGTGACAGAGGGTTCATCTTGGGTGATGACCCTTGTCATAAAAGTATACTTCATGTCAGTGTTTACTGAGGTGTCAGCTTTTGGGTTGCACTGAAACAAATTCATTAATAAACCACATTAGTCAAATTCCATAAAACTATTTAGTTTTTAACTCAAAACACTAGCACAGCTTTCCAAAAAGTCAGCTATTACCTTCAGCCTAAATCTCTTTCATTGCAATCGTAAAAACTGAGGACATTTTTATTTTACAAAAAAAAGTTAACTTTCACATTACCAGCATGAGAACCAATATTTATGTAATCAAGTCAAATTCGTGGCCTGGACAGTCTCTAAAGGTTATTATACCAGAACTAATGTAAATCAGTGCCCAAAAGTAGACATGAAGACACATTTATTTAAAGAAATCTAACTCCAGGTGAACCATCAATTTTAAGGAGGTATTCAGCTATACACTAGAGGGTATAGAAAAGGTAAAGGCTAGTTACAAAGATCAATGCAAAGTCTTAACGAGTAAGTTAGGAACTTCCTATTACATTTATACCCCAAATCTTTTCATCAAGTCTTCAATTATTACAATCAAAGGGGGGAAAAAAACACCCACTATGTAATAAAAATATTTAGCCTAACAGTTCATGAGACTCTGTTTTTTCTTGGGGACCCTGGGTTTTTGACTATGAATGACCATCAGACAAATGCAAAAGGTGTAGCTTTTAAAGATAGGCAAGACAACAGTAATTTTATTTGAATGCTGACAGAAAGGACAGATTGCCTCTAACATCAGGATCCTTGGTACTTAAAGAAACATCAGGTCCACCCCCACCAATCTTTTTTTTCCCCCATTTTTTATTTTTTTAAGATTTACTTATTTATGCACACAAGCTGGGTACAGGTCAGAGGCTTAGACGGTGAGAGGATTCACCAGATACAGTGGGGAGCAGAACAGGCAATCTACTGAAACACACTGCTGAGGGGGGCAGTGGGAGAGGCAGGAGAGGTGTGCTGCACCACGTGGGTCCCCTCCCTAGCTGGGGATTGAACTTGTGCTCCTGTGCACGGATGCTTCACAGTGTGGTGCTCAACCTGCTGCACCACCAGGGAAGCCCACCACTCCCACCAATCTTACCTGGTGAACGCCCACATTCTTCAAAGTTTTTTCTAGGATTGTATGGTGACAGGGAGTATTTTTCCAACTACACACTTTCACTAGCTTGAACTAATAGCGACCTCTTTTTTAACAGTGTTCTGGGCACTATTCTAAATACTTTATAATTTTAATTCCATTAATTTTCTCACCCCTTAAAACTACCATAATGGCATTATCACCTACTTCAGCCCCTTCCACCCATTTTACAGGTAAAGACACTGGAGCACAAGATTAATTAGGCTATAGAGATGCTGAACATCAAATTATGCTTAAAAAACTGTCTTGCCACCAACCCCCCACCCTATCCCTAGAAAGTTCAGGACACCCTTTCCCTACTCTTTTGGAAATCCAACATAGACCAATTTCTTTGATCATTTTATCATACTTCCGGAATCAACTAACCACTTCAAGATACAGATACTTCCATAGTTTAAATACACTTTTAAATTTATTCACATGTGATATGAAAAATTCCTATCATGTCTACTACAGTGTTTCAACCTTTCTTCATGGCTCATTTTTACAATTTAACCTCGCTTTTCCTCTGTATCTTTTGTTTAATTCTCAGATAAATATACCCAAATCTGAAATTTCTTTTCCTTTCTGGTAGTCTATCTCATCAATTGTTTACATGATAACGTATACCTACTTTGACAAATGCACACGCCTATGTTAAAGCTCCTTTGTGTCCCTCTTGCAGTATATCCAACTCCACCACAGACATCCACTGATTGGCTTTCTGTCACTACAGATTAAGACTTATGTAGAACTGAAATTAATTCTAAACATTAACAGTCATTTAGAGAAACTAAAATGGCCGACAAATAGTAGTACCAAACATAAATAAAGATACTGGAAAGCATGCCCCGCTGTAAAGGAAGACTATAATGCAGTGGAGTTCCTACATTATCACTGAAGTGGAACCCTCGCTTCGGAAGTAAACATAGGGCTAGTTTACTAATCCCTAGCTGATCACAAAAGGATCCTGATGGATAAACTGCATTTGCTTTATAGCAAAACAGAACAAGAAAAAAAGAGACCAACCCACTTGAACTAAATTATATGTGGTATATATATGATTTTTACTTAATTATACTGAGAACTTCAGCAAAATAGCTGATTAAAACCAGTAAAGTATATATTGCTAGACAAAAGGTAATAAATGTAGGCTAACTTTACTAATACTTCAAAAAATTTAAAATATATCCTACCTTGTCTTATTCTTCTTAGACATTACCTTTTCTCAGGTTCCTGGAAGTCACAGCCCAGAGAAAATGCTCAATCAGGACTTCACAAACTCTGAGAGTGGGGCATTCTTAAACTTAGGAGTGGTGGTGACCACAATGAACTCCCTGGCAGTTATGTTGAAAAACCTGGCTGGTTGGCTGGTAGGGTAGATTCATTAATCACATTTGTGAAAGAAGTTCAAAACCTTGATACAATAAATGACCTACATATAAACACAAAGCTCAACTGTTACTGCTAAAATAAGAAGATATAATCAAGGAAAAACCAAGTCTTAAGAATCTATTAAAAAAAAAAAAAAACCTCCAAGAGACAGAGGTTTTTTGCGCTAACAAACCCTTTATTCAAATGAAATGTCACTTAGAAGCTAAATACTTCAAAGAATTGAAAAGCTTATACAGTTGACTAAGGATGTTTATCTTGTATATTAAACCAATAATCGGATACACAGCATGCCTAGGGAGTCAGAATCAAAGTATGCAGTGTGTGGGGTGGGGGTGAGATGGGGTGGTAATGAGCAGGGTTTATGATATAAGCCAGAGCCATAAAAGTCAACCAACCTCAATTTTGAACACTATGGGAATTTCCATAAGAATGCAGACTCAATCTCAGGTGCCAAACTTTTCCCAACAATATAATCTTGAGTATAATTAACAGACACGGCACCAAATTATTATGGTTTATAAATGAAAAACAGGGCTGATTTACTGACTCCAACACATTATGGATCACTATTACTGCTAGACATTGCAATTATTTAAACTTTCGAAAATCTATCCTATATATAAGCTTTAGATTCTTTCTAAAATGCTTTAAAGAGCAAATTTAGTTTTAATAAAAGCTCTTAAATTTTACTTTAAAAACTACCTTTAAGGTAGTTTTACATTTTGTGAACATGTAAGAGAAAGCTCGTGTTACTTTACACTAATACAGCTGCTGTAATCATAATAGTACTTTCATTAAGTAATTCCCCTTCTGGATACTGAAGCCAGAAAGAAATAGCTTTGACATTCCTCATTTATACCTTCCACTGGTGTTTTCTAATAATACATTTTTCATGAGGAGCTGCCAAAGAAATGAGTCTCCAAAGAACTGCGCACTGCTCCCTGGAGCCTTTCATGAGGTTACTGAGTCCTCATGTTCATCAAGAGGGACGCTCCAAGAGTAGTGGCCGCAGCAGCTGGGCACTTGCCTTGTTACACACCTGCTACAAAGGCTTCTACAGTTGATTGTACTTCAGAAGAAACTGATACATCTCTCAAATAATCACAAGATAATTCTGGCAGCAACAGCCCACTTGACACCAAGCTGGATGAATATGAGTCTTGGATTTCTGAAGTGAAGACCTCCCTGGAAGTAGAACAGGGAGAGCTGAAAGGTTGAGAGTATTGTTTCAGAGACATCAAAGCAGGAAACCCAATCTCAATGTATCAACCACTCTTCTAAAGGGACTTTCACTCATTAAAAAATGAAAACTTGAGATATTTTGAAATTTACACTATTGTTACTCTAAAGCAGCCCAGGTACATTTCTACCTTTAAAAAATAAAACAAGCATCTGAAGCCTGTTTCTCCACTCACAGATCCCTACATTCTACCTCCAACAGAAAAATGTTACTTACCACACAGAGTACCTTTAGAAATAATTGGCCAGAGGAAAAAGCTTCTAAAGGACAACATTAGCACTATAGAATGAGGCCCAGAGTAGGCAGGTTTTGCACCACTAAAAGAGTAGTTCCTGGAAGCTACTTACTGGAACTGGTAAGTTCCAATAAACTGAATGATGATCAAAAGACATGTAAACTTTTGGCATACAGGACCCAAAAGTAAGTGACAAATAACAACAACCAGGACAGGTTTTGTTTCAGTTGCAGTAAGAGGAAAGCTGTTAATAGCAATAAGTACTTTAAGTTTACTTGTCAGGTCATGAGGCTGAAAAACATGAGTAACTCTAGAGGAAAACACTAAAGGTGACTAATGAAGCATTATGTTGAAAGGTAGACAAAAATTGGAGCTATATGGGGGGTGAGGGGAATCTTAAAGACTATGAACGCAAGAGACTAACTGGGAAGCACCTGTGTAAAGACTGCCCAATGAAATGCTTCACAGTAAAATCAAATATGCCAATGTATTTTTGCATGTGGAACAAACAAAATTAGGCTCCCTTAAAAATGTTTTGAGTATATGATGTGAAGTGTTTGTGATAACATGAAGCACTGCACCAAAATAAAACACTTACGTTCCTTTTAGTAATAAATACATAGTAACATTTAAGTTAACTACTGTAAAAGGAAAACTAAATAACCCATTATTTTCAGCTTTCCCAATACAGGACAGGGAAAAACCCTTTAAATAAAGGCACTTAATCACTCTTTTTGGCTGCCTTAGGAAAGATCTCATTGCCACCAGAAAAGCTCATACGTAAAAGGGTGTGATACAATCACTGCGGCTAACCCCAGCTTAAGAAATAAACCTTAGAAGTTCCTATATGTATCCTCTAAAATAAGCATTCACTTTGCTAATCATCTTTTTAAATTGCTTGATTCTTCTATGTGCCCCCAAAATGTTGACTTTACAAACTTTGATCTACATAAGGAAACATTCATTGTTTTTTGATCATGACTTACATTTTCTGCTCAACTTTATAGTTCTAACTCATCCATGCAAATAGATGTGTGAACCTTTGCATTTTTTTTTTCAATCCTGTGACTGGCAGTTTAAATTTCTATTCAGTCTAGGGTGCTAGGGACACATACCTGGAGTGGAACTGCTAGGTACTAAAATTGGTTTTATGTCTTTCACTCATTTTCCTAGTATATTTTCCACTTTTTCTTACTGATCTACAGGAGCTCTTCAGAGGATTATTTGAGGGTTCTTTTATTAGAATGTCCATGCTGAACATACTCAAATATTCCATTCTTCTTTTGTTCATGCCAAATATTAAAATGTTGATTATGCTGAACCTAAAGGATGAACTAGTAAGATACCACACTCACGAAAAACTGAAGTTATACATTCAACATAAATATGCCTGGCAACTAAAGAATTCAATTAGAATATATAAACCAGAAGTCCCTACAGTTAAACTATCTTTTTTATTAGATAAATCTAAGGAGAAAAAAAACATGTAATTCATATAATTCTTATTAACATATGTTTTTAAATGATTACCGCTAATGCTACATTCACAATTATCCTAAAGCAATGTTATATTATATATATATAATAGAATTTTCTGTGGTGACTAAAATGTTCTTTTTAATCACTGTGCAAAACAATAATCATCAGCCACATATAGCTCCCCCAAGCATTCAAAATGTAGATCATACTAAGAAACTGAATTTAAATTTTACTTATGTTTTAATTTTTAAAATTTAAATATCTGGCTAATGGCTACAGTACTAAACAGAGTAGGTCTATAAATTTTTTTTTCATTAAGAAATGTTTAAACTTCTAATACTACACACCAGATGAAAAAACATAAATCCAGTAACTTTGCTCAAAGTAAACAGAAAATCAATTTGTAAGTTTATAAAACCAGATAGTGGGCCTCCCTGGTGGCGCAGTGGGTTAAGCAATGCACTATGAAGCTAACTGCAGCCACTGCAGCATGAATTTGATCCTTGCTGCTGGCCAAGGAGGGGACCCACATGGTGCGACAGACCTCTCCTGCTGTGCTCCCTGCTCCCCTCAGCAGTGTACTTCTGTTGATCTGCCTGTTCTGCTCCCCGCTCTGTGGTGAATCCTCTCCCCCCCACCCACACCTCTGGACTGTGCCCCAGTGCTTATATGCATAAATAAATCTTTAAAAAATATTAAAAAAAAAAACCAGATAGTAAAGGAACAAAGGCAACAAAACAAGTCCTGTAGAGACATATGTATATGCTCACAGAAAATAATGACGCAGGGGCCTCCCTGGTGGCGCAGTGGGTTAAGCAATGCACTGTGAAGCAAACTGCAGCCACTGCAGCATGAGTTTGATGCCTGCTGTAAGCCAGGGAGGGGACCCACATGGCGCGGCAGACCTCTCCTGCCTTGCCCATCCGCTGCTCCCCTCAGCAGTGTACTTCAGTTGATCTGCCTGCTCTGCTCCCCGCTCTCTGTGGTGAATCCTCTCACCCCCCACACCTCTGGCCTGTACCCCAGTGCTTGTATGCATAAATAAATAAATCTTTAAAAAAAAAAAGAAAAGAAAATAATGACGCAAAAGGCACAAAGTTTAGAATCCAGTATTCCACAACAGTTTGCTTTTTGGTTCCCATTGAAAGTTAGTTACAGACATTTAAAGAACTCATGATGGCAGAGGCTGGCCTGAGCAGGTTGAACTTCATCAGCCTAATTTAATTCTTTTTAACATTATGCTCCTTAAATATTTCCTATTCATGTCACGTTTTCTACATTTTTCTGGATTAGAGAAAAGGATGGCCAAATTTGCTTCAGCTAGCTTGTGACAAATTGCTTAAGTGTGCATGGTAAACCGAGGAATGGAGAAGGACAAAACTATGTTCCATAGGCCTTTCCAATACAAGAGCACTTCATTTGGAATAGCCCCCTGAGACTTGTCTGAACAGTGGCCAAGCCAGAACAGCAGTCTATCATTAACTTAGACTTTACAATTTATAAAATACAGTTAACTTAATTTACATATTTCTGTTTTTTGGATAATTTTTTTTTGAGGGAGGGGAAACCCTAAAGCCTAAAAACTCTGAAATAAGATCAGAGGAGGGAATTTAACAGAACACACAGATAAGCAATCACTTTTAATTATCTTTGCTCAACTACTCTGACAAAAACACAAGAACCATTCGCTTTAAAAAATGGTATATACTGGGTCTCCCAGTGGTGGAGCAGCAGCAGGTTGAGCGCCGCACTGTGAATCATCTGCAATATAGCAGCAGGGGATCCACATGGCACAGCAGACCCCTCCTGCCTCGCCTGCTGCTCCCCTCTCAGCAGTATACTTCTGTAGATCTGCCTGTTCTGCTCCCCTCTCTGTCTCTGGTAAATCCTCTAGCTCCCGCGACTCTGGCCTGTACCCCAGAGCTTTGTGTGCCAAAACAAATAAATCTTTTTGGCCCTCTCAGACAAGACTGAAAGAACACTCTATATTCCCAAAATTGTTTTATGGATTAACATACTATTAGTCACACCATGCTTGTACAGAATACTTTTCTGCTCCTTTACAGAAGCAGTGAGCCATTTTAAGTACACTCAATGCATGCTAAGGAACTATATACTTAAAAATTGGTTCCCTAATCTGTCAACCATTAATGAATGTTTTGTTGACTTTGGATCACAGAATCTTTAAATTACCAAAACTAAAACTTCTTCGTCCATGAGTCAGAAACCTCCATTTTCTACTAAAAACAGTGAACATGAGAAAACAGCACTAGTAGTTTCATATAAAATATTTTATTCTCCTAGTTAAAAATATTTCCAAATTTAGGTAGAGAAGTTAGTATTGGGCATATGTAAATATTAACAGGAGTGATCATGGATATTTAAAGTGGTGATGTTCTTATGAAATTCCCATGTGGAAACTTTTCCACTATTAGTGGTCTCTCATTAATCTGAGACATTGACATAAAATGTTGATTCTTATAGTGCTCAACTATTACATCAAATACAAGTGCTGTTAAGTTTTTAAGAAAACCCAAAATTTCCAAATACTTAAACTATCTCAAAATGTTACTTATCTGTTATAGTTATCAAAATGATAGTTATAAGTGAACCATCTCAAAATTCTGATGATTACCTGATTTAAAATCTTATTCTAAAGTCAAATCCTAGAGTTTATACGACCTGCAGAGAAATCTTGGTGTATAAAACACAGTTTAAATAGAGTTCATATAGCTACATGCTTTGTAATTTTCCACACAGACCAGTGCTTTAAGTCTTTTAATGACTTCCAGTTTTCCTAATAGTCACTTCTTACAGATCTCAAAATGTCTTATGTTTAGTACAGCAAATGGCTATTGATATCCAAAGACATTTCTAGAATATAGAATTCTTTCTTGCCATTTTACTGACTCCATTAAAGAAACCTTTGGACCTCTTTCTGAATTCGGATTTTTCTCACATTTTAGAATAGTAGTATAGTATATTATATACTGAATGACTATTAAGTAACTCAAGAAAAACATGAGTCAACATCTAGTAATCACAGCATTTCTGCAGCAAAATTTAGGGATAGGTAAAGGTAAAAATAGCCTCAAATCAGCTCTTATTTGGGCCAAGTTTTTGTTCTCAATTAGCTTAGGTCACATTTAGGAAGTATTTTTAGTGCATTAGGTGTCTACCTTCACCTCCACTCTTAAAAAAAAAAAGAGCATGGGGTAACGGGACCTAGGGACCACATATATTGGAGAGTCTGATATTTATTTTAAATACTTATCTCCCCTGACTCAGCAGAATCATTTAGTAATGTACCAGCAGTTTCACTGAGAGTGTCAGACCTAAGAGGAAACATTATTAGAAACTAAATAGAAAACAAGAAACGAGAACTAAAACAAAGTTAAACTTTAATAAGATCTTCTTTAAAACACTAAGCCCGCTCTTAAATTTTCATTTTAGAATTTATTCTTAACTATGATGTCAAGTAGACTGCACCCAAGAAGTTTTAAGTCCTCTTGGGAGAAAATATCAAGTATGTTGGAAGTAGAACAGATGGTTAACAGAATTTAAATAACTGACTAGGTTCAGACTATGTAGCAACAGTATTTCTCTAATATGCACTAAGAAACCACTTAGTTTAAAAGATACATTCTGATGCAGGTTTGAATGGGGCTGAGATTCTCCATTTCTGCTGCTCTGTCCCGAAGACCATACCACATTAAAAAAGGGTGGTAGCACTCAAAAAGAAAAAGCACTTTATTAGTTTAGGGCCGTATTTCAACTTTACTATTTTATAGCTGACTCATAACAGCTAGGAGAGAAAGCCACTACAGGAAACCAGCCCAACTATTTAGAGCAAACATTTTAACTTGATAGAATCTGTTCAATAAACCTCAACAAAACCCTAATTTCAATAGCAAGAAATCTATAGGTAATAAATTTTTATGAAAAAGTATAAACTTGACAAATCATAATATGTCTGGCAGGATGCTTTTAGCTAGAAAAACAAGAATTCATTCATTTCTCGTATCTCATGTTCTGAAGTACAGTTTCAGTAACTGGAATGGAGACTAGAATCTTTTGCTATATCTTAAAATGTCTCCCCCTCCCACCCTCATAAGTTCCAATACATGAATCCACCAAGTAAAAAGACTGCTGTGATAAATTACTACCCATATATTAAAACAAACAAACAAACAAAAACTATCTTTCATTAAAACCTCAGCTAAAAACATCTCCTAAAATTTAGTCTTTAGTACATCAGTAATAGTTGCTATGCATTCAAAATAAATTTTATGTAATCCAGTCATGGTAAACAAGGCATACTACCTAATCAGTATACCTATAACAGTGAAGTCTTACTTTTAGAACTTTTAAAGAGAGCTTTAAAAGTCACTCCATTTTAAGAGGTAAATAAAATTTCAAGCTTTGAAAACACTAAGCAATAAGAACTTAATTCAATTCAAACTTTACAAATGCCCTTCTCTGTCCCCACGGGAAACTACTTACATGGACAAGTTAGGAGATGGAACCCCCCTATCATCAGCTAGGTTCCCAAGGTGGCTCAGCGTTGAAGTCGAACTGCTCTCTGTACAGCACTTCTCCTAGGCCCTCTGGGTAGTTGTATACTTGGTCAGAAAGTTCGCCCTAAGAAAGAGAAAGTAGTAGCACGTTAAAAAGTCAAGTTGTGCCTCAAGCAGATTAAATAGACTTAAAATATTAACCAGGATTAAACTTCAGATTTAATAGTTTCATTAAAGTCACATTACACTAAATGATGTTTTGAAAGCATTTACCATAGTATCGACTTTTTTTTAATATAGTAAGCCTTTCCAAGTTGCTATTCCACATACAGATTCATAGACCATGACTAGCCATGATCATTTTACCAAGTTGTTTTAACTAACTCCTCAGTTTCCAGTGTTTGTCTAATTTCACTGTTGCTATTCTTAGTCTGCTAAAACCCTAATTTCTAAGTGATCCCCAAATTTTAAAATGGCCAAGCTTCCTTACCAACTTTGTGTGCATGTAAGACTTTATAATATTCTGCCATCATCTAGTAGTCTAAAAACTACCCAGAATACTTCTTCTATTTTCTCAAGTCCTTTTTAGCTCCAAGAATAAAATCCTACAGTATATACAAAAAAAAGGAAACAAAATTTATGAATTAACTAATACATGATGTATGTATGTGAAATAACTTTTGAGAATTGTTTTATATATTGGAAAAGTTACCTCTTAAGATTTACTGCCACATTCCTAATCTATTTAGACTTAAGTCACCACTACATATGAAACAACATGAAATCAAAAGTATTTGACAAACTATACACATCACAAAATGTGCTAAATATGCTGTAGAAATGGTTATTACCTACTGTAGTTTGACTGTAAGTACCTATCACCTTTAAGGTAAAATCCCTATACCTTTTTTTTTTTTTTTGTAGTTTAGTAGTTGCTATATTAAAACAGTATTTGCTAGAAAAGGTGATAAGCAAACCAGAAAAGTTACTCGAGTAAGATCAAGAATCTTAGAGATTTTCAGATACACCTGGTGGCCTATCTAAAGCATATGTCATCTCAGCTAGGACTGAGATAAAATTTTCTTTCAATCTGCAAAGGGAAAACTACTCACATTCTCCATGATACTTACGAATGACAAGAAACCATACTAACATAAAGTAACTATAATCTTACATTAAATTTCAAATAACATACTCCAAAACAAAGGTTCTGATTCCTACACCACAATAAATTTGAAAATTTAACAAAGAGTTTAAGCCCATGAGGGGGCAGTTAGTCTCAATTATCCCAAGGAGATAACTATCCTTGGTGAGATATTGTCATCTTTTCCCTGCTTTACAACTACCACTATTTTGCTGCTTAATGCAACTTTAGAGCAGAGATCTGAAATGCCAAGAGTATTAAACTTTAGACATTCAAGAATGTTCATTAGCACCATCTCTAAAACATTTCCATCCAACAAAAAATAATAGGGAAAGAAGGCTTGAAAACTGGAAAAGTTTATTTTAATAGCAATAATAGGAGGAGCACATAGGATAAGAGATTTACATACAGGACACATTATTTATCTGTACCTTAATGATAACCATGAGAGATTAAATGAAAATGAGAAAACAAAGTATAGAAAAGGAAATTATTCTCACTTAAAATGGCCTGTTTAAATCTGGTGGATCATGCACACAATGTTGCAATCAAGCTCGCTAATAATTGGAAGAAATGTCTGCTACAACATCTTGGAAAATAAAATAGCACAGGAAAAACTAGATGACTGAATCAGCAGTAGGGCAGTAAGAAGGAACACTAAACCTCCCACCACTTTTGAGAGCAATTAACCAAAAATTTAGTACCCCCAAATTATCAATATTTCTCCGAACAACTTACATTGCTTCTACTGATGACCTTTAAAATTTGTTATTTGGCCCCTAAAATCCAGTCAACACGAGGGGGAAAATGCCAAGTCTGGGGACATTCTACTGGCTTTCTGACCTCTAGATTGTCAAGTACATAGGAACAAGGGAAGACTGAGAAACTGTCACAGATCAGAGGCAGATGGAAAAGATATGACAACTTTGGATTGAATCTTGGAACAGAAAGAACTAAGAAAATGAACACAATCTAAAGAAAATCTGGGGCATTTAGTTAATAATAACGTTCAGTTTCTTAGTTTTGACACAGTATAACAATGAAAGATGTTAGTAAGGTAAACTGGGTGAAGTAACTTCGACTATCTCTAACTTTGCTTTAAGTCTAAAAACAGTTCATAATAGTTTTTTGTTCAAGGCAAGTTAATGATGTAATGGACTACTGTGCAGTAATAAAAATGAACAACGAATGCACCATGGATCAAGCATGCTGTGTTAAAGATGACTTTTATACAAAAGAATGCCTATGGAACAAGTCCACTTATATGGAAGTTCTAGAACAGTGAAAATTATTCCATGGTTTAAAAACAAATCAGAAGCGTGATGGTTTCTGTAGGGGATGGAGGTGGAATATGAAGGGGCAAGAGAATTTTCTGTCTTGAAATGGCAATGTTGCAAAAAATCCCAACACAAGTTTGAACTGTACGGTTGTATTTTTGTCAAACTCATAAAATAGTATACTTAAGCGTTGTGCATTTCCCCCCTCAAGTTTTCAAGTAACTGTACGAAACTACTTAATGATATGTATATCATACATTGTAGTCGCCAACTTACTTTGAAATAATTGGAAAAATAAAACGGACTAAAATTTATAAACTAAAGGAGAGAGGCAATGAGAGGACACTAAATAACTACTGCATTTCTGTCACCTATAATCAACGGGAGTCTACTTTTCCCAGTAATAAACGACTTGGCTCTAGTTGTCTTCATGACCGACATCTGCAAGAGCTTATATTTGTAAAATAAAGGACTTATTAGGGCCCTGCCCGAAAATCTGGTTATTTCTGCCCCAGGAGTCCGCGCCAACCCCTTTCTCGACCGCACAGCACTTCTCTATTCCTCAAGAGGACGCAAGTCTCCGTCCCAGCTGGGGGCTCAACAGTGGAAACACGACGGGACGTCCTCAAAACCAACAGTCACCACAAAATCCAGTTCCAGCATCACGAACACTGACCGCTTCAGGTTTCCGAACCAGCAGTTCAGCCTGAGAAACGTACGTGCAGGATACAGACTGAGTTACAACACGTCAGCGCCATTACCCGCCGGCAGTCGGAACAGTCCGTGATAAGCAATCCAAGCCTACCGCGCTCCTTTCTGCCCAGGAATCGTGGCGCGGACAGGAAAACCTAGCCATGGTGACTAATCCTCAGGCTACAGGAGGTGACCAGGGTGAGTGAAGGCGGCTTAGCCCAATCAGCGGCGCCGCAGGGGGCGGAGCAGCAGCCCCGAGGCTTCCAGAAACGGCCAAAGGCCTCACGCTCGCTACCTGACACCGGGGCTTCCCCGCCACCAGGCCCCGAGTGGCGTCAACTTTCCTTCACCAGAGGGGGCCCGCCCTCCCCGCACCCCCCAAAGCCCGGTCTCCGCCGGCAGCTGTCAGAGGCTGCTGGCGCCGGGCCCGCCCCGCGCTCCATTCATAACCAAGCGGCCGTTGCAGCCCATCGCGCCGCCCGCAGGCAGAAGCGCGGCGCCGCTCCGGGCCGGGGCCGCGGGACCCAGGCCCCTCAGGACTGGCGCCGGCCCCCTCCCCGGAAACAGCAATGCACCACGGGAGAGGGGTGGGAGCCGCACGCCGCCGGCCAGGGACGGCGACCCCCGGCGGCGAGACCCCGCGCGGCCCCCACACGCACACGCCCCCTCGCCCCAGCCCGGTGGTCGGGCTCGGGAGAGCGCCCGGCGGCCGCCCAGCCCGCCACGCCGCCGCCGCCGCCACCGGAGGCACCGCCAGCCGCCATCCACACCGCCGTCCGCCATGTTCGAGGCGGCCGGCCGCGGGGCGCTGCGGGGACGCCGGCCGGGCAGGCGGCGGGCCCAGCCGGGAGGTGCCCGGCCGCTCCTCGAGGCCGCCCCACGCCCGGCCCCGCCCGCGCCCCTCGGTCGGTACTCACGTGAGATAACGGCCCAAAGAGTCGGGTAAAGCGTCTTCTCTTTTTCGGCGGAATTTTTAAAGAGGGATGTGGTTACCTTGAGCAGAAATACCCAAGGCGGCCTGGGCCATAGGCTGCGGGGACGACGTGGGGAGAAAAGCGCGGCACCGACACCAGCTGTGCAGCAGTGGCGGCGGCGGCCGAGGGAGAAATGGGCTAAGAGCGCGGGTAAGAAGGAAGGCGAGGTCTGGGTGGGGAGAGGATTCGGCCTCGTCACACCGCAGGGCAGAAGAGCGAGAAAGGATGAGAAGAGACAGAAGACGAAAATGGAAACACCGCAGCGGAGCGAAGAACCCAAGAGTGTGGGGAGGCGGCGCCGGCGACGCCAGTATTTATAGTAAGGGGGCGGGGACTAGCCACGTCACAGCCGGTCGGGCTGCCGCGCGAGCGGGGCGGGGCCGGGCCGCGGCCGGGGGCGGTGGGGGGGCGGAAGAGACCCGGAGACGACAGGCCTGAGCGAAGGAGGCGGGGCAGGGCGGAGTGACCCCGCCGGGCAGGTGCTCCCCGCCCTCCAGCTGAGCGAGACGTGGGCGGGCGGACGGGGTGGGAAGGGAGGCTGCTCGGCCGGAGCGATGCTTGGGCAGGAGCCCCCGGCACCCAGGTTCAAGCCGGGGTCCTGCCCTGCGCCTTGAGAGCTAGACCCGCTGTGCGGCTGCGGGGGGCGACGGGCGCTGTGCTGGTCCGAGGGCAGCAGGATGCTTGCGGTGCTCGGAAAGGGTGCAAGGAGGAAGGTGGCGCCTTCGCCAGAGCTTCCCTGCGTCGAGAGCACTCGGCTTTGTGTAGGCTACGCCTAGGGACTACCCTCCCCGGGTGAGGCGCCAGCCCCCCGGGGATGCGGTACTCCTTTATGGAAGCACGTTTGTAGTGACCGAGACGGGTCGGCCTGGTGTTCGGTGCTAACAGAGCCCCGGACGGCGTGAAAATGTCCCCAGCGCCAGTACGTTGTAAAGTGATGCATTCGGAATCGTTTTTAAAGAACTGTGACTTTTGTGTCTTTCTTTAAAAAAGGCTTCTTGGCGCACTCAAGACCCAGTCATTACTCATGAAGGACCAGTGTTGGGGGGTGGGGTGGGGAGAAGTGGGGGCGGGAGGGGGATACCGACAAAGGTCTCCTTTTCTCGATCTTTTAATTTCACTACTCCATGACAAACTTTTTTTTTTAACTGACCGACCTGTGGCGACCTACATAACTTTTAATTTATTCTCCTGGTTTTAGATGTCTTTGCACTCTCAGAAACCGTCAGTTCTCCGGTGCCAATGCCTTGCAACTCCAGACTCCACTGCACAAATTAAATCTGTATTGACACACCCCGTAAGATCTTTGAGGTTAAGACCCGCGTGTTTTTTCTTTCGTTCTTCCCCTCTCGTTTTATTTTGCGAGCAAGCACTGTGGTTAATCATAAAATGGAGAAGGAAGATAGAGCCTTCCTTACTGAGTAATAGGGTAGCCTTGCTGAAATGTGGGCCCTTGGATGAAGGTTTTAGATGGAAATCGGGAGTAGTGAAATTTCATGATTTTGTTTTTCTATAAATCTTGCCTTTCTCTTTTCATTCCTTAAGACTTTATTATTATTATTATTCAGAATATTTATAAGCATAACACTTCACTAGACCCCCTGGTGGAGAGAGGAAGGCTGGAGCTGAATACAACAGTTGAAATCTTGCTTACAATCTAGCAGGGGAAATAAGACAAGGACACAAAATAACTAAATTGTTGACATAAAAATAAAATGTTGCATGAACTTAGCAAAGGAGGAATTGATGGCAACTAAGTGAGAGAAAGGCTTCTGAGAAAAGATACAGATTCAAGAGCAGATATTGCTGGCTAGGAAAACAAATGAGAAAAGGCACTGAAATGAACCAGTTGAGAGAACTGGATTTTGTGGCTCCAAATTAGGGGCACCTTGCAAATGAGATTGAAAAGGTAGGTTTAGGTGAGATCAAGAATGAATCAGAATTTGGACTTTATTCTGGCACCATTTAGGCTGATGTATACTTAAAAGGTTACTCTGATCAGTAGGCTTGGAAAGGAAAATTTGGAAGACAGAAACATGAAGGAAAGCAATTGAGTACTAAGGAGTTTAGAATGAATGGGAGGGGAAAGGCAGGCAAAGAATGTTCAGGTATCTTGAATATCTAGGAGGAGAAGGTATTAAATGATTTGGGTATAACTAATCAACAGGGAGCAGCCTGGAATCAGGAACGGAGATAGAAGCAGAATGATCCTGTTTGGTTCTAAAGACAGTGAGGCTGCTTTGAGCTTAGTTTGAGGTGTTGATAAAATGTCCACAAAAAGATGGCACAAAGGCCTCTGGGAATAGGGAGATCTGCAGTCCTTTTGGGAAGGGATTTGGAAGTCTCTCCCACAGACTTGATAATTAAGCAATTGAGTGTAAAGAAAAATAAATATAAACATAGGACCTACAGAGATGCTTGAGAGGAGAGGTGAGGAGGTGTAGCCTAAAAGTAGAAGGAATCTCATAATGTCAATCCATTTGAGTAGGAGGGCATCCCAAGGATGGAGTAACTAACTGCTCAGGATGTCATATCAAACAGGTGAAAAGGGGTTCTGATTTTTGGGAAATTGCAAATCATTTGTAAACTCTAAGACCACGTTAAGAAATTTGCATTATCTTGAACAAATTTTAGAATCTTGAAGTTCAGAAAAGGGAATAATGTGCAGGTAGGAAGAGAAAGGAGAGTAAGAGGAGTATGAAAACTATTTGTAGTGATCCCTAGAAGAGAATGACAGAGGGCTAAAATGAAGTTATCTGTCACTTAACTGAACAATTCCAGTGGAGCGAGGCACTGACAGGTTGCAGAGATCTGAGCGAGGAGCAGCTAAAGGCTATTTGTGAACACTGAACAGTTTCAAATGGAAGGCACTGTATTAGAACCTAATCCAGCATCATTTTTACCATAAAGCAGTTCAGCCACTTTTATTATTCAACTCTGTGCCCTCATTTGTGTATCAATTTAAATAATAATGCTTGCTTTTAATGAAGACAATAGAATCTTGAAAACTAGTGTGATGGAGTAGACAACATAATATGAAACTTGAGCAGAATGATAGCTTCCTAATGAGAACAGCATATTTAATTGTGTTTGGGTTTGAGGTTTTGGTTTTTATGCCAAGTCATGTTACTCATACATAAATACACAGGTAGTGCCAAAGTAGTAGTACTGTTAACTAGAGAATTTTAAGATTAAATGATAATATACCATTCACACTTAGATCATCCTGGTCCATTGATTCAAACTGATTTGCTTTTGTGCCAATAAATATATGATTGAATTAGATTTCTGATAAAGATAACTCACTCAAAAGCAATAGGTAAACCTAAAATCACCAGCCTAGAATAGAAATAAGTATCTTGGAGCCACATAAGTAAATGTAACAAGCATAAAGCATTCAATGGAAATTTAGTGACTATATCAAGGAATTAATGGGAATATTTAGAGAGATTTTATAAGAATTTTTATTGCTAAGGTAAATTCTTACTCATAGGAAACCAAAGTAGATTTTGAGTAGTTAAACCCCATTTTATTCTTTAAAAAGATTTATTTATTTATGCATACAAGAATTAGGGTGTAGAGGTGGGGGACAAGGGGAGAGGATTCACCAGAGACAGAGTGGGGAGCAGAACAGGCAGATCTACTAAACCTCATTTTAAAACGTTATATTTCAGTTGTCCACTATATCATTTTGTGCCCTGATAACCTTCATAAAAAGCTAGCTTGCTTATCAAGAAACTGGTGCCATGGCTTTTATGGATTAGTAAAAATGGGTAAAAGTGTTTCAGATTACTTTGCCGAGTACAGCTTGTATTCTATACCATTCTTGCTTTGAATAGAATGATAAGGTATTGTCATATATTTGTTGATTATCTGTTGTTAAAATCCTTTAGAGTTGTAATTCCTTTACCTTAGTTAACACTCACCTCAACTTAATTTGGAGAGAGACATTTTATTTTCATGTTCATTTTTCCCTCCCAAAATTTAGGGACCATGTCAGTAGAGTCTTAGGGTCTTCCAGTCCAACACCACTTATATCCCAACACTGACTTGAAATTTCTCATATCCATCACCCCTATCTTTGTCTGTAAGATAATTTAACTTGTAGAATGATAAGCTTGGCAAGCAAAGGGTAATTAAGCCCAGATTCAAACCCAGTTTAAGGGAAAAGAAAATAATATATATTTTTTAGTTTCATTTCAGTGGCTATGTATTACTAGATGTGGGTCAGCATTTTCCCTTTCCTGAGTGACTTGGATGGGTTTTGTGATAAACAAGTCACAAGCAAAACACTGATGTCTTTTATTACTTTGAGAAATAACAAATTACTTTTTATTTAAGAGGACTAATTTAGAAACCTGCACAAGAGGCCAAAACAGTAATCCAGTTTTACAAATTAAATGCAACTTATATGACACATAGTCAAGGGACCCGACTCATGGATTTGCTACCTCCATCTCTGTATAATCCATGGGAGTTAGGGACCCCTTGGAAAATTAATTTCATTTTCACTTTGCTGCCAGGCATGATCTGATAACAAGTGTTTTGTTTGTTGGGTAATAATATACAGCCAGATAGGACTGTATCTCTCTATCTCAAAACAGCTGTCTGGCAAATATCCTAAACATTTTGGTTAAGGGCATGGAAAATAGAAGCTCTGAAATACAGCTCCAGTTTGAATTATGCTTTGCCCTATTTTCTTTAATAAATAACCTAGAATAGGTGCTATCACATGAGCACTTAAGTGTTTTTTAATAACAGTAAGTGCTTCCTTAAATGAGTGTTAGTAACATAACCATGGGCTACATTTTATTTCATGAGAATTTTTAAATTACTTTATCATTTAATCTGAAGTTTTGCAAGTTTTCTTATAAACATTTATACCAATTTAATTTGGTTTCTCTAATTTTAACTGGAAGGAGAAACATCCAGGTAATAAAGACAATAAAAGACTAGTTCTTATTTTACCAAAATAGGGAGAAGAAACAAATTACTTTCCAAAAAATAATTAACCTTGCCTTTTTTAGTTTGACTCTTCTTGGTGAAATCACTTAATTGCTAGCCATGTTCATTTCTTCTAGAATATATATTTCTCATTCCTTTAGAACTACTCTCTTGCCATGCCCTGAGTTCAGCTGGGAGCTGCCATCTTCTTAACCCTCAGCCTCTCAGGCCACAGCAACAGGCCTAAGGTTTGACAGAGCCTCACCCTTCCCTCTGGACAATACAGTTAAATCATGATCAGCACATAGTTGGTTCAGACCATTCTGTCCTTAGTGGGAAGAACTCATATTATGGCACATGGCTTCTCTCAGAGTTAGCAAGTGAGTAAGAGAGGGCTCTTAAGATGAAACCTCCATTTTCTTATAACGTAATCTAGCATCTACTATCTCATCACTTTTGCCAGATTCTATTCATTAGAAACAAACCAGCAAGTGCAGCCCACATGCAAGAGGAAAGGATTATAAAAGGTGCAAAAGTCCCAAGGAAGGTACGGGTACCTGGAACCATTTCAGAGACTGCCCGCCTAATAATATCTAAGTCATATTCTTAGACACACCCATACTCAGTTCTTTATTTTTGTAGTGAGTTCACCTAAATGGGGCATTCAATAAATATTGAATTCATTGCGCTGGGCACAGGCACAGGTCATACACAAAGAAGGCAAAAAAACAATTTTATATGGAAAGAAAGGCTTAGAAATTTCCAGAGAGCAACAGTACACTGTCATTGATTGTTAAAAAATGAATAGGAAATCTTCAAGAGGCTAAATGGCAAAATTAAAAGTTTGCCAATGATTATAGCTTGAATTATGGAGTTCTAATGTATTGATTTTATTTATTTATTTATTTATTTATTTAAGATTTATTTATTTATGCATATAAGTACTGGGGTACAGGCCAGAGTTGTGGGGGGTGAGAGGATTCACCACAGACAGAGCAGGGATCAGAACAGGCAGATCAACAGAAGTACACTGCTGAGGGGAGCAGCGGGCACAGCAGGAGAGGTCTGCCGCGCCATGTGGGTCCCCTCCCTGGCCGGCAGCAGGGCTCGAACTCGAACTCGTGCTGCAGTGACTGCCGTCCGCTTCACAGTGCATTGCTTAACCCACTGCGCCACCAGGGAGGCCCTATGTATTGATTTTAAAGATGACTAAAATAGCAGACATAAAAAAGTTTTCATAATTTGAAAAATCTCCAATGTTATTAAAATGTGAAATACTGAATAACTCAGGATTTTATCATTTTATTTCAAAGATATCTTTAGAAATCCTAGTAGTTTAACTCAGTCTACCAGATCTTGGGATTAAGTACTGCTGAACCAAAAAAGCTAGTTTGGCAGTTTCCCAATGTGGCGAGAATGATAGAACATTTTACTCCATTAGCCCTCCTAAGTATCACCTGTTTTCTAAAAATATTTTTTATAGACATAACTGGTCAACTAAAATGTCACATGCAATAGTTCAGAAATTTTAAGATTACGATTGACAATTATGGTTAAAACATAAAGACTATATTCCATTTGCAAGACTTATCTCTTATGATAAAGATTAAATTCTGCTTTTCATTGTTGATTTTACTAATTCCATAAGCTTTGAAGACTCCATATTTGGTCGACATTCTAGTCCCTTCTTGTTTTTGTCACTTGTAGATTTGGTATTCCGGATGCTCGGGGTCAAGTACTGCTGAACCAAAGAAGCTAGTTTGGCAGTTTCCCAAGGTGGCAAGAATGACAGAACATTAGCTAGGCTCTCCAAGGGCCTGTCTACTTAGGGCCACAGAAGAGGTTGTCCCATATTCTCCTCTGCATCTGGCTTACTCTCCAGGGATGACCCATGCTTCCACCCAACTAACCAGACTCCCTCAGATCTAAGCCAGGATGCAGAACAAGAAGCCAGGGAGGCCCTAGCAAGGCCCACACCAGTTATTTAGAACAATATTGATTCTGCTTTTCTAAGTTGTGTTCTCAAACCCTAAAAGCTCATTTTATTGTGGTATAAGCAATCAAATGCTGGATCTAGGTGCTCAACAGCCATGAAACGCTCCTGCCAGTGGGTCCAGTGCCTGGGAAGCAGGAGCATGTTGGAACACGGGCCCTCTGCATGAAATCATCTCCCACTCAAGGGCTGCTGGCAGCTGGAAGTCTGATTTAGGAATCAATATGCTGTTAAGCACCATTGTTTTTGTGTACAAAGAACAATGACTGAGATTGTTCTTTTTTGAAAGCATTCTTGATGTTACACTATTATAGTGTCCCTCGTTTTCTATTCATTCACTTTCTGTGAATAGTAAACACTCTTTTCTTAGTAATTGGAACAAAAACAAACACAAGATATCCCAGTTTTTGTTTGACAATATATTCCTGCTTTCATAACTATAGTTTAAAATCTATTAAAATGATACTATTCATCCCTCTCAAATTAGATAGGCATTTACCTCTTTTTTCTTGTTATAGACTATCGATGTCCCCGGGAAGAGGAGGAATCAATGAAATGGTCAATTAGATAAAATTATAATTTTATCCTAATTATGATAAGAATAGGTAAAGAATGATAAAGAAGTAGAACTTCCTTCTATGTTAATATACAATTGTCATATTTAAAGTTAAAATAATGTTAAATTCTTCTGGTTTTATTTTTTTGCAAAGATATATTTATTTAGGGCCTCCCTGGTGGCGTAGTGGGTTAAGCAATGCACTATGAAGCAAACCGCAGCCACTGCAGCACAAGTTTGATCCCAGCACAAGTTTGAAGGGACCCACATGGCACAGCAGACCTTTCCTGCCTGGCCCGCTACTCTCCTCAGCAGTGTGTTTCAGTCAGTCTGCCTGTTCTGTTCCCGGCTCTGTCTTTGGTGAATCCTCTCACCTCCCTGGACTCTGGCCTGTACCCCAGCTCTTGTATGTATAAATAAATAAATCTTTAAAAAAACCAAAACCATTTCTTTGGGTCTCCCTGGTGGCGCAGCGGGTTGAGCGCCGCACTGACGCATCCGAGGCACAACAGCGTAAGTTTGATCCCCGGCCAGGGATGGGTCCCACATGGCACAACAGACCAGACTTCTCCTGCAGTGCCCTCTGCTCCCCTTAGCAGTGTATCTCAGTTGATCTGCCTGTTCTGCTGCCCCCTCCATCTCTGGTGAATCCTCTCACCTCCCGTGACTCTGGCCGGTACCCCAGCTCTTGTATGCACAAATAAATAAATCTTAAAAACAAAAACAAAAAAACATTTCTTTATGCATGAAAGAGCTAGGGGGTAGGCCACAGGCACAGGAGGGTGAGAAGGTTCACCAGACACAGAGTGGGGAACAGAACAGGTGGATCTATTAAAATATACCGCTGAGGGGAGCAGTGGGTGAGACAGGAGAGGTCTGCTGCACCATGTGGGCCAGCTCCCTGACCAGGATCAAACTCATGGTTGCAGAGTTGCGGATTGCTTCATAGTGCTAAGACTTGTGCCACCAGGGAGACCCCAAATTCCACTGGTTTTTAACAAGTAATCTATCGTGAGTAGCGATGAATGTTTTACCTCTACATTGTAGTTAAGGAAAAAAGTGTCTAAGAACACTCTGCTAAATGGGAGAGGATATTTACATGCCTTGTACTGGACAAGGAACTGATACCTACAATCTGTAGAATGCTCATACTCAAAAAAAGAAAACAACCCAATCAAAAAATAGAAAAGCTAAATACATGCTTATCCAAAGAAGACATACAGCTAGCCAACAAGCATATGGAAAAATATGTTCATCAGCACGTCACCAGGGAAATGCAAATCAAAACCACCATGAGCTACCACCTCACACCTGTGAGAATGACCTATCTCAAAAAGGTGAGAAGCAAGTACTAATGAGGATATGGAGGAAAAAGAACATTTTTCACACTGTTGGTGGAAATTAGATTGGTTCTGCCCTGTGGAAATCATTGTAGCAGTTTCTCAAAAGACTAAAAGTGGATCTGCCATATGACCCAGCAATCCACTCCTAGAAATCTACCTGAAGGTTACGAAAACACTAATTCATGTGTTCCCGTGTTAATTGCTTCACTATTTATCATAGCCACCTATAGAAAGAAACTAAATGCTCCCAAACAAATGAGTCGATTAGGAAGATGTGGTATATATACACAATAGAATACAACTCAGCGATCAAAAAGACAAACTTAAGCTTTTTGGGTAGATCGAACTGGAAGGGATTATGCTAAGGAAAATGAACCAGGAGAAAGATAAATATTGGATGGTGTCGCTTATATGTGGAATATACAGAAACCAAACAAGAGGTCAGACAGACACATTTAAAAACCAGCCTTTGGAAGCTGACTATAGAGGTGAAGCATCCAGAGGGGAGATGAGAACAGAGTAGGCAGAGAGTGCAATGGACTATAGTGAAGGACTGTGGGTACCTTGGTGGGTGTGCTACAGAGATTACACATGGAGGCAAGATCCTTTACTTACAAAATAGTGACAACAATGTAAACCAATGAGCGCAACAATTTAAAAATTATTTTGAAAAAAAAAATAAAACTGGGCCTTCCTGGTGGTGCAGTGGGTTAAGCAACACACTATGAAGCAAACCACAGCCACTGCGGCACAAGTTCGATCCCTGCTTCCGGCCGGGGAGGGACCCACATGGCGCGGCAGACCTCTCCTGGTGTGCCCTTGCTCCCCTCAGCAGTGTACTTCAGTCAATCTACCTGTTCTGTTCCCGCTCTCTGTGGTGAATCCTCTCACCCCCCACACACACCTCTGGCCTGTACCCCAGTGCTTGTATGCATAAATAAATAAATCTTTAAAAAAAAAAAA
>JAGFMF010011395.1:7479493-7524992 GCA_019455555.1 Galemys pyrenaicus | reverse complement strand
CGCTTTCTGTGGTGAATCCTCTCACCCCCCCACACCTCCGGTCTGTACCCCAGTGCTTGTATGCATAAATAAATAAATCTTAAAAAAAAAAAAAAGAAAGGCACAAAGCAAACCTCATGGAAACCCAGAGAAAAGGAATGAGCTACTTGCCTCGCTGAGGGAACCCACTGGTCTAGCGCCACTGTCTGGACTTGTCACAGGGCAACCCTAATATAGATGGTTTCCCTGACTGGGTCCTCACCCCCACGCTCGAAAGGCTTTTATGATAAGCCCCATCTGTAGGCACATGCAACAAAGGTTTGTAAATGATTTTACAAAAGAAGGGGAAATAAATCAGTAATAATACAAGGACAAGAGAGGGATACAATTCTGTAAATATCCTACCAGATCCTCCGGGCTGGAACCCAACTGTGTGTTGAGAGCTGAACTAAGGGAGATGGCTCAGAATGAAGAAAGGAGAGCTCCCAAGGCTCACGTCTCTGGTTTTAACTCCACCCCTAGGTCTTAGTGATTCACTCTTCGATAATCGTCTTGGATTTGTGGTTCTGGAATATTGGTGGTCTGGAGTGGAGGTTGGAGTTCATAAACTTATTTGTGTAATTTATCAAGAATACCTTTCCCCTTAACAGACTGACACTGGTTTCTCTCCTTGTGAAAGCTCAACATGTACTAGAGACAAAAGCTGTCCAAAAGGCAATATAGCTGGGGACTTGGGAGCTGTGTCCTGGGCATGTCTAGCTCTCTGGCCAACATCCAGCAAGGATCAGAGGTCCTATGACTGATCTTGGAAGCTGATCCCCTTCCCATCTGATCAAATTTTGATATAGCTGAACCCCGAGACCCAGAGAAAGTCAGTAAATCAAGTTAATCTAGCTAGCAAATAGCAAAGTCAAAATTCCATCTCTTTTCTGCCTCTTGATTCAATTCTCCACTGTCTCTCTTCCTATGACCTTAGTCTTCTCACTCTGTTCTCCCCCTTGGATAATTCATCCATTCTTACAGAATTGTTTGACAAAGCTATGCTCATCATTCCAAAATCAGTATCACTCATTTTGTCCTGTCACTAAAATGCAGCTGAAAACTGATTCAAGGGCCTCCATACTAGGATGTCCTGTGTCATCAAAAACTCAGGCTTTCTTCATCTCAGATATGATAGTTGCTCCACATGACCAAAAGCAAAGTCTTAAATGTAAAATTCAAATGAATCTGCCTCAAACTAAATCGTCATTGTCTACCCCTCCCTCTAAACTTACTTTCCCCTTCAGGTTCCCTGTCCGTGTTCTTCATATAATCCTCTCATCAACCAGGTTCAACATGTTGAAGAATTTTAATCCCTTCTGTTCTTTTAGTCCTCCATATAGAAGACAAGTTCTGTTTGTTTGTTTTGAAATTATCTTTTGCAAAGTCTCCTCTCTAGTCTACTCCTACACTACATCATATTTGGATAGTTGCAAAATCTGCAGCATGTCTAATTGTTTCTTCCCCAATTCATTTTGCATGGCTATTTCTCACACTAATTTTTTAAAAATGTTTTCACCTGTCCCTCCACTGGTAAAAACCATAATGAACCCATTTCTTACAAATCATGTGTTGACTCCACCACTACTTATAAGTCTCTCCACAACCCAGCCTCACTTGGGAGCCAGTCTTCTCCTCCCCTACACTGTCTGGTTTGCTCATGGTTGTCTAAAGTTATCTCTGCTAGGGACTGCTTCTGGGATTTTGTACTGCTGTCATTTTATTGTCTCCCCAAATTCTCCATCCAAGGAGTCCCAACTCATATCCAACATCCTGTTCAGATCTCATGAAGCCTGTTCTCTGACTATGACTTAACTAAATCCATAGGGTCACTGTTCCCACTGAGCTCCCTATTCCATTACTCTATTAGCACCAAAAATGTAAGTGCCTCCGATCACCCATCTTATCCGTGCAGTGGTCCCCAGCCTTCCCACACCCACTCCTTCCTATTGCTCCCTTTCTTCTCACACCTTTCCTCTGTTGCCTCTGGAAGCTCTGGTTTGTGGCGAACAAACCCTTCTGTATCCCCTGCCTGTCTCCCACTCATTGCCTTAACTGAAACTTGGCTATCTTGCAAGAACATTGCTTCTCCTGCTAGTCTTGCACTGAGGGGTGTTTACTCTACAGAGGCTCATACTTCGGGGTTGGGAGGCAGGGCTGGCCTTTTCCCAGCTCTGCAATGCTATTGCCAGACCATTACTCTGAAAATAAATAAAAGATTAAGCCAGCTGGCATGCCCATCCCTTATCCATGTTTGTATCATCTAACACCTTCCTGCCGCTCCCACGATGATTAAAAAACAGGGCACCTAGTTCATTGTCTTCTCTTCCTAAAATTCTTGTCATACGGCTTTAAAATCATTTTCATTATTCTTTATTCTTAGAAGTTACTACAATAATAACATTCCCCTGTAATCCACTCGGTCGTGATCCTGCTTCTGTAAGGGTTACCGTTCCCTGGTGGGCTTGTGTCTCTTAAAAACTACAGTCTTCAATCTTGTGAGTGTCTTTGTAGGCTGAAATACTGACCTGTACCTTAGCTACCAGCTTTTTCACCTGCTCAGCTCCAGGGCCTTCACCTACCCTAAACTACCGTGTATTAGAGATCGGAAGTCCCTGCGCTCCTCCCTGGGACCACTGCCTCCTCTCTGTCAGCTGACTCAGGCCACCCCCGTACCCACCTTTCAGATGTAATCCTTCAATCTGTTTTTCAAATGTGATCTGAAAGTGACATAACATACAATTAATCATTTAAAAATGTACAAATTGTTGCAATCAAAATACTGTGTAAATACTACCCAGAGCAATCCACAGATTCAAATGTAATTGTTATCAAAATCTCAGTGGTTTTGTTTTTTACAGAAATAGGGAAAAAAATCCTAAAATTCATATGGAATCTCAAGGCCAAAACAAAACAAAATCTTGAAAAAGAACAAAGTTGGAGGCCTCATTGTACTTCCTAATTTCAAAACTTACAGCAAAGCTGTAGTACTTACAAAAAGCACTGGGGTACTAGCATAGGCCAAACATACAGGCAAATGGAATCTAATAGAGAGTCCAGAAATAAACCCTTCCATTTATGGTCAAATGATTTTCAACAAGAGTGCTACCACCAATTCATGGGAAAGGAGAGAGTCTTTTCAACAAATGGTTCCAGGGAAAATTGTTTATCCATATGCAAAAGAATAAAGTGGAACCCTGCTTTATGGTACATACAAGAATTCATGCAAATGGATCAAATAACTAAAAAAAAGGCATAAAACTATAAAAGTCTTAGAAGAAAACACAGGGGAATCTTTATGATGCTGGACTTGGCAGTGATTTCTTGGACATGACACCAAAGGCAAAGGCAACAGAAAAGACAGACAATTTGGATCTTATGAAAATTAAAAACTATTTTTTTTAACCAAAAAGACACTATCAATAAGGTAAAGCAGCAATTCACAGAAGAGGAAAAAATGTTTGCAAATTGTGTGTGTGTGTAATAGGGATTAGTTCCCATAATATATAGATTTTTTTCCTCTTTATTTATATATATTTGAACATCAATTGTAGTCCCCATGAAAGATTATCATTATTTTTAAAAAATTATTTATTCATCCAAGAGCTGGGGTACAGGCTAGAGTCCAGGGAGGTGAGAGGATTCACCAGAGACAGCCGGGAGCAGAACAGGCAGACTGCTGGAAACACACTACTGAGGGGAGCAGCGGGCGAGGCAAGAGAGGTCCGCTACACCATGTGGGTCCCCTCCCTGGCTGGCGGCAGGGATCGAACTCGTGCTGCAGTGGCTGCGGTTTGCTTCATAGTGCGTTGCTTAACCCACTGTGCCACCAGGGAAGACCTGGAAGACTATTTTTTTTAAAAAAAAGTCATACTATTTTTGTGAGTTAAAAGATAATAAATTTTAAATTTACTCTTGTTATATATAAAAATGGTGTACCTGTTATAAAGTGCATATGTAAAGAAAGTCATTTATAAACTGTATATTATCTGCTCACATGGAGACTGAACACTTCCTGAAGTTTAGGACTGTCTGGCAGGTAGAGTATTTTTTCTCACAGTGCCTGGTACAAATTCCTGGCCCCCAGGAGCTGATTTTCAAAAGATGCTTTTATTAAATGAATCATGGAGAAAGAAAAAAAAATGCCCTAACCCGTCGGCATTATTTTTCTAGAATTCACATCCGGCCATGCTACTCTTGCTCAGAAATCTTGCCTGACTTCCTAGTGCTTTGAGACTCGACTGCGGTGACTCTTCATCCTCCCTTCCTCTGTGGCTGCTCTTTCCACCTCGTCCCCATCATGATGGCATGATGGAAGGAACGACTCTGGCTTTGTGGACACTAGTTACATAGGTGTCACCTCAAGGATGGTTAAGGGTTAAAAGAGGGGATTCTCATTTGTCCTGCATAGAGCTGGGACCAGTCAGTTCACGCCCATTTCTTTTTCTCCCTCCTGCACGCTGCTCTTCCATCACACGGCAGTTTTTCCCCTCTTGGGGCATACCTGTAATTTCACTGCTTCAGTTTTTTGCATGTTTTCCTCACTGCTTCACATATCTTCTCCAGTTCCCCATCTTTCTCTATAAAAATTAAATGAAGGCTTCAAGATATATCTCCAACTGCCTTTGCTCAGGGAAAGCTTCCTGGTTCCCGCAGGAGATGTCATCCTTTTTTTATGCTTCTATGTAAATTTGGGAGGCAGTTTCTATAAAACTTTCATAGACTGTCTAATATTACAGTTACTTGTGGCCATGTGTGCTTATCTTCAGAGCCCAACACAATATTTATTCAGTCTAATTGGTTTTTTGACCAGGAAATTTGGGTCTTAAATGTCATAACTGAAATACCTCATTAAATCATTCCAAGTACACTCTCCCTATAAATAGTTCCTCTCTTTATGTGATAACATCCAGTCTGGCAGTGTAACGCCCTTGCCATCAACAGATCTCTGAAGATATAGATGCAAACATAATGTGAGACAGTGTGATTTTTAGGGAGGAGTGGTGGTGGTGTGGGCGTCAGGGTGAGGGAACACAGCTGATTGGAGGGCACACCTGACCCAGGGGAGCCAGTCACTTGCTGAGAAATGACCTGGGTGGCCAGGGTTCTCTCAGAGCAAGCAGATTAGTTCCTTCTTCCCAGAGTGTGTGGCCAATTGAGGGCGGCTGCTGGAGCTCAGTGGTCATGGAGTAGGTCCAGGACGAGCGGCCTTGTTCCTCACGCAGGATAAACAAGCAGAGGGAGGCCAAAAACATGGGAGAGAAGTTGAGGCTGACTCAAAACCAGAAAACAGAGACACACAGAGGGAAGAGCCCCCTTATTCCTGAGGCTTCCCCATTTCTTTGGTCAGTTGGAATGAAGCCCAATGATACTTGGTTTTCTGTCCTTAGACAATGATGCTCTCAGTAAGTAACCTTTTCCACTTCTGTGGATTAACATTCCTTTTTTTTTTTTTAAGGTTTATTTATTAATGCACACAAGAACTGGGGTACAGGCCAGAGGTGAGGGGAATGAGAGGATTCACCAGAGACAGAGTGGGGAGCAGAACAGGCAGACTGACTGAAATACACTGCTGAGGGGAACAGTGGGCGAGGCAGGAGAGGTCTCCTGGGCCATGTGGGTCCCCGCCCTGGCCGGCGGCAGGGATCAAACTCATGCTACAAGTGGCTTTGGTTTGCCTCATAGTGCATTGCTTGACCCACTGCGCCACCAGGGAGGGCCCTGTGGATTAACATTTCTTACAATCGGGACCACCCTTACAGCAAAAAAAAAATTGTTTTGCTGTGTCCACATCAGCCTGTAACATGTCTAGTCACCTGAATTAAAAATCATTCAGATGTTTTACATTCCCTAAAGTAGACTTGATGATGACCTCAGTTGATAGAAGTCAGAAAACTGGCTTTTATATCCCACTTTCACTAGTACTTAATTGTGAGATCTTGGGAAAATTTATAAAATGTGAACAAAAATATAACCTGAAGTTCTGTCTCCTCTTTGGCCCTCCCTTACTAGCTAATTGTGACTTTGGGCTGTTTTTATTTTATTTTTTTTTGTACTCTGTGTCTTGTTTTGATTTTTTAATAACTAATACACAATCATGGCATATGCTGCTCTTTCCCCACAACTCACTTCACATACATTATTTCATACATTATTTAAAATTCTTAAAATATAGGCAAAGTTTTTTCCCACATTTTACATATTTTCCCAAGATCTCCAGTTAAGTTCTAGTGGAAATGACATGTAAATGGCAGTTTTCTGACTTCCATCAACTGAGGTCATCATCAGGTCTACTGTAGGGAATGTAAAAAATCTGAAGAATTAAAAACTTTAAAAAAATATTTATTTTTGCATACAAGAGCTGGGGTGTAGGCCAGAGTTTGGGTGGGTAGAGGATTAAGCAGAGCCAGAGTGGGGAGCAGAACAGGTGGATCTTCCAAAAAGCACTGTTGAGGGGAGCAGCAGGTGAGACAGGAGAGGTCTGTGGCCCCATGTGGGTTAGTTGCCTGGCAGGGATTGAACTCATGCAGCAGTGGGATCAAACGCATTAAACCTTTGCACCAGGGAAGCCCCCTGAATGATTTTTTAAAATGGGTGATAGACTAACTGTGTCAGGGTGGAGAACAAATTTCCTTCTCCATTCTTTGGTCTAATTATTAAATTGGCATAAAACAGATCAACAGAAGGAAAGCAAATGAGATTCAAGGGCGAGTTGGACAGTTGAGACCCCTGTCCTCAGGCGGGGAGTGGGCTAGGGAGGAGAAGGGTAATTCACTACAGGAGGAGAACAGATGTTTGGTAATTAGATGTTTGCCCTGCCTTGCAGGTAAATCTTTCAGATTAAAAAGTTCCCTCAGGCAATAGTTCTCTTTCTGGGCCAGGTCTTCTATCTCTGATCTTTTATGCAGTTAAGGAAGACTGAAGATCTGTCTGTCCCCACAATCTTCTAGGATTTGGCTAGCTTCAATTCAAAATATTCCACATGTCTCAAGTGGGTCCAAATTTGGTGACATGCTCTGTTCCCCTTCAATGAAAGAATAAATAAATAAACAAATAAATGTTTAGATCTCTTGTGAACTTTTGACAAAGTCTTTTTTAAGTCAGTTGTGATAACAGTGACTTAAAAGTATGTGTTTATGTGACTTGTTTCAAATGATCGAGAGTTCAGTGGTAGGAACACTAAATTAAAGATGTCTGGTTGTGATCAAGTGCTTTATTTCTAAAAATATGCATCATAGTCCTCCCGCCCATGCTGTGTGCTTCACGAAGGATTCAATTACCATCAGGAAGTTTAATGTCAAGGCTGTAAGCACAAGACTTTATCTAGACCTCTCCTTAATACCTGGTACATGCCCATTTTTAAAGATGCTAATTTAGGTCACAGAGAACTTTCAGTATGAGGATACCACACAGTCCTGTTGCCCAGAACTTCTACAGTGTTTGTAAGGCTGTTAGAGGGCAGGGAGCGGAGCACCCTAGAACCCTCAAACCTGCCACTGCCGCGTTAAGATAAACATAAAACTTTTAATGGAAAGGAACTTTAATACAATTAGGGTATAATACAGAAAGAATAAAGAACATAGTTATTAAGTTAAGCATTTAAAGGAGATTACCCATCTCCTTGAGGGTAAAAATTTAGCCAAATAGGATTGACTTAAAGCAAGGCTTAAAAGCCTGCTACACGTTTAAAGGACCTTTTAGTAGAGACTTATAGAAAAGGGTTAGAAAGAGACAAATTTGGGAGGAAAAAAGCAAAATTAAAATTAAGATGAAAGCTGCAACATTGTTAACCTCCCTAGCGGTTTTTTACTCACATCTGTTTTAACCAGTTTAAGATTAAAAAGCAAGCGCAGTTTTTTCACATGTTTCTTTGTTCTTCGTGCTTTTCTCAGGTCTCCTTGCTGCTTTTCATGTTGCTTCTTTCTTCTTCCCTTCCTTCTGACCTCCGCTCTGCAGAATTGTCTTTCCCTGCTCAGCTCCATTCACTTAGGGCGGAACTGGGATTCCGGAACTTCCCCCTTTCCTGGGGACCACCCTGTTACAAGGCCATAGCCTGACCAGGTCCCACCACAGGCGGCCTTCTCCATTCCTCCCAACCAGGGCAGATTCTGCTCAGAACACACAGCTTCCTCCTGGTGGGGGAAGCTGATCTTTGCTACTCCTCAGAGCTGCCTTGCACAGTTCTCCGCAGGGCCCTGCTGAGTCACCACTCTTTCCTCCCAGCTGCTGCCACCAGACCACATGGCTTCTTTCTCAATGCAGCTCGAGAGGGAAGAGCACACTAAGCAAACTAGGTATGAGCACAAGAAAACAACCCTCATACTCCTTCCCACCAAAAGCACATGGGGGACTCCGTATGTAATTTAGATATTAAGCAACACGTCACGTTGTAATTGCACCTAAGTGAAAAAGAGGTGAAAGGAGAAGACCAGGTTTGGGGGTGGCTGGTTACTGAGAGGACCAGCCCTCAACTTGACCTCTTGCATCTCAGGGAGAAGCAGACAGTGTGTGGAAGTGGTCATAATATTAAAGACTTTTGTGATGATGATAGTGAACATTATAGTGACTTGTAATAATATTATATTATTGCAATATTAGTGTCTTAACCTCATGCCAAACCTCCTGCTAATTCCTTTATGGGTAAGTATGTGTATAAGATAACATATGTGAACATGTTTAAGACAATACATGTCAATGAATGACTTCGAGTAATAATATTTATTTTTACAAACACCCCCCAAAATCGTTGCTAAACTTTTGTTCTTCTTCAGTCATTCCTTAAGAAAACATGTACTGAGCAGGTACTGTGTACCAAAACCATGATTAGGCCCTGGAGACATGTAGAAGAAGAGGTGCAAGCTCTTTCAGACATGGCGTCCATTCCAGCTTAACTGCTATTTTTCTGGGTGATGTTACACATGCTTCTCAAGCTTTCTGAGCTTAATTTATTCAACTGTTAAATGAGGACAGAAATTTCTGTGTCATAGGGTGGTTAATAGGATTAGAAACACACATACAGGACCTGCCCCAGCCAGTGACTCAATAGAGGAAAGGTTCCTAATACAATCTTAGCATCATTTAATGTGGAATTTTTGCTAATCATTCTTGAAAAGAGACACAAAGAGAGTCCTTTTGCAGATTCACACTGTAATTAGTAATAGAACTGGGATTTTAACCCTGGTTTACCTGCAGGCCACAGGATGGTCAAAGGGATTCAAACTTTGAAACTAGTATTTATTTCTCTGTAACACTGTTGTATCTAGATTTACTGCTTTCCTCAACAGGTAAAGCATTTCTATACGTGGAAGGAAGATTTTTTTTTTTTTAAATTGGGATATCTATATCAGGCATAAATTTGAATACTTTAGAAATCTCCAGATGCTTGGTATGACATGAAGTCAAATGTATTGCTGAGGCCCTTGGTTCTGTGATGTTTCTGATGAAAAGGAATGTGAAGCGTGGAGCCAAACAAACCTCAACTCTCCTTCCCCCCAAAAGGAAACTTTTCCTTCTTGATTATCAGTCAGAGATAACATTTTTGGAAAGTTTAAACAGAACTATTTTACAGGGATAGAGTCCTCACTCCTCCTCTCTCCCACCAACTTTCCATGTCTTGTATTCTGAGAATGTCAGACTCTTCTGAGTCTGTTAGAAGAGTCTGTTAGAAGAGAATGTTAGAGTCTGAATGAGTGATTTGCAGCCTCAACAAAGACACTAAAATAAAAACTGATTTGAGGAAAAACAGTAACTTTCTGACCTCTTTCAGAGAATTTTTCATGCTTGTTTCTTTTTTTTTTAAATAAAATTTTAAATTCTCTACATCGTTCTTCATTTTCATAAAGTATTTGATGTCTCCCCTCATATGCAGGCCCCTTACTTTCCCCACACAGTAGTACCCACGAACCATCACCATCTCCCTTGTGCCCTCCTTTCCCCTGCTGTGACCTCCCTCCCGTGTCCTGCTGCTGCCTCAGATCTATAGTTTGTTTTGCAGTTTTTGTCTTTTTTCTTTGCACTGTTAAGTCTCCCTATTTTTTTCTATAAGTGAAACCATCCGATATTTTTCTTTTTCCTTCTGATTATTTCCCTGAACATAATCCTTTCCAGCTCCATCCATGTTGCTGCAAATGCATGCTTGTTTATTTTCTTAATGTTTCTTCTTAATGTTTTTTTTTCTTGTTTTGGTTTCATATATGAAATACTCCATCTGTGTATTCATTTCCGGATTTATTCCCTAGAATTTTAAGCAAGAGACCGTTGGGAGCAGTGTTTCTCAAACTTTCTTTGCTCCAATCCACAGTAAGAAATACCTTTTATGTTGTAACCAAAATACACATATTTGCACATGTATCTAAAGCAAAGGTTTTCTGAGATAATTTCCATACTGTGAGGTATGTCTATGATTTCCTTATTCAAGTCTTTTTTATAGAAGACAAAAATTGAGGCTGAGGTCTGGGGATGAGCAGAGAGGGATGATCGGGGAGCATAGGGTTCTTCTAGGACAGTGAGGCTACTCTGTATCATAAGTAATGAGGGACACATGACATTGTCCTTTGTCAAACCCATAGAGTGTACAATAAAAAGAGTGGACCCTAATTTAAAGACTGGGCCCTAGTTGATAATCATATATCAAGATAACAAATGTACCCGCTGTGCATTTTTTGTGTTAACCTAAAACTGCTCTAGGGCCTCCGTGGTGGCGCAGTGGGTTAAGCAACACACTATGAAGCAAACCGCAGCCACTGCAGCAAGAGTTCGATCCCTGCTGCTGGCCAGGGAGGGGACCCACATGACGCAGCAGACCTCTCCTGCTGTGCCCGCTGCTCCCCTCAGCAGTCCATCTGCCTGTTCTGCTCCCCGCTCTCTGTGGTGAATCCTCTCACCCCCCACACACACCTCTGGCCTGTACCCCAGTGCTTGTGTGCATAAATAAATAAATCTTAAAAAAAAACTGCTCTAAAAGTATGAAATCTATTAAAAATATTTTTTAAAAAATGAAAGCTGGTCATAACATATAAAACTAATTTTACTACCCTCTAATGGCTCACTCTCCATAATTTGAACATTTGTGGCCCAGAGGGAGTACTCTGGCCTCCTAATAGCCCTGCTTCTCTGTGGAGCTTGGCTGTGCACAAGCTACCTGGTACTGGGTCTCAGTATTCTCATCTGAAAAGTGGGGTGTTTGATCAAATAAGTGCCGAGAGCCATGACGTTATGCCTGTAAGTGTAAAACATGGAACACATGTTTTAGAATAAAAGGAGAGACATTAAGCTTGACTTATAAATCACATATATGTTGCTTAGACCAACCCTACTTTTAAAGGCATTTAATAGACGCTTATTTTATCTATCCTACTGAAAAAAACAATTAAAAAGAATGGTTCCTGAGCAAAAGATAGCAATCACATTTCTCTCTGGATTCTTGCATCAGTGCACAACAAGCACCTAGGAGTGATGCAGCTGGTACTCACAACTTGGCTCTTTTTCTGCCCTCCTGCTGTGACCTGGTACCTGAATTCCATTCCCATTGGCGCCATCCATGTTTGCAGAGAGCCTAACCATGGACCAGGCCCTGGGCTGGAGGGGCTGGGGAGCGAGCCCAGCAGTGTCCCAACTCAAGTATGTCGGGTCAAGAAGTGGAAATCAGGCTCCCTCACCCCAGGTCTCCTCTGCTTTCCCTGATCCAGGACCATGATAGGGAGGGAGCAAGCTGAGAAGCATGTCAAGTCTGGCCCAGACAGACTCGGGGGGGTTGGGGGAAATGCCAATGTTCAGCACGGCTTCTCAACAGCTCTTGACCTGGAAAGAAGTCATCTAACCACCACTGCCCTCAATGTTCTTAAGTGAAGATGGGGTAGTTATACGCCACCTTATGAAGGATACAGTGGGGGAGTGGAGCTGGTCCTAGGCAGTACTGCAAAGCAGAGGAAGGAGTCCTTGGAACACTTTTCAGTTTTCATATTTTCTCTGCCCCCTCTCCACCGGCTCCTGCTTTCTGCAACCAGCACGTAACAGACCTTTCCCAAATCCCTCGTGCTCCCTTTCCCCATGGAGTTATTTGCGTTGTCTTCTAAGAACAGATGACCCTGAGCAAGTTGTGGAACAAATGACTTTGGTGTTTCCTCTCTCATCCCCTCAAGTCCAGGTGGGGGAGCCCAGCTGAGTGTGAACTTCAGAGCAGCCTGGAGAAGGAAAAGCATGTTCCCAAAAGATGGGCATACTCCGGGGGTGCAGTTCCCGTATTTCAGCTTAGTTTTAGTGGGACTGCTTTTGGGTTGATTGCATGACTAATATCGATGTATCTAAGTTGTTACTTAACGTGAGTCTCTGATATGCTGGGTGTGTGCTAAACATATTCTATAAATACCTCTAAGCTTTGCTATCACCTTGAAAAGATCAGTTTTCCTGAGAGTTCATTCATTTAGGGAAAAATTTTAAGGCGTGCTTTCTGTGCGACAAGCGTGGGGTGAGACAATGGGGATAGAAGGGTGAATAACGGCAACCCTTGCCCTTAGGAAGCATGGGATCCTGTGGAGAATGTAGCAGACCAACAAACTGTAGCCCTGGAGTAAACCCAGGGCAGTTAAGGAAACACAGACGATGGCACCTGACCAGACTGGCTCTGGCAGTGAAGGTGAGAATAGAAGCCTTGGAGTTTTTCGTAAGCCCAGTTAACCTGACATCGCCCCTCTCTCCCCCTCTCACGGAATGAACAAACTTGAAGCAATTTCTTCAATTCACCCCCACCCCGAGTGCTTTTCTGTACTTCTGACTAAGACACACAAGTGCTGGGGCAACTCTTAACAGGAGTCTCCCCAAGAAAGATGTACAACAGCTAGGGGCATCATGCAGTCTGTGCTCAAACTGGGACACTCTTGAGAATGAAAAAGGCCCTTTCACAGCTTACCTGGAAAACAGGTGTGAACTAGGTGTGTTCTGCCAACTGAACACAGGCGCGGATGAAACCCAACCTAAGGCATACTCATAAGGGAGAGAATCACAGGCCGGAAGGCTCATCAGTGGGGATGACATTTCGGGGTTATTTCCTTGGCGTCCCTCAAGCCTCTTCATTGAGTGATGTGGGTTTGAATTCTGGGTCTGTTTCCCTGAGCTCAGGGAAGCACATTCGGCCTGACAGAGTGGGGTTGGCGTGGGGGGTGGTTGCTTTAGCAACAATCACAGAAGTCCCTCAGAAATAGTTACCAGGGTGAGGGGGTAGCAGCCAGGGGATACCCGAGAAAGAGCCACCCCCAGCAGGGAGGGATCTGCCCACGCTGGTGACTGGAGTCCAGCAAGCCTACTGATTGGACTTGGTGAGCCAAGCCCATGTCTTGCCTCGCTGATGCATGGCTGGGCTGAAGAAAGAGCTCTTTGAATTGCTCATGGAAAAGACTGGTGCCGGAGAGCTCAGGGCTGGAGACTGGGGCTGCCTGGAGCAGAGTGCTTAGCATGACCCCAGGGCTGAAAGGTACAGTGGTGGCTGCTCAAAGTCAGCTTTCAGAGCAGGCTTTTGTGTCACTGCAGTGACAGATGGGTGCTCGCAGGTTTTTTCTGTCTGTCTGTGGTTCACTCCTGATGGATGTGTCACAGGGTGGGGTGCCTGAACTGGGGCTCAGCCTTCCTTTTTTTTTTTTTTAAAGATCCATCTGTTTATGCATACAAGAGCTGGAGCACAGGCCAGAGTCGCAGGAGGTGAGAGGACCCACCAGAGACAGAGTGGGGAGCAGAACAGGCAGGCTGACTGAAGCACACTGTGGAGGGGAGCAATGGGCGAGGCAGGAGAGGTCTGCTGAGCCATGTGGGTCCCTCCCTGGCCAGGGATTGAACTCACGCTGTGCAGTGGATGCGTCACAGTGTGGCGCCCAACCCGATGCACCACCAGGGAGGCCCCTCAGCCTTCCTATGAAAGGGAAAAAAACCCAGACCCACGAGAGCAAGAGGCCCCTGAAGTAGGAGGAGCAAGACCCTAGCCTCAGGGCTTTGTTAGCAGCTGCTAGCTTCTTGCTTCCTGGGATCCACTTGTGCAATCTGGAGCCAAAGGCCTTGGGTGGCCAGATGACTTGGGTCTAATCCTGGCTCTGTGACCTCTCAGCTGGGTGAATGAGGTTGCCATGACAGAACAAAACCAAATCAATACTTTCTATGCACCGCACTGCCCTAAGCACTTTGTGTCTTTTATCTCACTTACTCTGCACACCTAGAGTGCAGAGTACTCTCCCCAGTGTACCGATGAGGAAACCGGGGCGTGGATACTTAGGGTGTTTGCCAAGGCCATGCCGCCATGGCGTGATGAACTCAGGTCTGGAATCTGGCCCGTGACTCTGGGAACTGAGCGTGGGGCTACTAGCCTACTTTGTCTCTGATCCCTGAATTGTAAAGTGGGGCAGATGGAATACCCCCTTGCTGGGGTGCAGGGAGAGTCAAGTGGGAGGGCCTGTTTGCCTCTTGGGCACAGCAGCTGCTTGCCAGCCAGTGTGAGCCTCTATGGTGACTTTTCACAGCCTCGCTGTGGCCTCACTACCCTTTCTGCTTCTCCTCAGCTTTTTTTTCAGACCGTTTTCTGACTGGACTTCACAAGATTCTCAGTTTAGTGGGTTAGGACAGGTTGTCTACTGGCGTATGTGGAAGGAGTGGGCAGAGAGATGGTAGATCCTGTGGGATAAGGGGGGATTCCAAGAACCCTTCAAGGTTTGCAGCTCAAGTTTGGTCCTCTGAGCAACTAGTTTAGAGACATTCACCCTTGTTTAATTGGTTAAAAAAAATCTCTTAGCAATAACAAGTTACTGCTCCCAGTTCTTTTGGGGTTTTGTTTGTTTTTTGGTGTCCATACACATATACAAAACAACAACTTTAAACTACTTATATCCAAGACTCCTATAGGAGAAAAGTTTTTCATTTTGGGACAGGGGAGGTAAGTGGAGGCTGGAGAGGTAACAATTTTGTTCCATCTTGGGGTCTCTTCTCCCATTTCAGAGATAAGACAAGATGGGCCAGTGACTCAGAGGATGAATTTCCCCTGGGAAATTCCAGCTCTTGATCCCCTGCATCAGGGGGATCTTAAGTCTCTCTCAGTCCCTCTATGATGAGAAGTTTCCACTTGCCCTCTTCATAAGGGGTGTATGAATGGAGAGATTCTGGGATACTTTTAAATTCCTTTTCCAGTCTTATTGGGCTCAGACACACATTGTCTGACCATTAGGGAGTTGCAGGCCCAGGAGTCCCTTATATATTAACATGTACTTCCACTCTTTAACCATCCAGTCTAGGTATCGGCACTCTAGATCTTACTGGGCACCACTGGAGGGGGGGGGTTGGGCAGGGTTGGAGGGGAAGACAGAGCAGAGAGGGCTGGGTCAGGTGTGCTGCCTCCCAGACTACCCCCAAAATACCAGCAAGGAGCAGATGGGTATGGCAGTGTAATATAGGGGTGAGGCCAGAGGTACAGGGGTGAAAGAATTTACCAGGGACAGAGTAGGGACCAGGAAAGGCTGATTTATTGAAATACCCTGCAGGAGAGCAGGGGCAAGACAGGAGAGGCTTGCATGGGAAGAAGGATTTGGGGATCTCCTTTATAACCTGTTCTCACGGTTCTTCATGACTGGGGCGGTTGGTTTCTGATGGTTGTCATCTGCTGGGACATCGGGCTTCCGTGGACCTTCTGCACAGGAGGCGGCCTGCTTGGTGGTTTGCCCCGTTCCCTCCTTCCTGGGAATCCTTGGTAGCCCCCATGATCACGTGGACCCATGGCCATGTTCCCGTGGAAACTCCATCAGTTTCCCTTTCTTATGTCTTCCAGCATTGTTCAGCTGAGCAAATTGCTGAGACTAAGTTTTAACTCTATGAAATAAGTGGTACCCCGACAGTGGGCATCCCCCTTTTCGGTAAAGTCATGACTCTGTAGGCTTGAGGACTGACGGCATGAAAAGAGTCCACAAGCCAGTTGCTCTAGACTCCTCTTGCTATCCCTCTCAGCTCTGTCCAGAGGCACTGGCTGCCAGAGGACACGCTGTGAGATTTGAAGCTGTAGCAGGGTTTGCATTTCCATCCATCTTTTCTTCTGTTTCAAGATCAGCCATTGACAGACTTGACTTGCCTTCCTCCAAAAATGTCCATGGTGGGGAGCAATGGAGAAGGGACTAGGGGAGATGAGGGGAGGGGAAATGGAAAACCAACACCAAACCTCTCAGGAGATTTCTATGGAAGGTTAATCTGGACCAAAAAAAATGATTGCAAGTTTTGTTTTTAGAGCAGATAACATATCTCTCTGTGTGTAATTATAGTTCCACTTAGAAATACCACAGGGAATTTTACTTTTTCTTGGTTCCCTCATTTCCCTTCCACTCTGTCCCCTTTCCATTCAGCAGAAAGCTCCTATTCCGGCTCCACAAATGGAATACAGTGTGAATATAATGAAAAATTTTCTGGGGACAATGCTCCCCACCCCAGCTCCCTCCACAAATGGAATACAGTGTGAACATAATGAAAAATTTTCTGGGGACAATGCTCTCCACCCCAGCTCCCTCCCTAACAGGCACGAGAACAAAGCCATCTTTAAAGATTTAAAGTGTGAACAGGCTCCATCCTGTCTCTTATGCAAGAACTCTGCTGCCTAAAGGTTAAAGCCAGTCTTTCCACATCCACTGTTGACAAAGGACCCAGATAAAGAAAACTTAAGGATGGGTACCCAGCCTTTGCACTCTGCACTGCTTTTTTAGAAAAGAAGAAATTAAATCCCACATTTCTTTCCTGTAGCATCAGCCTATTTTTAGGTCCAGAGAACTTAGAACTAAAAGCCCGTCCTGTCAAGAACAATCACATTCTTAATGCCAGTGACTTCCTGTTCCTACCTATATAAACTACACTTGATCTTAGCCAAAAGGCCGAGAAGTGATCCTACCTATATAAACTAAATTCATTTTTAGTTTATGTATTTTTGGAGGAAGGCGGTACATCGAATAAACTTGTGTTTATTGGACCTTCTCTCGCAGAATAAAATCTGCTGGATGGTTTCCCAGGTTGAAATCCTCATTCTGATAAACTCTTTCTCTAACTATGTGATTAATAAACTCTATCAATTTTATTCATATCTAGACTTTGTTTCCAGTTAACAACAGGAGGTGCTATGTAGTCTGTACAGCCACATCACAGCACTTTTCATGAAGCTGAGAGGCTGGAATTCAGTGCCCCCCAAGGGCAGTGGCAGGGACCTTAAGCCCCCCTAACCCCTTCGAGGGTAGATAATCTGGTTTACCGGAAGCTAACGAAGAGAGGCCTGTTTTTTTTATTTTAATTTTTTGTCTTGATAGTGGCCTGTTTTAAAAGTTTGTTTTCAGCAAAGAAATGTTGCATTTGGCTAAGAGATAAACATGGGCACGGTTGACTCATTTGTGTCCTTCATTTGATATTAACACAGCTAGACAAGAAGGAAGAAGACTGACCTCAGAGAGATGAAGACTGTTTTCCTTTGAGCTAGAGGACCTGCTTTGTTTCTGCCTGAAAGACAAGTTGAGCCTATTCCATGCCTGCAAAAGGTCTCACCACCTCTGCTCTCCCATTGCGGTCACTGTTTCTGTGAATTCTTGTTAGAGGACATTCTGCTTTAGACTGGCCAGAGGCACTTGGGTTTGTTGTTTGTTTTGTTGTATTTTGCACGAGTGGGTGTAACGATCAGTTTAGAGTCTGGTTTCCCTGGTGCCAAAAACAAATCCCAGTACCTCCTGCTTCTAGCTCAGTTGTCCCCAGCCCTCGCAACTAATCCATTTGGAACCAGAGAACACAGAGAGACTGACTTCTCCTTTGCTGTAGCTGGGCTCTGTTTGAGCCCTTTCCCAGGTCTGTAGACCTCCCCCTTCCAACAACAGAGCCCAGCATCTGCGACCCTGCCAAAGTGTCCCGACTCAAATTACTTTCCAAAGCAGCACCCTAAAGCAAATGGTACCCCACAATCTGTACTGCTGAAACAGTTGGTCACAAACTGGTTTATGATTTTAAAAATACCGATGCCCCACCCAGATTTCAACACATTAATAATTATCCTACTCCTAAAATCTGGTGACTGGAAGGAGGGAGTCGGGGTGAGTGTTCAGAAGAGCAGCTGCAGGGCCTAGGCCTGCTCTCCTATGCCTGCTAATAATAGCTTCCATTTATCCTGCACTGGCGCTGCCAGGTGTGTGTGAGCTAAGCACTGCTCCTTCGTCTTCTGCCATCCTCACTATGGTACTGGAAGGTGTAGGTGATTCCCGTTTTGTTGGTGGGAAACTAACAAGTTTCTGAGAGATGTGTTATTTGCCTAAACTCACACCCTGAAAACTGCGAGTTTCAACCCTCCTCTGAATCTGCAGTTTTAAGCATCCGGCTGTCCTGCCGCTTCAAGCCAATGAGTTTAGGGAGAGTGGGTGCCAGGAAATGCCGATTGAGCCAGGAAAGGAGCCATTGCCAAAGTGTCAAACCAAGAGAGGCTTGAAACCTGAGACTGGACAGTTAGTTCACCACCGGGAAGCCACTGGCCCAGTGGAGGCGTGCCTGGAACTCGTGGGATCGCAAACAGCAGACCCGATGCCTGTTCAGAAGCATACAAAGCAGCTCCCACAGCCCCTGCCTGTTACTCAGCTTGGAAACTGTAGAGGTGCAGAGAGACATAAAAGCACATTAGAGTTTATTTTAATGTAATCTCCAAGCTAAAGGCTGGTGGAAAAAAAAATTAATGAAGTTGATGTTGCTTAAGTTACATACAAACAAACTGATCTTCTTCCAAGATGTTTTGAATGGAATGGGCACCTCTCCCCTGGGCACCTCCAAGTACTGAGCCCCATAGAAACCCCAGTGAGGTTTCTTTATCCTTGCTCAGCTCAGCTTCCTGCCCCATTGGCTACAGGTGTCTCCATGCGATAGCGAGGTTCAGTGCCGACACCAAGGCATGGCACACAGTTATCTGCTCCCTCACCACACAGTCCAACATGCTGCTTGGGGGATCTGGGTTACCCTCTCCATGTGTCTCTTTCTGATAGTTATATTTTTCATCCATTATCATGTGTTTGGTGGTTGATGAGTTGAGAGTATTACATATGTTTGGAAGAGAAGGCCCACACCATACTGGGCTATGTTCTACAGAGTCCCGTACGACTATTAACTCTTCCTCAGAAAGAGTTAAGAGAAAACAGCCAAGGTGAGAAGCAGTGTAATCTCCACTTTACAGAAGATAACAGTTTGGGTCCAGAGGTCGAATTACTTGCTCATGTTAATACAGTTGAGGAGTAGCAGAGCCCGGGAATGGGTGTGGGTGTGCAGCTTCCTGGAGGCAGTAGCCTCTCTCTCGGCTGCTCAGCTGCAGTGATTCTGGCCTGAGTCAGGCTTTCGTTCAGGGCCCCCTTCCTGGGCATGCCAGCCCTATCCATGGTTGGGCTGATGTTGCCGTCGTTGCTCTCGACTGTAACAATAAAGTTATTTCAGTTTTCCAGGTGAGCATGACGTAACGCTAGACAGCCCAGGAAAATGTCACATCGCGTTGTCAGTGCTCTCTACAGGGCGCCTCTGTGTGAGTCACCTTCCTCTGGACACCTTCTTCTCTTGCTTTGTATCTGGGCACTGTGACTCAGTTTCTAATGTTAGAGAATGTAAGTGCGGGACACCGGTGCATCAGCGCCTATTTGCAGCACACGCAGTCAGCCACCCCGGGAAGATACTGAGGAGAAAATCATAGGAAGAGCAACGTTTGGGGTCACTCAGAGGAACGTGCCAATTTGAGAGCTTAAAAGGAACCTTGGAGAGGGTGAGGATAATAATAGCTAATTCGCGTTAAGCCTTTACAATGTGTCATGCCCAGTCTAAGCACATTCCAGAAACTATCTCATTTAATCCTCACCTCACCTCACAGGTGGATCCTGTCATTATTTCCCTTCGGCAGATGGAAAATAAAATGAGGTATGGAGAAATGGTATGATTTCCCAAGATCACAGGGCTCGTAGATAGGGGATCCAGGACTCAAATGCAGCCAGTCGCTTCAAAGACTAAGCTCAAACATGGTGCGGCAACCAAGTCCTGAGCCCATGTTATTAACTGCTCTATTCTGTGGGACCATGGGATTTTTAGTCCCATTGTCAGACTTGACTGAATGAGGCCATAGAAACAAAGTGAAAAGAAAGCTTGACCCAAAATAATCCCATGACTCCTGCCTGGGGAGCTGGGTGTGGAGAGGAGGAGGCAGGAGGGAGCACCTCAGCTGGTAGATTCAGCAAGTGATGTTTTTCAGTGGGCACTGGAGGGAGGACTCAGGTGAGGCTGCTATTATTGGTTGTTTGCTCCCATTGCTGAGGCACTGGCAAGAAGGAAGTATATCTCCCCGGCAACACAGGTTTTATTTTAGCGTTCAAAAGACTGGGCATCACCACCTCAATGGCTGTTAGTGGTCACTTTGCTACGTTCTTTTAGATGAAGTTTTAAAATAATGCAAAAAGGAATTTACACATCATATTTCTGACAAAGGGTTAATATCCAAAACATATAAAGAACTCCTACAACTCAACATGAAAAAAGCTAACAACCATAAAAAGTCCGGCAGATCTCAAGAAATTAAATAGGGAATTACCATATAATACAGCAATTCCATTTCTAGGTATATACCTCGAAAAATTAAAATCAGGGACTCAGATAGTTGTACTCATTGTTTATAGCAGCATTATACATAATAGTCAGAAGGTAGAAAAAACACAAATGTCCATCAAAGAGTGGATGAACAAACTGCGGTATAGCCACACAATGGGATATTATTCATCCATGAAAATGAGCAAAGTTTTGATACATGGATGAACACTGAAAACACATTATATTAAGGGAAAACAGCTAAGCACAAAAGGACAAATATCGTATGATTCTACTTGTGTAAGGTGCCTGGGACAAACAGCTTCACAGGGACAGAAAGCAGATTAGAGTTTATTAAGACTCCAAAGGAGGGCCCGCCCCGGTGGCGCAGTGGCTTAAGCAACACCCTATGAAGCAAACCGCAGCCACTGCGCCGCGCAGCAGACCTCTCCTGCCTGGCCCGCTGCTCCCCTCAGCAGTGTGTTTCTGTCAATCTGCCTGTTCTGCATCCTGCTCTGTCTGGTGGATTCTCTTACCACCCCCACACCTCTGGCCTGTACCCCAGCTCTTGTATGCATAAATAAATAAATCTTAAAAAAAAAAAAAGACTCCAAAGGAGGGGAGAAATGGGAAGTTTAATGGGTAGGTGGAGAGTTTCTTTTGGGGATGAGGAGCAAGTTCTGGAAAGGGATAGTAGTTATATAACATTGTAAGTGTACTTAATGCCATTGAATTATACCATTTAATTGGTTAACATGGTAAGTTTTGTTATTATTTCTCACAATAAAAAAATCAACAAAAATGTTATGCAAAAAGTCGTAGGGGTTTAATCTTTTTGAGACGTTTAAACTTCAGCACAGCTCTCCTGCAGAGAGGAGTACCACGTGAAAACCACACTTAGCTCTCTGAGCTGCAGCTAAGCACACTCTACTTTGTTCCTAGGAGTTTCCCCAGAGTGCATCTGTCCACACGGCTGCTGTTGGACCTACCTGTTGCTACAGTTTCCTTGTGCTGCTATGAAGGAATGTGACATGTCCTGACTTTCACAGCATTCACACAACACATAAAACCCCTTTGTGCTCCTTGGTATAAGGCCACAGCTCCTTCAAATCCTTAAGCATTTATAAAGAAGTAGTGAACTAAAGATTTATCTGGCTAGAGTTTAAACTCCAATCATTGTTTTGTCAGGGACAGAGCCAATTGTAATGTTTAAACGCCATCATTATTTAGACAGGGACAGAGCCAAGTTTACAGATTTCTGGAAGGCGAGCTTAACCTCAGGGTACCTTAGCAGTTGTTCTATGTGGCCTATCCTGATGATTTAACTCAGAGCGAACTGTTCATCCATTTATAGCCCAAATTTCTTCTGTGTGCTGGAAATACGAAGATGAATTAGATATAACTCTTGCTCTCCTGAGGTTAAGAGATTAGTAGGAATAATGCTAACAGAGTAAATAAGTGATCATAGGCATATATTCAAAGTGCTGTGAGTTGATTGGGGTCAGGATTAGGAGAAGGGGCAAGAAAAGGGGCCAGATATGTCACAGAGACAACGGCAACTGAGTCGAATCCTGCCAGGAGAATGCAGTTTTCCAGGGTGATGGGACATGAAGGCAGAATTCAGGTGGGTAGGAGGGTAGATGCGAAACACAGAGTCTGAAGGCATGGCGCTACAGAGGAGCACAAGCAGCACATGTGCGTAGATGGCAAAGGTGAGCAGAAAAGTGGCAAGATCGTGGACAGTCATAGAAGGAATGTACAGGTTATCATATGCTCAGAGGCACCCACAGAGGGCTGTAAACAAGTAGAGAGCCTGAGAAACACAGAGAGCTTTTCATTCCAAAAAACAAATTAGAAGTTTGGCTGATGGGATTTGAGGAGTTAGAAGCTTGGCTCGAGGAGGCCAGCGAGGAGGCTGTCAGAGCCCTCAAGATGAAAGATGAAGAAAGCCCAGATTCAAGATCAATTTCAGAGGCGACGGAGACAAGCTAATCATCATGACTATTTTACTAGATGGAGGTTCAAAATGAAATCATATTTCATTTCATCTTAGGTTTACAGGGAGGTGGGAGTTGCCGAGCTGAAACGTGCTGTGTGTGCCCCATTGCTGGGGTGCCCCAGTCTCACCTCTGGCCTGGCCTCAATCACTGGGTCCTCTCTTCTCTAGTGTAGTCTTGCTCGGTCTCTAACTTGTCTGGTGATCTGAATTGCCATACCTAAATGGTCTTTCATTTTACTATTAAGTTAGCATACTGTATTTTATTTTTTTGGCTCAATTTTACAGATGTTTCAAAAATCAAACAAGTGTAAGACGCTAACTATAAGAAGGTCTGGTGGCGCAGTGGGTTGAGCGCTGCACTGTGAAGCATCCGCGGCATAGCAGTGTGAGTTCGATCCCTGGCCAGGGAGGGGACCCACATGGTGTGGCAGACTGCTCCTGCCTCGCTCGCTGCTCCCTTCAGCAGTGTGTTTCGGTCAGTCTGTCTGTTCTGCTCCCCACTCTGTCTCTGGTGAATCCTCTCACTCCCCACACCTCTGGCCTGTACCCCAGCTCTTGTATATGCATAAATGAATAAATCTTTTAAAAAAAAAAAGCTAAATGAACAGTGTTTATTCTCACCCCAACCTGCAAAAGGTAATAACTATTTCTAGCTTCCTATGTGTTCTCCCAGAGATTTGCTTTTACTGAAGTAGTAATGGTTTATAACATTAAAGAGGCTTCAGGAGTACAACCTTTTGAATCAACATCTAGATATACTACCTTCTGTTTGACATTGGGTATATATACCTTGCAATTCTTCCCCTGAAAAAGTAGTTAGATATAGTTGTCAATTAATGAGGAATTCAGCAATGCTTCCTTTCATCCTCTCCTTACAGACTTTCAATATTTAAGGTGTTTTTTTTTTCCTTCCCCTCTTGCTTGTTTTCTTTGCTGATGAGTTGCCAAAAATCTCGCATTTTATGATGCTTGGTGTAGTATGCCAGCAGCGATTTATAACAATTTTCTCTGCTACCAGCCTATCGGGTTGGGATTGGAAATCGATCCCCACAAATAGAAATTCCCAACCTTTCATTAGCACGGGAGCCAAGCGAGGGCTATCTTTAAGAGGACTCAGGTGAGTATGGAAATGTTCAAAGTTAGGATCTTTGAATTTGTCACAGTTTGATAAAGATCACTTTTACCCCATTCTTTCCCAGTGCTCTGCTTCAGGGTCAGCTATAGGCTGACCTCAGAATCAGGGAGCTTCATAAGGACCCCTGGAAGTGCAACTGCACCCCTGAGGCCACTCTTTTCTCTCGCCCCTTGGAAAGCAATTTTGCTCGAACCTCTCAAGACACTTGAGACCTATTTTACTAAACTAATTTTAAGTAAGTATTGGTTCAATGGAGCATTCCTGGTGTGCCTCTCTCAGCTGTGCAGAATGCCACGGCAGTGAGGGAATTGTTTGTTTCAGAGCAGGAGATGCCAATGCGATGACAGACATTTTTTTAAGGCATGTAACTGGTGGCTGTTAAATCTGCATTTCCTGTCATTCAGAATGGTCCATTAGCCACTGGACGTGAGCAGAGAGTTAGTTAATCAGGCCTCCTTTTTCTTAATGTGTTTAACAATGCAAAGGGCCTTTAAAGAATTATTTCATTGTGACAATAATCTTAACAATAAACTTAACAATAACCCTCTGAGATCAGGAGGGACATTCTGGTACCATAAAAACATCCCAAGCGTCATACTCATAAAACAAAGGCCCATTCCCCCTACTTTGTAGTCTAGGTAACCCCCACCATTTGAGTGTTATATTATTTATACTATTTATATTTATTCTATTTATATTATTTCTATATATTATAAGTATTTATATCTTTATATATCTTATATTATTCTATATATATTCTATATATTCTATTATTTCTATATATTCTATTATTTCCAGCATATGCTCATCAAACTCCTTGTATGGGCCAGGACACTGTAAGATCTTGGGGGACCCACAAGGACTCCCCTGTCAGGGGACAGATGGGAACATCACTATCTAACCTCAGGTGCTAAAAAACAAAACCAGTGTCTTCTGGGGAGATGGGGTTGGGAGAGGTTTATAGACTTGTAGGGGACATTTTGCTGAGCTCTGAAGTGCAAGTAGGATCTGGCCTGGCAGGGAGAATATTCCAGGGAGTCATCACAGGGTCATGGCCTGGGGCATCACAGTGGACAGACGCATGGCCTACTTGATTTCTTCAGAAAATGGAGAGAAGTCCTGAGCTAGGGCCTGAGTGGAGAAGGAGAGATGCATTAGATTAGGCAGACGGAGGAGTCCTTAGCTGAGCTGAGGAGGTTGGGTGAGTCCTACCAACTACCGAGGTGGTAGAGAGTAGATCTTGTTGGGTATGAGTTCGGACGCCAAAGACTTGTGGACTTAGGGACGCTCTTAAGCATCAACTGTAACCTGACGGTGCTACTAACACTTAGTTTGATGAGCCTGCATATGTGAAGTGCCGAGCACAGTTCCTGGCACACAGTAAGTCTTCATAGCTATTACCTGCTACCCCACTAAAATTTTTATTTATTTTTTTAAGATTCATTTATTGATTCATACAAGAGCTGGGGTACAGGTCAGAGGCACAGGAGGTGAGAGGATTCACCAGAGACAGAGTGGGGAGCAGAACAGATAGACTGACCGAAACACACTGCTGAGGGGAGCAGCGGGTGAAGCAGGAGAGGTCTGCACACCATATGGGTCCCCTCCCTGGCCAGCGGCAGGAATCGAGCTTGTGCTCGTGCTGCAGTAGCTGCGGTTTGCTTCATAGTGCGTTGCTTGACCCACTGCGCCACCAGGGAGGCCCCCACTAACATTTTTATATGCCTTTTGAATCCGATTTCTTTGACAATGAATGAATTGTCCCTGCACACACAGTATTTTGTGTATAATTTAATGGGATTCACCGACCCCCTGAAACTGGATAAGAATCCTGCTGTAAGAGGGGCCTCCCTGGTGGCACAGGGGTTAAGTTGTAGCACCATGAAGCATCTGCAGCCACTGCAGCACGAGTCAAATCCCCGGCCAGGGAGGGGACCCACATGGCACTGCAGACCTCTCCTGTTTTGCCTGCTGCTCCCCTCAGAAGTGCATTTTAGTTTATCCATCTGTTTTGCTTCCCACTCTGTCTCTGGTGAATCCTCTCACCCCCTACCTCTGGCCTGCACCCCAGTTCTTGTATGCATAAATAAACAAATCTTTAAAAAAAAGGAATCCTGCATCTCCCTGGTGGTGCAGCAGGTTGAGCACCGCACTGTGACGCTTCCCCAAGTTCGATCCCTGGCCAGGGAGGGGACCCACAGGGCACAGCAGACCTCTCCTGCTGTGCCCGCTGCTGCCCTCAGCAGTGTACTTCAGTGGATCTGCCTGTTCTGCTCCCCGCTCTGTCTCTGGTGGGTCCTCTCACCTCCTGTGACTCCCGCCTGCACCCCAGCTCTTGTGTGCACAAACAAATCTTTAAAAAAAGGAATCCTGCTGCAAGAAATTGGGGGGTTATCTGAAATCTTACAAGAGGATGTATCATGATACATTTTATTTTATGTTATGTCTCGGTGGGGCATGCTGGATACTCAAGAAGGAAACCGTCTGTGGTTCTCAAATCTGGCTGCACATTGTAATCATCTCTAGAACTTTTTGGAACTACCAGTGCTGCGGTCATCCTCGGACATTCTGATTTCATGCTACTGGCCATCAGGATTTTTCATATCTTCCAGGAGATTCTAAGGTAGCCAGTTTTGAGAGTCACTGAGTTAGGCTGCTACCACTCAGCAGAATAGCAACTGAGCAGGAATGGAAAGGAAGAAAGGGGAAGGACTCCAGGAACATTTTGCAACATTTAAAATCAACAAGTCTGTGTAACCAATTAAATGGAGTGAGAGGAGGGTGTGAGGTCATTCCTTTCTCCCAGACAGACAGGAGGTGTTTCTGTTTTGTCTACTGCTTATTGCTTCTTTGTTAATATGAAGGAGACGAATGTGCAAGAGTAGGCAAGGAGAAAACAGCTCATGCAACACACATGCCTCTTGTGTGTATTTACTAACTGGGTCTGGGTTTTGTTTTGGACACCTTGGACACAGAACTTTTGCATAGGCAGCTGGAAATACCAGCGCTAATTGTCATCAGTCCATTGCCAGATGATTGTGGAAAAGTATGGATGAGATCACACAGAAGGCAGAGAAGGAGACAAGACTGCCTGGATCCCATAGGTCATGGGCCCCGGAGACCACGCTAGGGGACAGGAAAGCACTTGTGTGGGGTGGTGAAGGCCGAGGCAGAAGGGAACAAGGGTTTTCAGGAGTGGGCAGCCATTGTGTGGAATGTTGCAGAGATGGCCTGACATGAGGGCCTGGAAGTGCAGGCTCCCAGTTTGATAATTAGGAGGTGGCCGCCTTCTAGGAGACAGTGGCAGGGACAGAAGCCAAATTCCAGTGGACATAGATGAAAAAGTGAGGAAGCATAAGCATTGGTGTAGGAAGTTTGGGGTAAAAGTAATGAAAGCAGTGGCTGTAGAGGAGGAAGGGTGGAGGAACGCAGCCTTTTTTTAGGTTGGAGTGGCATTATTGTAGTCTGAAGGGAAGGAGCCAGGCTAGAGGAAACCTTCAAAAATACAGAAGAGGGAGGAGAGAGTGGGAGAGCCAGGGCTCAGTGTGGGCAGGCAGCCCAGTGCTTGCAAACACTGGGTGAAGAATTGTTCTTGGACAGGAGTAGGGAGGCTTGTTTCTTAGAGGCAAAAATGAAGTTTCTAGAATAGTGCAGGTCTTCTGCCTGAGAAGTCATCCGGGACCATCTCTGAATCCTGAGATAGCTTCCTATCTGTATTTCTCCTTTCCAGTCTTCCCAGTCCCTGGATTCCAACACTCCCTCCTCCCCTTCCATACTGCCTCCACTCCAGGACTTGGGGCTGGTGGGAGAGCAAGATGGAATAGCTGAGGTTTTTGATCTTCTCATGATCCCCAAAGTAAAACATTGCGCCCCATCTGTTTGGAGTTGATGGTTGATCCTAACACTGGAAGAATCCATTGAGGTTACAAAGAGTCACAGTCTCAGTCTGCAGGCATATGCTGGTGCTCCTTCCCCTTTTCTGAAGGGCGCGCCCTCTGCTCTGAGTCTCTCTGTTGCACCTTCCGACTGCTTTGCTGACTGTTTCCTCCTTCCTGAAAGTCTAGTCTCCAGCTGCCCTCCTACCTGCTGATGTCTCCTTTCTTCTTGACTGCTCCATGGTGGATGCCCTGGGTTCTGTCCCAGGCTCCTCTTTTCCTCAGGCCACCTGCTCCAGGCCCATCACTTTATCTTTTTTTTATTATTTATGCATACAAGAACTGGGGTACAGGCCAGAGGTGTGGGGTGTGTGTGTGTGAGAGGAGGCACCAGAGACAGAATGGGGAGCTACTGAAATACACTGCTGAGAGGAGCAGCAGGCAAGGCAGGAGAGGTCTGCTGCGCCATGTGGGTCACTTTCCTGGCTGGGGATTGAACTCGTGCTGCAGTGGCTGCCGATAGCATTATAATGCTGAGACTCTAACTCCTGGGCCACCAGGGAGACTCCAGCCCCCTCACTTTAAATCTCATTTCTATGCTGAGGTCTCCTCAGTGCTGACCCATCTCGCTAACCCCAAAACTCCTTACCTCCTGATGGATATTCTGTTTGGGTGTTTTATACTTAACCTTCCTCAGACAAAGCTCTTGATTTTCTTTCTGTTTTCTATTCTCACTGTGTGCTGGTAATTGTTCCTTCCATTGCTCAACCTAAACCACCAGGTCATCCTGGACTCTTCTTTCACTTGTCCCCCAAATGCAACCCACAGTGAATCCTGTTGACGGTACTTCAGATACATGAAATCTGAAAATGATACTTAAAAATCTGTCTATGTCTTCCAGGCCCAGTCTAGTTGGTTTGATGCTACTCAAAGTGTGACTTGTGAAACAGCAGCATTGGCCTCTCCTGGAGTATGTAAGAAATCAAAATCTTGGAGTCCTTTCCAGACTGAGAAACTCTGGGGAGAGGATCCTGCAGAGGACTCCAACACTCTTAATGTTTGAAAAGATCATGAAAAACCTTCATGGTCTCCATCCACTCCACCTAGTTTTCAACTGGCTTCCATGTCCCCTCTCCTGCCTTGCTATAATCTGCTTCCTCCTAGCAGCCAGAGTGATTGTTTTTAAAGACAATTAAATCAGATGATGTCACACACATACACACCCTGCCTCCCCACCCCCCATCCCACTACCAGTTTAAAGCCTCCCATAGCTTCCCACTGGACACAAAATAAGCCAGTTCTTTTTCTTGGTCTATGAGGCCCAAAGGTGAGATCTGGCCATACCTACCACTCCACCCTCAGCCAGAACATCTAGGTTCTGCTCCAGGCTCCAGGCAAACGGGCCTCACCCTTCTTCAGCTGCATCAGCTTGCTCCTGACTTGGGACCTCTGCACTGGCTGTTCCTTTGCCTGCTGATGTCCTCCTGCACTCCAGCTTTCTTTTGAGGTTTATGTCTTCTCACATTCATGCCCCCTGGAGAGGACACACCTGAGACACTCTAACATGAACTTCAGTACCTGGTTCTCTCATGTCGTTCACTTCTCAGTGTAACCAGCACCTCTTTTAGATTTTTTTTAAAGATATATTTATTTATGCAAACAAGAACTGAGGTACAGGCCAGAGGCGTGGGGGGTGAGAGGATTCACCAGAGACAGAGCAGGGAGCAAACCAGGCAGATCAACCGAAATACACTGCTGAGGGGAGCGGCAGGTGAGACAGGAGAGGTCTGCTGCGCCATGTGGGTCTCGTGCTGCAGTAGCTGTGGTTTGCTTCATAGTGCGTTGCTTAACCCACTGCACCACCAGGGAGGCCCAGTGAGCCACCTCTTGACTCAGTGAAGCCACTTCTAGGAGTTTGTGCTGTGGATATTCTGGCTTCTGTGCAAAATGATGTGTAAAGTTTATTCCTTATAGCATGGGTATCAAAATGTTGGAAGTAATCTTGTGAGCCATGAGTAAAATATAGTCTACCTATTTGATGTAACAAATGGGCTGAGACAGTTCCTCTAGACCCTGACATGGAATACTTTCCATAATAGATCACTAGGTGAAATAAGCAAAGTACAAGATTAGATATATAGGTAGGATATAGCAAAAAGGTATATATGCATGTCTTCTTTTGTAGAACCCGGAGATCTCTGGAAGGATAGACTAGAAGAAAAATAATTCATCATGCATTCTTTTGAGTCTCTTGAATTTTGAAGCATGTGAATGAATTCTTTAAAAGTACTTTGTTTGTGGGCCTCCCTGGTGGCGCAGTGGGTTAAGCAACGCACTATGAGGCAAACCGCAGCCACTGCAGCACCAGTTCGGTCCCTGCTGCCAGCCAGGGGGGTACCCACATGGCGCAGCAGACCTCTCCTGCTGTGCTCGCTGTTCCCCTCAGCAGTATACTGCCTGTTCTGCTCCCCACTCTCTGTGGTGAATCCTCTCACCCTCCCCCACACCTCTGGCCTGTACCCCAGTGCTTGTATGCATAAATAAATAAATCTTTAAAAAAAAAGTGCTTTGTTTGAAAAAAGGACGAGATTATGTTTTTTAAAAACTTAAATGTTAGTACTGCTCAGCTCTCTCTGCCCCTCCCAGGTACCACCTACCTGGGAGTCTTTATTCTCTATCTCATTTTTCCTAAATAAACTCTTCCTTTCAAGACAAAAAAAAAAACTTAAATGTTAGTACTACTGTTTGGTGTCACTCGTCAGGTGGTGAGTGGTTCTAGAGAGGTGACTCCCTTTGAATAATTTCTAAAATCAGGGACAAAAGCCAGGATGACAGAGATGCTGAGCCTCTTCACAGGCTTTGGGTCCTGCCTCTGGTGTGCACATTGGCTTGCAGAGCAGATGCCCACGAGGAGCTAAGACGCCAACTGTGGGAATGGGAACCTGTATCAGAAGATTCAGAGAATCTTCTGAATTTCTTCAGAGCTTTAGAAAACCTTTTTCTTCTATCTCATTTTACTAGCATAAAAACCAATAGTGTGCACGTATCTAGTAAAACAGTTTCAAGGAATATGGTTTTAATTGTGCTCAAAGGAAAGTGAACATACTTTTCTTTACATTTCTTCTGCATTCCTTCAGCTCGTGATTTTGTCAGGAAACCTAAGAAGGACTTAGTGAAGTCAGCCTTCCGAAGGACGCTCCCTGTCCATTTTGAGAGGTGCTTGCCATCTTCCTAACTCTGGAACTCTTTCCAAACTCTGCCAGTCTCCCCCAGCCTCCACACCACACTTCAAAAGTGTGAGCCTTTTCCCCTTGCTTCTGAGTTCTTTCTAATCACTTAACTCTGCCTGAGTCTACTTGCCCTGTACCCTATCACCTAAGACCTGGGGGATAGAGATGGATGACAATACTATGATTTAATCATTTCATTCCATAAACATCCATTGAGCTCTTTGCTTTGTCTGAAGCTGTGTAATATCAAGTGTTGGATCTCAGCGATGAATAAGAAGCGAGCCTGATAGTGGTATCAGGCAGCTCAAAGCTGTTTGGAGGAGACAGAAGCACAATACAGTGTAGAAGCTTGAATGTTATGTAAGCACCAGGAAGGGGCACCGATGGGCTTGGCGGGAGAAGAGTGTTAAGGAGGGACTCTTGGAGAGGGCTGAGTGGAGTGTCAAAGGGGGAAGTGGAAGTTAACTAGAGGAGGGAGGGGGAAAGTGATGGGACCACTCAGGGCTGGGCACTGGGGGTGAGGAGTAGAGCAAGGGTTAGACCGTTGTGAATTTGGCAGATCGCGTTTTCAGGAAGAGCAGATGTGAAGGCGAGAGCAAACCCGGGTTGTCTGTGAGTTCATTCATTTCAACTAGGACACGGGACGTGCACAGCAGGAAGTGGCAGCAGATGAGGCAGGCAGCTTTTCAGGAAGGAGGAAGTAACCAATAATGTCAAGTGCAACAGAGGGCCATCGACTGACACGCATTATGTCATTGGTGACCTTTACAAAGCAGTTTCTCAGGAACAGGAGGCCTGAGCCAAGTTCTGCTATATCGAGAAATGAAAGCCAGGTGAGAATACAGACTCAGACAAGAGTTAACATTTATTGACCACTCTCTGTATGACAAGGTTCAGAGTGCTTATAGTTCTCACAGCCACCAAAGAGGTAGCTATCATCCATAGCCTTATTTTACAGATGAGGAAACTGAGGCACAGAAAGGTTAAGTGACTTGTCAACAGTCATAGTTAGATGGGGGCAGAACTGGGAACTAAAATTTCCAGAATCCAAAGTCTTGACCACCAAGGAGCTGGTATCTGAGAAGTGTGGACTTGCTAGGATAATGACACCAGGCTGAAGTTATAAACTTTTTTTTAATTTTTAGGCTACCACAGATGGAAACGTGTTTATAGACATGAAGGAAGGTGCCTGAAGACATGGAGAAAGTGATGATTGACAGAGCAAGGTCCAGGAAGATAAGGCTGAACCCCGGATTTGGCAATCAGAATATCCTTGGTCTCCCCCAGGCTGTAACGGGGTGCACATTGCAGGAGGAAGAGGTAGAAGGAGAATGAGAACAGCAAGGTTTAAGCTGCCAGGATTGCGCAGGAGGCAGGCACAAACACGGGCGTGAGGGCAACAGCTCACAGGCTGCAAAGACCAAGCATCGATCTATGTTTGGGAAAACACAAAGTTGAGAAGCTGATAGTCTGGGGTTTAGGGTGATTGTCCGTGTGTCCCAAGTAACATACATGCATTGAACTAGAAATACTACTTTAAACCGACCTCACCTGGATGCTGGAGGGTAGCTCTGATTTTTTTTCTGTTCCCCAAATTTCTTCATAAGTATGAATACTTAAGTCTAATTAGTAAATAGTTACAATCTTTATTACTAGCCAACAAGGTGCCAACTTGATGACAGCCACTTGCCAAGCAGAGGTGATATCTCTATTAATCCCCTGCATGCAGGGTTCAGCCCTCCTCAGTGTAGCCACCACAGGATGTCTGCACAGATGCCTGAGTGAGGCTGAGCCATCGGGGACTCCTGTGACGTCTGTATCTGTCTCACAGCGAGGATTTAAATCCATATGTGATAAACTCTAAAACCAGTAGCCACGCAGGGCCTCCCTGGTAGCGCAGTGGGTTAAGCAACACACTATGAAGCAAACCGCAGCCACTGCAGCATGAGTTCAATCCCTGCCTCCGGCCAGGGAGGGAACCCACATGGTGCAACAGACCTCTCTTTCCTGGCCCGCTGTTGCCCTCAGCAGTGTGTTTCAGTCCATCTGCCTGTTCTGTTCCCCACTCTGTCTCTGGTGAATCCTCTCACCTCCCTGGATTCTGGCCTGTACCCCAGCTCTTATATGCATAAATAAATTTAAAAAAAAAGATAGCCACACAAACACACCTGTTATCTGTCTGTCAAATTTCCTTTTTAAGAGTTTTGAGGGAGGAATTGTACATGAAAGGCTTGCTAGGCTCTCTGAGAAAGTAGACAGGATGTGTTTGTTGTTTTACAATGGTTGGTTTCAAAATACATCAAATACCTTAAATAAGACCAAATCCAAATGTTTAATTTCATACACATAAAGAATAAAAGTGGGGCCTCTCTGGTGGCAGGACGGGTTGAGCTGGGGCACTGTGAAGCAGCCAGGGCACTGTGAAGCAGCCGGGGCACTGTGAAGCATCTGCGGCACAGTACCACGAGTTCGATCCCCGGCTGGGGAGGGGACCCACATGGCACGGCAGACTTCTCTATTGAGCCTGCTGCTCCTCTCAGTAGTGTACTTCAGTCAATCTGCCTGTTGTGTTCCCTGCTCTGTCTCTGATGAATCCTCTCATCCTTTCCCACCCCCTCCTGCCCCCCAACCCCACCCTTGCTCCCTTGCCTCTGCCCTGTATCCCAGTTCTTACATGCATAAATAAATAAATCTTTAAAAAAAAGAGTAAGGGTGATGTTAACCTGCAGTTACTGTTCACATTTTGCTGTGCTTGCTCCCAGACTCTCTGTGGGCAGATGGAGAGTGAATGTGGACTTATGCGCGATGGCATATGGATTTCTATGGAGAACATCATAGCAGACATGGACATGCATAAAAACATGGTTTCAACACCAACATTTTGGGTGCCTGCTTTGAGATACTTTTATTACAGATTTATCGGTGCCACAATGTGCCCTAAATTTGTATTGCCAAATCTTGATAAATGATCAAGAATAATAAAATCTGACAATTTACTTAATAGATGCTAGGAAGAAGTCTGTTCAGGTTTTTGTTTTGTTTTGTTTTCTTGATTTGTGTTGGAGTGGCCTGGCTGTCCAATGTGAAGTGGAGGGCAGGAGGGGCAGGAGAGTGTTTGGACTTTCAGAAACCAGACTGCCTGGCCTAAATCCTAGCAGTCAGTTCCCCAGTTTACTATTAGTGTGACTTGGAGTGAATTTTTAAAAAAATTTTTAAATAGTAACATTAATTAAGATTATTGTGATTACACTTACTTACTTTTTTAAAAAAATTATTTATTTATGTATTTATTTTTACAATGTCTGCTTTCTTTTCTAGGTGTAGCCCCCATGGAGTTTTCACCACCAATTCACCTGTGCACCATCACCAAAGCTGGAATGAATACTTATCCTTTCTGCGCCTCATTTTCCAGATCGGTATAAAGGGGAATAATTGCACCCAAGTGAGTTAATGCATATTAAAAAAATGCTTAGACCATTGCCTGCTCTTAGTAATATTCAACTCATGTTTGTGTCTTAAGACACTCATTCGTCTGTATTATGTAAAAGTTCAAGGTGCCGGGTCACTTAGTCCAAAAGAAGCCAGTTTGACAAGGCTGAGGCAGAGAGAGAAGCTTTTCAGGTTGACACCTGGGGTGGGGGCTCAGAGTCTGTATTTCTACAAACTCTCCAGGCACCTGAGTCGAAAGATCAGCTAGGTTTATGAGGCAGCACAGATGGTGAATTGCGGGTGTGGCCAGGAAGAGTCAAAAGCAGAGATTCCCAGGCAGCCCCACCCTACCGAGACACACAGTGGCCTGTTGTGAGTAGCAAAGCAAGGGGATGTAATAGTGAAACGTTGTCAGTTGAGAATCAGTTGAGATAAACAGGACCAAAACAAGAAGAGGCGGAAGAAATGTACAGAGTTCTTTCTGAGGCCAATCGGTACTTTCTGCAGGGGCACTTCTTTTTACTCCATTTGGTCTTACGTGGCTTGTATTTCAAAGCCTTCAGAGACACATTCCCTGCTCCTACTCCCTTCTTCTGTTAACAGTAACATTTTATTTGGTATGTGTTGGGCACTGTGCTGCTGTTTTAGGTTTTATTTCATGGACACTTCCAGACACCTCTGTATGGTGTTTGTATACTCTCATTGCTTTTTGTAATTGAAAGAACTAAAATGTGGAGAAATGAAATAATTTGCACAAGGTGCACTATTCATTCGCCCTTTCTTCTTTAGTAACAAGCCCCGGTTTTACTTGAGGTGGTCATACACCCAGGGAGAAGGTCTCACCTCCCAGTGCTCTTGCAAATAGGCGTGGCCATATGTCTGATGGTGGCCCCTAAGGTATATGTGGGTCTCCTGGGGTGGGTCCTGAAAGCAGGAAGTGTGACCTTGTTTGCCCTTTTCATTCCTCCTTCCTGATGCCTGAGATGTAGTGTAGTAACAGGGATTCAGTAGCTGTCTTGGACTCAGAGGATATAAAACATGCCTTGTGTAGTGGTAGAGAAAGAAGGAGCTTCGATCCCTGATGGCTAAGGAACAACACTTGTTCTGACTTATAGGAAAGATTAACAAGTTAAGTTTCTCTTATCAGCCACCAAATATGATCCTGACTAGAACAACAGCTATGCTTAGTCAACGCTAACTCCATGCCAGACACTTTCCCAAGTGGTTTCTAGATATTGACTCACTCAGTCCACATAATCCGATAATGTAGGTGTTGTTGTTATTCTCCTTTTGCATATATGGAAAAGAAAGCAAAGAGAGCTTCAATGACTTGCCCAAGGTCAAACAGCCAGAAATGGCTGAGCTAACAAAGCATAGCTAATTAGAATCTGAAGTGGGTCTAGAACTCAGGTCCGTTTGACAATCCAACCTGTGCTTAGAACAATTAAGCTTTCTGGTTTCTCACATGCTCTTGTGCTTTGTGGTTTTCCTGGACTTTACCTTCTCTTTCAACTCACATTTAATTCAAACACCAGCAGGTAGCTGCTGGAAGGAAACCTATGGTGCTCCAGAAGGTTGAAACAGACTACTTTAAAGCCCCTCTCCGTAGTCAAACTTCCCAAAGAAATGCCATGGATGGATTCCAAAAAGTTATAATTTTATTTTTTTTTAAAGATTCATTTATGCATATAAGAGCTGGGCTACAGGCCAGAGGTGTGGGGGTGAGAGGATCCGTCAGAGACAGAGTGGGGAGCAGAACAGGCAGATGGACTGAAACACACTGCTGAGGTGAGCAAGGGTGAGGCAGGAGAGGTCTGCTGTGCCATGTGGGTCTGCTCCCTAGCTGGAAGCAGGGATTGAACTTGTGCTGTAGTGACTGTGGCTTGCTTCATAGTGCGTTGCTTAACCCCTTGCGCCACTAGGGAGGCCTCCCAAAATTTATAATTTTAAAAAGCACCCATGGACTCCCATTTGCCACTGCTTGCATTACAGAATTGTTTTGCTGCTTTTACCAAGTAGAAGTCTCCCAGCAGGGAGACGGACCTCACATGACAGACAAGGTGCCATTCACATTGTGGAGAGAGGAAGCCAGTCACTAACAACTAAACACATAAGAAAATAGCAGCTGCAAACCAGTGCTGCAATGGAAAATAATGTGCGGTGGGCTTCTTTAGGAAGGTTTCATCGAGGAGGAGAAATTTGAGCTAAGACTGGGAAATGAGAAGGAAGTGCCCTGGAGAAGGGCAAGGAGGGGTGTTCCAGGCTGAGAATGTTAGGGGGAGAGGTAGTCCTGAATGGATTACACAGATGGTGTGTGGACTCCAACCCCCACTTCAGACCACCAATATTCCAGAACCACAAATCCGATAATATGATTATGGAAGAGTGGATCACTGGGACCTGAGGGTGGAGTTAAGCAGCCAGGCTGGGTAGAAAACCAGAGATGTGAGCGAGCCTTGGAAGCTCTCTTTGTTCGAAGCCAGCTCTCTTCCTTCAGAACCCACTCTAAACACCGTTGAATTCCAGTTAAAAAAATCTGGTAAAATATATACAGATTTATATCCCTCCCTTCTCCCTATGTTATTACTACTTCGTTTCCCCTTCTTTTGTAAAATAAAACCCTTTATTAACCTTTGTCACATATACCTGCAATTAATACTTATTATAAATACCTTTCAAGCACGCAAGTAAAAACCCAATCAAGTAAACCCATTCTATAGTAAAGTTGCCCCGTAACAAGAACACAGTGATTCCAGGGTTTGGAATGAGCGTGGCATGTTCAGGGCACCGGCGGCAGGCCCAGAAGACAGGACATAGGAAGGGAGAGTGGCATGAGGTGAGATCAGAGATCCGATGAGTCAGGCCATGCCAGCTGTAAACACCAGGCTTGGGGGCTTGCCACTAAGTGAGAGGAAGCTCCGGAGAGTTTTAGGCTGCCTGGTAGACATTTGTCATTTTAGTTGAGCAGCATGCAAACGCTTCCTGTTTTGGTGAATCGCAAAACTAATGAGAGGCAGTTTCCTGTGGGAAACCCAGGCTTACAAGGGACAAGAGAAAGTTTGTCCATTCCTGCCTCTCCTCCTGGCATTCAGAACAAGGCCAATCAGATGCTCCTACCTGGGACTTTGAATTATGAGGGCGTTCCTCAAAGGTGCAAGGTTGGTTAAAATTGTTTGGAAGGCAGCGCTAGCAGCCAGCAGTCCACAGGATGCACGTGCAGGGGCAGTGTCCACTGGCACGTGGCTGCCCATCGTGTCCTTGGCTAGTGCTCAGCAGCCGCGTGCTCAGGAGACCATTTCAGGAGCTTTGCTGTGCGAGCCCTCCTGGGCATTGTGCTCCCAGCCTCTTGGTTCTGCGAGCTCTTGGCCCCTTTCCACGGCCTCCTCTCCTGCTTCAAAGTTAGCCAGAGCTGCTGGCTGTTGTTGAAACCAAGCACATAGACTAGGGCAGCAGAGGGTGATGCGACAGGAGGCCCACTTTCAAAAGATAGCTGCTGAGTGGAAATGGATTAAAAGGTACCCTCCCGTGAGAAACAGAAATCACGCTAGGTATTCCAAGCACAAGTGTGTTTGTATAAAGAATGGCACTCACCAGCATTAGAAGGCTGAGAGAGTAAATGGAGAAAGGAAGAGCGTAATGGCCAGGGGTTCATAATTGCAAGAGGCAGCTTCCACTTCTGAGGGCTGGGAAGTCCATGGTGTCCCCGCTACCCACACCTGTACCTAAGGGCTTGGAGTAGGGGTCCCAGGGAGGGAGGCTGTTTCTAGCTTGAATCTCTGAAGCCCTGCCGTGCTCCAGCCTCTGAGGAGGGGGTGCTGTCTGGTTGTTCTTTTCATCCGAGGGTGCAGTTCTGCAAGTTCTCAGACCTCCCTGGGGCACAGCTCAGCAGACAAGGAGTGTGGCTGGGCTGCTTTTGGCCCCTGGGGTAATGGGGGTACTGGAAGCTGAGGCCAACTATATGCTATTTCTGGAGCAACACTGAGAAACAGGAAGTGAAACAGGTAAGAAGTCCCTTCCTTCCACTCTTCTTTCTTCTTTCTCATATTGCAGAACCTAACTGGAAGCGAGATTGCTGGCGGGTGGGGCAACTTCTTTTGCATCACCCCAACTCCATGTTATAGAGGAGAGCTGAGAAAGGATAAGTCCCCAGCACAGGTGCATCAGGTCCACTTAGGAGGCCACTGCCTTCACCCAGGAGGGAGACGGCAGCTGCACCTAGGGTACTGGCAAGGGATGGCAAGAAAGAAGACGGCAGCCTCTGGAGCAGAGCTGCCGTTCCCGGTGCAATACTGATGTCATAAAAGGCTTTATTTCAGGCTCCTTCTCCTGGCCAGTGGGCGCCTCAGTAGCACAGGCTCGTCACGCAGCCACTGCAACCACCCGCCCACAGCAGCCGGTCAGGCACCAGAGGGCATGCGCGAGAGGAGTGGGGGTCCTGAAGTTGCTGCCTGAGAACCTGCAGCAGAATGACTGTGGATCACATGCGGTGGCTGGAGCAGCAGAATAGTAACAAATGCATTGTGCACAGGCCCCACCCCAAGGAAGAAGGGACCCAGTATTTGAAGAGGTCCCAATTATTCGAATGATTATTATTATCAGTTACCTGGATATTTCTGAATACTGGCTGGATTCAGAGGCAGCATGCCACCCACCCCCAAGCATCACGCACTGCTTTCACTGACTGCTTGCTCTTCCCTTTATGTCATGACAGTTTCTTGAGATGCTCGCATTAAAGTGGTCACTCTATTACGTTAAAAGGAAATAGGTAGCAAGAAATGGATCTGATAAGGTTAGAGATAGAATTGACAAAAATTGGGCCTCCCTGGTGGCGCAAGGGGCTGAGCACCACACTGTGGGACTTCTGCAGTCCCTGCAGTGAGAGGTCTCTCTGTGGCCAGGGAGGGGACCCACATGGTGCAGCAGACCTCTCCTGCCTCGCCTGCTGCTCCCTCAGCAGTGTTCTTCTGTCCATCTACCTGTTCTGCTCCCCACCCAGTCTCTGGTGAATCCTCTCACACACACCCCCCCCCCCCATGTCTGGCCTGTATCCCAGCTCTTGTATGCATAAATAAAATCTTAAAAAAAAAAAGAATTGACAAGAATTTGCTCAGAGACCTTAGATACGGATTTAACATCATCAACATAGCTACCAGGCCTCTACTCTTTGGCAAGGGCACGAGCCCAACCAGGGATGGAAAAGCACCCAGAGAGACTCAAGCACAGGAAAGCTGTTAACACTGCTTGGCCTGACAGGGGAGGGGAGCTATAGCGGAAGGAGGAGAAGGAGGAAGAGATGGAGACACTTATAGGCGCTAAGCCACATATGGGGCAAGGAGAAAATGGAAGAAATAGTTCTCCATCTAATCTTTCTCCCCTCTCAGCTCTCAATCTCCTGCTGTACCTCCTAACTGAAACCAGAGGGCCTGTGGGTGTGGTGGGGGCCCAGGTACTGTAGTGGGTCAAGACCTCTTTTGGGCTTTGGAAAAAGGAGCAGTGGATCAAGAGGAGCAAACAACACCTGACATACATGTTAGAAACAGTGAATCTTTCCTCCTTGTTTACATTTTATTTGTAGAGCCCTTAGAAAATCTAAGGAAATCAGAGATTTCATTTTCTACTCAGAAGTACTGGAGTGGTTCACCTTATATGTCAACCTGCCTGAGATGTCTGGACATTTGTCCAGACATTATTCTGTCTGTGAGGAAATTTCTAGATGAGCTAACACATTCAGCTGTAACCTGAATGAAGCAGATTGCTGTCCCTGATATGAATGGGCCTTGTCCAATCCACTGAAGGCCTGAATAGAACAAATAGGTTGACATAACCACCCGACAACACTCTCCCCCCAAGACAAGGGCACTCCTCTGGCCTTAAAGCCAAGAATTTTTTTCTCCTTCATTCAGGAACTGAAACATGGACTCTTGAGTCTAGAGTTTGTCTACTGGCTTTTGGGATACAGAGTCATTGACTCTCCTTAGTTCCCAGCTTGCTGACAGCAGTCCCTCCTTCCCTGCTCCTCATTCCTCACCAACCCCCTCCCACCCCGCCCTTGACTAATTCAAGTGCCTTGTGAGGTAAGCAGGGCAGGTGTGACCTCCATAAAAAAGTGAACACAGCTGAAAGGCCAGAGGACAAAAGTTAAAATGTAGGTCTCAGCTCTCATTCTTTTGCTCTGTCTGTTTAAATCATGCTCATCTGTTTATATAACCCTCAAAAGTGGCAAAGTTCCACTCCATGGGATGGTTTTTATGCTTCTTTCTAAAACAGCATCTGCCCACTCTCTCAAGTAAGACTTTGAAACTCCCCCTCTCGGTTCTCTCCATGTAAATTGTTAACCAAACTTCAAATATCACTTTAATCTCTTCTCATCCACATTTCCTCACACGTTGGGCCTTCCTCTTTCTTCCCTGGAATATACTCTTAGTGTCTCATCACATAGGCATGAGATCGATACTTAAATCTGTCTCCCACACCAAACTCAGTTTCCATGGCCTTTCTGCTATGACTCCAACTTCTGTCACAAACAGAAGTCTCAAAATATTTGCTGTTAACTGATCTTCCTGTCTCGTGTGTACTCTCTAATTATACCGTAGAGAGTGAACTTTGAAGATGCAAATCTAATTTTTCTACTTCTCTGTCTAAAATTTCTGATTCACTCAAGTTCCAGGGCTACGTCCCAGGGTCACGTCCTGAGATGCTTTGTCTAGCTCCACAATGTTGTTTTTCTAATTTTTGGAATAATTTTCAACAATCAAGATTTCCTGTTTTTCTTGACAACTTTGAAGATCTGGTAGCCCTGGGCCTGCATTTCTCTCTGTCAAGTGGCTAGAGCTGAGGGTAGTTACGTGCTTCAGTCTAAACAGACCTGCTTTGCCATAATCCCAGATGGGCCTTCTTCACTCCCTACCTCATTAAGGACCCTGGAAACATTTTCTTGGGGGATGGAGGGTTGTTGGGGGCTAGATCAGCCTTTTTGTTCTATTCAGGCCTCTAATGACCCTCACGGGGTCAAGAAAATCAGACTTCAGTGTTTTATCATGGCACCTGAGAACTTCTGTTGTCTCACTTTGCCTGTAATTCCTTCTCCAGTGTCTCCTGACTCTAGATTCATCAAGATTATTTACAGGAAACAGGATACCTTCCCCTCTCTGTGTTGTTGTTCTGGAAGTTTGGGGTGCCCTTCTGAAGAGGAACCACACCTCCATCCTCTACCTGCGGACTCTTCCTCAGCCTGACTTTGTTTCACCTCCTCTGACAGGGCTTCCTCCCTGGCAGTAGTCAGACCTCTTCTTAAATATTGCTCACATTGTACTGGAATTATTTCTAACTTTTATGTCTCCTTTCACCAGATTAAAATCCCAATACAATCGCATCTCTTCCATGTGTTAAATAAATTACTAACAGCCTCCTTTTACCAACTAATGGGAACTCCAGTTGCTCACATTTGAAAAAGACAACTGGAAAACATCCTCAGGCCCATTTTCCACTGTGATTGATTCTGCTCCTACTCTATGGGGTTGGCATTGAAACTTGTTTTTGTAATCTACTACATGTCTCTGTCTATGACTGAGACAATCATCTTACAAGTTCATATTCCTCACTGGCCATTGGGTCCTTTGAGGGGAGATGACTTCATTCCTTCAAGTTTGTTCTTAGAAATGTTTCTTTTTGTTTCTTTAACTTACAGTCTTGTACTCCTTCCTCTCAAAGTCCACTCTTCCTACCAGGCACTGTAGCGCCAGCAAGGCATGGAGCAGGTTCTCAATGATTCTGGCAGATGGGTAAAGAAGAATCTTGGAGACCTTGGTGACTTTTTCAAGCATTTATTGATCTTTACATCAGAGGTGACCAGGTACACAGGAGGCTGGAGGGCCAGGGGGGCCAGGAGGCTGGGAGGCTTCCGTGCCCCCAGCGAATCTTCACTCTCTGGGCTGCTTCTTCTTCCTCCACTACTACTGCTCAGCTCATTCTGCTCTCTCTGCTGGTGTCCTCATGACACCATCTTTATACACTGTGTGTCTTGGCCCAGGTGCGCCCACTTGCGCATGCCCATGCCCTACTAGGGGGTGCCCACCATTAGGCAGGCATGCAGGACCGCAGGTGTCCATCATCGACACCAATGATGGGAGGGTGGAAAAGCCTGATCACTTCTCACTGAGCCTACATGAGGGGCCTTCCCAGGGACTCTATTTGCTTGCAGTAAGTTCTTCTCCAAAGCTTTGTCCTCCTCTCACTAGAGACCTCCTCTTGGCCCACCCCATTTATCAGAGAGGTTACAACATTAAACCTCAAAAGGGAGAGGGTCCAAGTCTATTTCTCCCTTCCCAGGAAGTTCCTGGTCTCCTATGCAAAGTATTCTCTTCCTCCCCAGTAGACCAGCTCTGTACTCTAGGACATTTAAGAGGGCCAGGCTTTCCCATGAGACAAAGGATATTCTCTTCCTTTCTTCCTCCTGGGCAAAGGATACCATCTTTCCTATAATTACACAGTGTAAAGGGACTCTTCTTCTCCAAAGACTTGTGCCGGTGTGACCAGTGCTTCCTGTTTGGAAAGCAAGCTCTGGCATCTTGTGATTATGACAGCTTTTCCTAATAAGAGTTTTCTAAGTTGCACCTTATCTTATGCGGAGTTCCCTGTGAAACAGATTCAGAAATGGAAATTTGCATGCAGGTGTTCTCAGGAACAACACTTATAGGTGAGAGAAGCAAGACTGGGCCAAGGAAATAGTTAAGCCTAATATAATTGCAGCAGAGATTTCAACTGATCCCACAAGTTGCTCTGGGGTTGGAATGAACCTTCAGCATTATGCTCAGTGGAGGCCAGGGGGCTGGCCTTCGTACCCTCCCAATGGCCTGTCATCGCCAGTGTGTGGACTGATTGACCCAGTCTTAGAGGCAATAACCTTGAGGTAGGCATCTTCCATGAGCCAAGGGCAATTCCTAAGAATGGATTCATCCGTGAGCCTTTAACAATAAAACACTTGGTGTTTTGGTGGAGGCAGAGTGTCAGCCTTGAAGGGGGGACCTGGCAGTGAACCAGGGTGTCCTCTATACACCTCTCCAGGCACAGTTTATTTGTAGCTCTGTCTCCCCTGCTGTACTCTCAGTACCTTGAGGGCAGAAACCATGTGTGTTCAATAGAGTAACTGGAGTATAGTATCCACTCAGTTAGTAATTGCATGCCTAGAAGGTAAGCGCAAGCCAGGGCTCTGGTAAATTAGTATCAGTTGCTCTCATGAAGACCTTAAGTATGCAAATTATTCTGCTAAAAATATATGATATAAATATGTAAGTGCTGTGAGCAATGATTTGTAATAAAACCTGTCATCAAAATGAATTAATATTTAATGGACACAAACTAAGAATATGACCCTGTATTAGTCAACTCTCACAGAATGCATCTGCCTTCCTAATAGAACTAGTTAAAGGTTTCAGAGCATGCATCCTAATTCATCTCTAAAATTGCCTTTTAGACCCTTTATGTTATTAGATAAGTCTCCTCTCATCACGCATATCTTCTGTTTTCATTATACAGTTGATTCTTGAACAATGCAGAATGGAGAGCATGTTAGGGGTACAGGCTCTGAGCAGTCAAAATTCATTTGTAACTTCTGACTCCCCACAAACGTAGTTACAGTTGTCCCATGGTATCTGAAGGGGATTGTTTCAGGACATATACACACCCATACCAAAATTAGCAGATGCTCAAGCCCCTTAAAGCGGGACCTCTATATATGTATCAGTGGGTTCCAGTGCTGTGAACCCCCCCACCCATATCTGGTTGGTTGAATCAGTGAATGTAGAACACGAGGATGGAAAAAAATCTGGCTTATAAGTGGACTCTCAAAGTTCAACCTGTGCTGTTCAAGGATCAAGTCTATAGCGTGTCCAAAGTTTGATCTTGCCTGTTTTTGCATCTCTTCTGATGTTTGTAATTTTTTTGCCAGCAGTCCAAATTTTCAGGGACATTTATTATTTTGACTCCCCAGAACAGCAGCTCCCTTCTGGGGAAAGCTCCATTAAAGCCCCAGGTCACTGTGGACGGTGGGGATTGAAAATCACAGAACTGTGTACCCAGGAAGGGTCAGCAACTCAACCCAGCCTGATCCTCTTCCCTGAGAACGTGTTTCACTTTGGGGTAAAAAGAGGAAAAGAAGCTGGAGGAGAAGAGGCTCTTTTTTTCTCTGCCTGGGGAGTTTCTTGCTAGGCTGGGAGCACAGTGAAGTCAGCCCAAGGTGAGACCTGAACTTAGGAGCTAAAATCCCAAGATGTAGTTGTCAAATTCATGTCTGGAAATCACCTCATTGTTTTGCCAGAAATCTCTCCTAGCTTAAGCTAGTTTCACTTGTTCTCTCTCCTGTCCACACAGTGCTCCCTTCATATGCTTTTACTAGGGTCACTTTGTAGGGTTCAGTGGATTTAAACAGTAATCTTAATACTAACCTTGTAACCTGCGCTACACATGGTGACAGAGTGTGGCATTTAAGATCCAACCCATAACTCAAGAGCCTCATAACCAAATCCAATTCTTATTACCACCTAAAGGACTTTGGATAAGGTAATTACATTTTTCTGCCTTAGCTTCTCATCTGTACAATTTGCAAACTGATATAAGGGTCTTTGTACCTATTAAATGGAATTACATCTTTTTTTTAAAATTAAATTTCTTTATTTAAGTATATTTGTCATCATTTGTATTCCCCCAGGAGTTCCCACCACTATTCCACCTGTGCACCATCACCTCAGTCTCTTGTGCTCTTTCTGCCCTCATCCCCATCTTTTCCCTCCCTTCTTTCCCCCCACCGCCCCCACATGGTCCCTTTGGTTTATCTTTGACCTTTTGGTCTTGTTGAGTTTTTTTTTTTTTTTATTGCTTTTGGTTGTAATTGCCCCTTTCCTTGATCTCATTCTTTTTCTTTCTTTTCTTTTTTTTTTTTGTTGTTGTAGCTGTTGCTCTTTCATATTCCTCCTAGTAGTGAAACCATCCGATATTTTTCTCTTGCCTTCTGACTTGTTTCACTGAGTATAATTCCTTCTTGCTCCATCCATGTTTCTATAAATGTCCCTAGCTTTTCATTTTTGATTGCTGATTCATTGTGTATATGTACCACATCTTCTTGATCCAGTCCTCTACTTTTGGGCATTTGGGTTGTTTCCAGGTCTTACCAATTACAAATAGTGCTGTAATAAACATAGGCGTACAGGTGTTCTTTTGGATTGGTATTTTTGTGTCTTTT
>JAGFMF010011395.1:7460886-7479384 GCA_019455555.1 Galemys pyrenaicus | reverse complement strand
CCTGTTGGCCATGTGTATGTCCTCTTTGGAGAAGTGTCTTTTAAGTTCTTCTGCCCATTTTTTGATTGGGTTTTTTACTTTGTTCTTCTTGAGTCTTACAAGTTCTTTGTATATCTTTGCGATCAAACCCTTGTCTGTTGCGTGGAGCACAAAGATTTTTTTTCCCATTCAGTGGGGTTTCTTTTTGTTCTGTTTAATGTTTCCTTTGCTGAACAGAAGCTTCTTATCTTGATGTAGTCCCACCTGTTTATTTTCTCTCTCATTTTATTGCTTTGAGGACTGCCACCTCAACAGTGCTATTGAGATGTATGTCTTGCAACATTTTACCTATGTTTTTCTCTATATATTTTATAGTTTCAGGTCTTACATTTAGGTCTTTTATCCATTTTGAGTTGATTTTTGTACATGGTGTGAGATAATGGTCCAGTTTCATTTCTTGCATATGGTGAACCATTTCTGTCAGCACTATTTGTTGAATAAGCTATCTTTGTCTCATTGCAAATTCTTTGCTCCTTTGTCCAAGATCAGTTGTACATAGTTGAGTGGTTTACTTCTGTGCTTTCTATACAGTTCCATTGGTCTGTGTGTCTGTCTTTGTATAATACCATGCTGTTTTAGTTACTATTGCTTTGTATTAGAGTTTGAAATCTGGAAGTGTGATTGATACCTTCATTCTCATTTTTTTTAGTAGAGCTTTGGCTAATTAGGGTTTTTTGTGTCTCCATATGAATTTCATCAATATTTGGTCTATTTCCTTAGATTTTTATTAGTATTGCATTGACTCTGTAGATTGCTTTTGGTAGGATGGCCATTTTGATAATGTTGATTCTTCCTATTCATGAACAAGGAATATCTTTCCATTTCTTTGTGTCCTCTTCTATTTCTTTTAACAGTGTTTTATAATTTTCTCAGTATAGGTCTTTTTTTTCTTTTGTTAGGTTGATCCCCAAGTATTTGATTTTCTTGGTTTCAATATCAAAGGGTATATTTTTCTTTATTTCTTCTTCTTCAGGTTGGTTGTTTGTGTATAGGAAGGTTACTGACTTTTGTGCGTTTATTTTGTATCCCACTACTTTACTAAACTGGTTCATTATTTTAATTAGATTTTCTGTAGAGCCTTTAGGGTTTTCCAAGTATATTATCATATCATCTGCAAATAATGATAGTTTTACCTCCTCTTTTCCTATTTGGGTTCCTTGTATGTCCTTTTCTTGTCTTATTGCTCTGGCTAAGACTTCCAGTACTATGTTGAATAGCAGTGGAGAGAGTGGGCATCCTTGTCTTGTTCCTGATCTTAAGGGGATTGCTCTCAGTTTTTCCCCATTGAGGATTATATTTGCAGTGGGTTTGTCATATATAGCTTTTACCATGTTGAGGTATGATCCTTCTATTAAATGGAAATACATCTTTAACGTCCTGGCACAGCCCCTGGCACTGAGCAAAACTCAGTAAATACAATCATTATGAACTTTTTCTTATCATCAACATCTCCCATGGAGTAGTCACCCTGTGGGATTCGTACACATTAATTCATTCTGGGACTTCAAATTACTTTCATTTTTACTTTCTGATTGCTAAATGAATGTCTGTGTTTGACACTTCTTGGCCTTTCTCGTGGACCATGCTCTTGGTTGTTTCCTTTTTGCCAATGGTTCCAACCTAATTGTTGCTCTTTGGTATTTCTTCAGAGTCCTTTTTTTACAATACTTCCTGTTCCTATCCCAAAACATCATTTTTTCCTTCCTTATAAAATGCTTCCTATATGCTTCCCCCCCACTTCCCCCAAACACATACACTGGAATATTCCTACTACAAGGAGCGCGTTGCTGTATGTTTATTTCTCCAGAATCATCTTCCTTTACAGAATCAGTATTACTTATCTACCGCTGATAGAGCTCTTCCTGGGTTGGTTAAGGCATGCTGCAAGCTGCCCCTCTAATTGCAAGGCCCTATAATAATGCCTTTTCTTTTTTTTTTTTGGCCAGAGCACAAAGTATCGTCAGAAAGGTCTTCCTGAGTTCCAAAGGTCAAGCAATTAGAATTTTCTTAGGCTTTTAGAGGACAGAAAGCGAGGCCTTTCCTCCAGGAGCCTCTGCTGGTTGTTCTTTATGTGAGAACTACTGTACTCAACAACAGGTGCCACCGGGCTTCTCATCTTGGCTTTGCTTCCTTCCACTAGGATACCAGCCAGGCTCACTACCTCACCTCTCGGAACCTGTTTCTTCATCTGTAACATGGGTTCACAGCAGAATCATCCCAGTTGCGTGTAAAAGTCAAAATGATAGAAGGTCATAGTTTCTAAATGTGTCAGTGCTGCGTTAGATGGCGGCTGCTGTGAATGCAAACTTCACTAGGACCCCAGATACAGCTGTAATGTGCTTTGCACAGAGCCTTGTGCAAGCAGACCAGACTAATTCAGGATATTTTGGTGAAGAGCCACGCTAGCTTCTTCTTGAGTAAGATAGACAAATGGAGTCAGGTGCTTAGGGCCACCTCTGGGCTGAAATGTCCCCTCCTTAGGTGGCCTTTCCTCCTTGTTTAAACTAGATTCCTTGGTTGTTCCCCTTAGAAGTTCCCAAAAAAGACACATCGATAGAGCCTCCCTGATGGAACAGCGGATTGAGCACTGCACTGTGAAGCATCTGCTGTGCAAGTTGGATCCCCGGCCAGGGAGGGGACCCACATGGCGCAGCAGACCTCTCCTGTCTCTCCTGCTGCTCCCCTCAGCAGTGTACTTCATTCCATCTGCCTGTTCTGTTCTCTACCCTGTCTCTGGTGAATCCTCTCACCTCCCGCACTCTGGCCTGTACCCCAGCTCTTGTATGCATAAATAAATAAATCTTAAAAAAAAAAAAAGACATCAAGGGAGAATTTCAGTTTGTGAATTTCAGTGGGAAAAGGTCTTAGAAGCAGCTTAAAGTAACCTGTTAGGGCCTCTCGACAGGCCTTGCCTTCTCCTACCATTGCTGCCATTGCTCCTGGATCCCTGGTCCTCACCCAGCCATGCCTCTGCGCACAGAGAAACTTTCTTGCCCCAGCTGGTTCATATGATATGGAATTTTCTAGTATCAGTCCCATACCTTTCTCCCCTGTTCAGCTGCTGTGTAGACTCAGATTTTCCCTGCCTGCAAAATGAAAACAGTTAAGTCCAGAACACATGCCGCAACAGAACATTGTGGGACTGACTAACAGCGCCTGGGGAAGTGGAGAAGACTTCACAAAGAAGCTAATTTTAGAGCTAAGTCCAAAGGGGAAGGAGGTGTTGCCACAAGGTAAAGGCTTGGGAACTTACCCTGCTCCCTGTCCACCCCCCAGGCACAGCCCTGCCGTGACAAAGGCATGAAAGAGCTTGCTGAATCCTGGAAACAGCAGGTAGTTGGTCCAGGCTGCAGTGAGGGCTGCATGAGTGGGAAGGGGGCTGGCAGCACCAAAGCTGCAGGGGGAGGTTGGGGAAGGGTCACTGGAATCCAGGCCATAGCAGCAGGCAACCCCTACCACCCCACACTTCCCCCCAAGCTGCGAAGAAGAATCACTTTCTATACCAAATGGAAGGCAATTTTGTTAGATGCTCTTTCAACCCACCTTTGATAATAGTTAAAATAATTCAGTTTCGGGCCTCCCTGGTGGCGCAGTGGGTTAAGCAACGCACTATGCAGCAAACCGCAGCCACTGCAGCACGAGTTCGATCCCTGCTGCTGGCCAGGGAGGGGACCCACATGGCACAGCAGACCGCTCCTGCCTCGACTGCTGCTGCCCTCAGCAGTGTGTTTTGGTGGATCTGCCTGTTCTGCTCCCAGCTCTGTCTCTGGTGACTCCTCTCACCTCCCACGACTCTGGCCTATACCCCAGCTCTTGTGTGCATAAATATATAAATCTTTAAAAAAAAAAAAAACCCTTTAAAAAAAAATTCAGTTTCCCAAGGAGTTAGGGAGACTGCATCTCACCCATCTATTTTAACATCAACATTTATTATGACCCCTCTTTTAGTCTTTCTGTCTGGGGACCAAGGGCCTCTTATGCAAATAAGACCCTGGTAGCATGCCCTCCCACCCCACCAACCCCCACCCCCAGCTGCCAATGGTAGCCTTCAGATCAGGGTTTCAGTTTCATTTTGGAGCCAGAAGCTTTTTCCTGCCTCAGTTTCCATTTTGCTTAAAAGGCTTTTGTGAGAATTAAGCTAACTCATGAGTGGGTTTCTCTGCCCCAGCCCTGATTCTTCTCCAGAGATCCTATCTTGGTGAAGAGCTTCAAGATTCACCCATTACTAAAACCAGAAACCTGGGAGTCATTTCCAATCCCCGTTGCTGACACCCACCAGCAGGTCCCATCCATTCCACCTCCAAATATACCTTTTCTCTCTTCCCTTCTACTTCCTTAGACCTGGACAGCACCTCTTATTTGACTATTGGACTGTAGTCTCCTAACTGCTTTTGGTTAACTTCCGCTTATACCCTCCACAAACCCCATTTTTTAAATGCTGGTCAGATCATATCATGCCCCAGCTGAAGACTCTCCGTGCTAGTCCAGCTCACATAAGGTAAACTCCAAAGTCTTGTCACTGCCTCCCAGGCCCCCAGTGAGCTGACCTTGTCTCCCTGGGTCCCTGGCCCATCACCATTTACCATCTATCCCCACTAATCCTAAGACAGTTCCTAAAACATGCCAAATGCCAACCTCGCTCATGACTGGAAATCTTTGCTCTTACCATTCCCTCTGCCTTACTTTCTCTTCCCTTGACTTTCCATATCTCATTCCTTCTGGGATGAAATATCCCCTCCTTGGATATCCCCTTTCCTTTCCTCCTTGCCTAAAGTACTTTCCTCCATTGTTCTAGCTCACAATGCTCCTTCCCCTGTAGATGGGTCAAAGCTTATCATCACCTATTTATTTACTTGCTGTCTTAGCTCAGGCTTACTAGGAATATATATCAAGACAAGCATTCATGTGCAAGTGATTTATGAAGGAAATGCTCCTGGGGCGATGGGTAAGGGAAGCAGGATGGGCATGGGGAAGAAAGTAAAAAGGATGGAATTTTAGATAAAGTCCCAGTCTCAACCTGGTGCCATGGGGAGTTCTGCAATGTAAAATCTGTGTGCGATGACCCCAACTTGAAGGACACGAGCCTCATGTTCATTGCACCAGCTGGGCATTGGCTGAGGGCAACTGCAGATGAGGTCAACTCTGAAGCACTTCCAGCTCTCTCCAGCTGCTCAAGAGCAGGTTACTGGAAAGCGATGCATGGTTACACAGCAAACACACATAGGAGCCAGGCCAGAGGCACGCAGAAACAGTGTAAGGGGTTCTGGGGAGCAAGGCTAGTCCTGGCTGCATTTGCTTATTGACTTCACCCCACATTAGAAAGGAGACCCCCTTCATCTCCCCGGGGCTTCTTTTCCTGTTCACTGTTATATCCTTAATGCCACCGTAGAGAACATGTCACATTGCGGGCAGTCTATACATTTTTGAATGAATGAATGAAGCTCCTGGTGCAGTGTATGCCATAGAGGAAATATTCAATTAATACTGTTAGAAACAACATTCACCTATGTACTTTTTGCCCTTCTCTTAGACTTCTAATTATAACAGAGGGGTGCTCGTGCATATGAATTCAGAAACATGGACTATTTAAGAAAAGAGAAAGAGTCAGTTCTGGAAAGAGAAAGACTGGCCCTGGAGGAGGCATCTGAGCTATTAACAAAGAGAAATCTCAAGCATGGTTGGAGGCAAGTAAGAGAGGCGGGGTGGGGATGGAGCAATTCAGCAGGGAAAGTCTAGTCACCCAGCAATTGCCCAAGATAGGAAGTACTAGCTTCAGGGTTCAGGACAGCACAGGATCTGACTTCACTTGGCAGAAGGCAGAACCTCAGACAGGCTAGAAGACTAGGCATTCAGGGCAAAGACTGCTCCTGGCAGGACAAGGGACCTGTGGGCATAGATAACAAAGCAAGAACCGCTGGGCCAGGAGCAGCGTCACTTCCTGTTCACCCAAGCCAGTGACAGTGCTATCGTTTGAACTCTTAGTTGCAAGGTAGGGTGCCCAACTATCTCAGGACCCCTCTCAGTCCTGGGCAAACTAGGACTGGACAGTCGATCACCCTATTACAGGAAGCGAAAATGTTATTACCCTCCCGCCCCCCTCACCCACACTCCCATCAATTTAGGTTAGTTGGGGAATAGATTGAGACAGAGACCAGCTTGCGGCAACCTTTATCAGGACCTGGGCATCCTCATTCAAGGTGGGAAAAGAAGAGATACAGGAGTGGGCTAGGGAAGGAGACGGGCTAAAATGCATTCTTGGTTAGACCTCAATTCACCTACATAATGCTCTGAGGTGAGGATGGTCCTTTGGAGTTGTCCTGAATTTAATGTTACCAGATTTAGCAAATAAAATACATGATGTTCAGTAAAATTTGAATTTCAGGTAAAGAGTAAATACTTTCTGAATATAAGTGAATCTTATACCAGACTTGCAAAATAGTTATAGTGATTTTTTTTCATTGTTTGTCTGAAGTCAAAATTAACTGAGTGTTGTATATTTTATCCAGAACTGTACTTGAGTCGGGGTGAGGGGCCAGGTCCTCGTGCCCTATGTTGACCCATTTCTAGATTCAGGCTGCCCTAGTTAAAGGAGTGTGACCTTGAGTAATGAGACTCTTCTGCTGAGGCAGTTCTGAGGAGGGTGACAGCTGAGGGCGACCTGCCAGCAGCCCACTTAACAGCTGAGAAAATAAATCCTTCAGACTTGAGGAGGAATTTGGAGAGCCCATCACAGTATCTGCTGCAGAAATAGACTCTCAATAACTTAGCTAATGAATGCACTGGAAGGCTATTAAATCACAGAATCAATGGAGAGCTGGAGAATCAGGCTCAGAAAACAGATATGAGCGCTGAGCAGTAGGCAAAACATGCTAAGGTCCTACCGCCATAGTAGCCAAGGGGCTGCCACAGACACCACACCTACTTTCACCATCCAGTGGGCTCTCAAACCTGCTGCCACCATATTGGATAAAGGCCCCATAATAGTTCTGCAATAGGCTAAGTCCTGGTATGAGCATCTGATTGGCTGATTTGCACCATGTGTTCACCCTCCAGCTTTTTTAGTGGCAGGAGATGTCTTGATACCATCTACTCTTTTACAAAAGGGGATTTTCCTAAAAAATAAATAAATAAACAGGCATGGAAGGGCTTGGTGCGAGAGACAACAACAACGGGAACTGGCAATGTCTCTAAGAGCCTCCTTGCTCTCTGAAGCATGGTTTCGATTAATCCTCTTTCATGGGTCCCAAGGAATATATTACGAGACTTGGAAAAGGAAGCCATATGTGATCACAGAGGATCTGATTTTCTTAAAAATGAGATAAGTGGTGGGTAACCCTAAAAACTCCAGGAATAAAATCGAATCTGATTGTGTAGGTTACTTCACTCAAACACAAATGTGACTTTCCATTGTCAAGAAAAGTGATTTTCTTTGGTGCTATTTACTTTCTGTGACTTTAAGACCAGTATTTTACATCTGAGAGAAGAGTACATAACCACTTCCTTTAAATGACAGACAATACACTTCCACCGTATAAGAAATACTCTTAGACTGGGTGTTATCACCGAGGTTTCAGTGAGGAAATGTGTCCTGGTGGGGTCACCAGGATTTGCAGGTCCACAGTTCTATGATTCAGGCTATATTTTTGTTTTCCCCCTCCCTCCTTCCTTCCTTTTCTTTCCATCCATCTACGCTTACATTATTTATGCACCCATCTAACCATCCATTCAACACATGTTTATTGAACAACCATCATGTGTCATGTACTGTGGCTGGTCCTAGGGATAAATGATGACCAGGTCTCAAGGCTGTTACATTCTGTAACTTACATATTATTGGAGAGACAGTCAAAAACAAACAAGTGAACGGACTACCTTGCATGTTTTCATCTGCAAGGAAGGAAACAAATGGGAAAATGAAGTAGAAACTAATGGGTGAGGAGAAAAGCTGACTTATTTTAGTTGGGATGGGAGGAATTTATCCTTGCTAAATAAAACCACGGTGTATTCGTATATTTGATAGTGAGATGTGATGTGGAGAAAGACCAGTGACAGTATATGCTAACGGTGGGTAGGTCGCAACTAACAGAATAAAGTCAGAGTAAGTCTGTGAGAAGATGGTATTTGAACAAGCACCTGAAGTGAAACACTGTCACGGAAAGCTGGGAGAAGATCATTCCTGCAGAAGGGGCAGCAGAGAAAAGGCCCCGAGAGAGCAGTGCCTAGGGCATTTCCAGACAGAAGAGAGCAGGAGTAAGAGTTGTAGGTGCTGGATTAGCCAGCTAACAGGGGAGAAGTAAATTAAGGCAAGACTTGTGGAACATTGAGGATATGGGTTTTTGAAAATGAAGAGGTTAAAAATGTGGGAGAAACCTTATTACCTGAGTTGTAAAATTAAAAGTTTAGGCATCTACACCATTCACAGTGGCCCTGGAAACAACTGTTTTAAATAACTTTTTAACTTTCTTTGTATTGAGACAGCATCTTACTCTATGTCTATTCCTCCTAGCAAATGGAATATAGTCTCAAAAGATTGTTGCAGTTATTTTTACAAAACAAAACAAAACAAGAATCTAGTATTTAAAGGGCAAGTATAGACATCATCCAATTAAAGGAGATTTAAGAATATTTTCCTAAGGAACAGACCTTACGTATATTTCTCTGCTACTCCTTTTTTAAAAATTTTATATTTTAAAGCATTTTTTAAATAAACTTTTATTGATTTACAAATGTCTGCCATTCTTAATAATTTATCAGGCTATATGAGCACAGCAGTGAGTTTCTGTATCGCGAGCATGCTTAGCGCTACATGAAGTAAACAGAATCCTTGATCGCATCCCAACCTGCCCAATATAGATTCGAACAAAAAATTCTGATGGCACCTTGTAATGGTTAAGCTGAAAGCACAGATACAGCAGTGAGCGCCACAGCCTGCTGTTGAAGCCTCTCCTTCTCCGTGTAATCTGACTCCTGATTCTCCTCTTCTAGCCAGAACCTCCATCATCTGCTATCTTTCCTGCCCAGCCCTAATCTTCCATTGAAACAAGCTTCACTGTCTCCAGCCAGGGAAACTTACACTTCCCTTATCCCAACACTCACTGGCTTTCTGGTTGCTGTAGAAGGCAGTTCTGTTCTTCATCAAACATTAAATACTTTCTCTCTTGCCTTGTTCTCTCCCCCTCTCTCCCCTCTCCCTCTCTCTGGTCTGTCCTTGAAGACGGCATCCATTCTGGAACTCAGGCTTTTCTAGGTGGTTCCAAAACCTTCACTTTGTGTGACTCCTCTCCTGATTGTGAACCTCCCTTTTCCAGTGGTCTGGTAAGCACGTCTAAGAACATACTGGGTCTCTTAAACTTTAGGTGCGATAGCAGAATTCAGGTATTCTTCCGACTGCTCCTGTGTCTGTCTTGTCCTGTATCTACATCCCGCGTAGCATGTTTTGCCATTCGGTCAAGCCTCAGCACAGAAATAGCTTCCTCTCTTTCCTCATGTTTAATGTCACTGACTTCTGATTTGAAGTTACCTCTTTTCATTTTTGTTTTATGGCCACCACACCTCCTTAGACCTTTTCCCCCTTAAGCTTGGAGTAATCCAGTCCAATAGCTTCAGGCTTTCTCTTCCCTAATCTAATTGAAGAAACTATGCCAGGAAAGGCCCTTGTGAGTATCCCCAAGCTCTAAGCAGGAAACATTTGCTCCCTATTGGCAGTAAAGTGACTGATCCTAACAGCCCCTGCAGCTCTGTTTCTGACTAACCCTTCAGATAGGGGGAGAGGTATTGTGACTCTTATTTCTTGCCCTGGAGCACAGTGGGGGCCCTTAGTGAAATTTAATTACAAGCTTTGTCTAATGCCTATGATCTCCACACTTAAAATTCCATTACCAATGTAGTGGAATGTGCACTGCAGAAGAATTTCAACTATTTTATGTAGATACTCTGCTCTAATGAAAGAGTGTGGGTTGTACATAGTGATCTTCTTCTAAAGAGAAGCATGGAAAGGTGTGGCAGGGGGAGGCGACCAGGGCTACAGTGAAGTTCTCTGATAAGCCTTCTTTCCACCAGAGGATCAATGGCAACCATCTACAGGCAGAAATCAAACTGATAGCATTTCCCTTGATTTGACCTGATAAAATGGCTGATTCTGTGACCTCCTTTCTCCAAGCCCATAAACCCTGTCTATTCGAGAGAATAACATCAAATTCCAATAGAGGCATGTCCTGCAGTATACCTGACAGCATACCTCAAAACTGTCAAGGTCATCAAGAACAAGGAAAATCTGAGAAACTGTCACAGAGGAAGCGAAGGAGACCGGCAACGATGTGTAATGTGGTAACATGGATAAGATGCCAGAACACAAACAGGACATTGGGTAGAAACTAGAAAGCTGAACAGTCTGTGGGATTGAGTTAATAATAACATTTTAATAGCGGTTGATTAGCTATAACACATTTCCATGCTACTATAACATGTTACTAATAATGCTTGAGGTATGTGGGAAGTCTGTATTAGTTACAAAGTTTTTCTGTTATCTAAAATTTTTAAAAAGATTTATTTATAAAAAAAAAGATTTATTTATGCATACAAGAACTGGGGTACAGGTCAGAGGTGCAGGGGGTGAGAGGACTCACCAGAGACAGAGTGGAGAACAGAACAGGTGTATAGATTGAAATACACTGCTGAAGAGAGCAGCAGGCAAGACACGAGAGTTCTGCTGTACTGTGTGGGTCAGCTCCTTGGTTAGGGATCGAACTCGTACTGCAGTGGCTGCAGACAGCTGCATAGCACTGCAGCTTAACCTCTTGTGCCATCAGGAAGCCCCTAGTATCTAAGACCTGGTCAGCAATTATGCTGCCACCTGCTCCTGCCACAGCTGCCCAAGTATTTTTTTCATAACATATTGAATGAAGACAAAGCTCTTAGGGACAGAGAAACCCACAATTTCTCCTTATTTGAAGATTGCCTTCATATCAGACTTCTTGATCATTTGAATGCTGAAATTCCCAGAGAACACCAGGAGATGATGGCGCGAGGAGGGTCTGGCTTCTTGGTAACATTGTTGGTCATTGTCTTTTGTGTTTAGATTCCTTGTAAAGCTGAAAAATGTAACGAAGATCCAAAAAACTGTCACTCAAGCAAAGTTCCACTACTTAGAGATAGCAGGTGACTTGTAACCAAGAGAGGAAAGGGAGAACACATTGGATTCTGAATCTCCCACTCCTGGGTTCTTCCTAAAGAAGCCAGCTGCTGCTTGTAGTCTGAAGGGGGCTCTTCACAAAATGGTCCAATTCAGTCTTTTGACAGCTGAGTACTATTCCTTATATACCACAATTGCTATATTGATGTTCATTAAATGTTATTTCCAAATTCTGGCCACAGTGATGCAACAATAAACACCCTGTTTCTAGGGACTATCTTTCCTGAAAAAGAGCGTATTTTCATTGTTTATTTTTTTAATAAAATACATGTCTAGCTATCATATACATTAAAGTATAACATGCACAAGTGTCCAGCTTGATGAATGTAAACTGGATAGCCCTCTGTAACCAACACCTGGGTCAAGAAATAGAACATTACCAGGACCTTAAAAATCCCTGCATGTTGAATGGTCTGTGCATTTAAAACTTCCATAGACTTGCTGGATTACTTTCTAAGTCTTCCCGGTTCTTCTCTGAGAATGTCCTGTCCCTGTCAGTGCTGCTGGTAGGGGATGGTGACAAGGGAAGCAGAGCCCGACAGCTGTTCACAGTAGCCCTGGAATCAACCTCGTTATCGCTTTCTAACCTTCCTTGTATTTATGAAGCTGCGTCATACTCCCTTGTGTGTATTTCTCCTTGCAAGTGGAACATAGTGAACCCTCAAGAAATATTTGCTGATTGGTTGTTAAAACAATAAAAATGTGCCCCTTCCTCTTCTCTGATTACTTCTAAAACTTCACCTTTTGGATCCTTTTGTTTCAGCATGTAAAGCCAAAAGCATCTGGAACCAGAAGACTTGAACTCCAGCTTTAACTGTGTGATATTAGGAAATAAGCCTGACCTCACTGGGTCCCAAATTGCTTAATGGAAAAGAGAGAGAAAAAATAAAGATTAATGATTATTCCTACCTTGCAATTATAAAAGTGAATTCAGTGAAGGGATGCAAAAGCTATTTGTAAGCTGACAGCTATGTTACGTATCTTTTAGGTAATATAATGGCAGTTGATTTCTTCATATGTACTTACCTGTTGATTACTAAAATACAAGTTTTAGTTCTGATTCTACATTTGAACATATTTTATTCTATGAACATAATTTGCCTTACTCACTGATTTGAAAAGGAACTAAAAAAATATTCTTCTTTGTTTTTTTCCTCTCTTTTGAAATAGCAGCTACCGAAAGAAAGTGCCCATTTTTTGTGGGCTATTAAAGACTTAAATTTTGGTGACCTTCTGATTGGCTTGGAGAAAAGATCATGAGAACTGACCTCAAACCCTGCCCAAGCCAGCCCTCACCTGTCATTCCTGCAGCTTCACCTTCCTACTCCCATACTGTTGTTCTCATTTCCCCAAATTTTGATCATTTTCATACCGCATTGCAACTTGTGATATGTACATCTCTCCTGCCCTAGATACAGAATATTTACATGTTTTTTATTTGTATGGAGATAATTGACATACAACTATGTGTAAATTGAAAGTGCACACGTGTTGACCTGATACAATACATTACCCCTCTATCATGCCACATGATTCTTTTTTGTGTTGACATATTTTTAGTTAAATCAGTTTACTTTTATGAACCTAACTATATCTGTGCCGTTGTTATACCCATCAGCTTTACTTGTATTAACATAAAATACATTTATTTTGAAAACTTTATGTCACTGCTGTATAGTCACAGCTCACGCTAAGATAAGTAGTTCAATCAAGATAAAATAATGTCATTAAGTTCCAGTAAGTCCATGGCCTACTGCAGGCCCTGAGACCCAGAACTGTTTTTTTTGTATTAAAAAGAAAAAAAGGAGCAAGAATTAGAGACGTCTTAAAGGTAACTCTTAACTAATCGAGACCCTTTTCCAAGTCATCAGAAAAGGGTTAAAAAGGAATTTGAAAAAAGATTGCTGAGGCAGCTTACAAGGTAGGAGGTGGGGCAGGTGACTCTGCAGAGCTGGGGGTGGGGATAGGGGGAATAGGTCATGACAAAGCTAAATTTCAAAGGAAAAAGAAATGTTCAAAGATACACAGCAGCTTTAAATCTTTTGTAAAGCCCAAGCATGCTTGCAGGCATTCACAAGCGTTAGCGCGCGCACACACACACACACACACACACACACACACCCTGTAGCCCCAGGCTTAAAGAAAGGAACAAAATGGAAGCCTATCCCTCAGGACTGCCATGTCACTGTGAATCACTCCTTCAGAAAACAGGCAAGAAAATATCCAATTAAAGCACCTTCTCCTCGGGTGAGGACTGTGATCCAGATGTGCAGTAACTGATTCCCTATTTAGAATGAAAATGCCAGCCAGGAGAGCGAGGCGGGCATAACTATCGCAATAGATGCCCTACGGTTTCCTGTGACTTGTCACCCATTACCTTTCAAAATCCTCAAGGGCAGGAGTTCAGCTTTCTCTAGTTATTTGAAATCCTTCGAAGCAAAAAAGTATCCTGTGGACAACGAATGCAGACTGACAGAGTAGTATTGACCCAAATCTCCAGAGCTAAGTGGGAAGTGGCACCGAGAGGGAGGACTCCCATGGAGGCTTCCTTTCCTGTGCGAGGTATCCTGGGAGCACCACCCCACCAGGTAAGTGCTTGCGGCTGCAGGTTTGCTGCTTAGAACCAGATGTTTGGCAGCTGGCATTCAATGAGTGTTTTGTGTCAGTCTAAATTAAAGTGGAAATCTTCAGGGCTTTCCCCGCCCCTTTGTAAGCAAGTGACTCGCCCAAGGGCAGGCAAACCAAGGCTGGAGGGCCAGGTCTGGGTCAGATGCCTGTTTTGGCATGAACTTCAAGAATGGTCTTTTTCCCAAAAGGTCAAAGATAAACCAAAGGGACTATGTATGGGGGGTCAGGTAGGGAGGGGAGGGCAAAGACAGGGATGAGGGCAGAAGGAGCACAAGGGGCTGAGGTGATGGCGCACGGGTGAAATGGTGGTGGGAACTCCCTGGGGATGTCGAATATAATTAAATAAATCTAAAAAAAAAAAAAAGAATGGTCTATTTCTTTTTAAATGGTTAAAACAAATTTTTCATGATAGGTGAAATTCAAGTTTCAGTGTCCTGTGTCAGTTTTATTGGAATACAGCCACGTTGTATTTATATCTTGTCTTTCAACTTATATCATTTATATCTTGTCTTTGGCAGAATTGAAGTTGTGATTGAGGCAGAAAGAGCCATTATTAAAGAGCCATTATTAAACCTAAAATATTTACTATCTGGTTCTTTAGAGAAAAGTTTGCTGACACCTGACCTAGACCATTAGCTTTTACTTTGGCTGCACGTTGAGATCACTTGGGGAACCTAAAAAAAAAAAAAAAAAAAAAAAAAGGATGGTACTGATGCCTGGTCTGATTCTGATTAATTAGTCTAAAAGCTGGGACTTTTAAAAGTTCTCCAAGCGACTGGAATAAGTAGCCAAGTTCAACAACAGTTGACCTAGGCCAGTGTTTGTCAAACTTTAACTTGATATAAGTCGCATCTAGTTGAAACGCAGGCTTGTTAAAATGCAGATTCTGATTTAGTGGTTCTGGGGGGACCTGCGGTTCTGTATTATTCAGGAGCTCCCAGGTGGTAGCAAGGGTGCTATTCTATGGCCCTACTTTGAGTAACAGTGTTACTATTGGACCTATTCTAGCCTGTCCCAGAAAGGGAAAAAGCCCTTCCAAGTGTCTTTCATCCTCCCTAAAGGTAGGTTAAATGATGCCACAGAACAAATGTGCCTGATGTCCATTTCTTTAGCAACCTCAGTGGACTGGAAATCCACCCTGCACTGAAAGGGATTTTGATCCTTTCCCAGGAACAAAGTGGTTTTGAATACCTGCCTTCACATCATTCCATTAAGACTTCCCACTTTTACTGAAGCAACGAAAGAATAATTGTTGTTTTTTCCTTTCACCCTCCCAGTCCTTGGAGAAAGTTTTTGAGGAATGAGTATAAAGAAATTCTCTGTTGGATAACAGCCTTGAAATTGTGTGGTTAACAATTAGTGACTGGGGGAACCTCTTCCCTGATTGGCCACGGTGTGTACCTCTGGAATTAACTAGGAGGAATAGAATGTCCTTCAGGCATGGAATGCTCTGGAATCTAAGTCAGCCTATTTGAAACCTCTTTTTTTTTATTTTAAATTTTCTTTTTAAATGTTTGCTTTACTCAGGTGGAGTCCCCATAGAATTTCCACCACCAGTTCACCTGTGCACCATCAACCACAGATGTGATCACTTTCCCTACCCATGCCCTGCAGAATGTCTCTGATTTATAGTTGTCTGGTGTTTTTGTTTTTAAAGATTTTATTCATGTATGCATACATGAGCTGGGGTACAGGCCAGAGGTATGAGGGATGAGAGGATTCAGCCGAGACAGAGTGGGGAGCAGAACAGGCAGATGGACTGAAACACACTGCTGAGGGGAGCAGCGGGCGAGGCAGGAGAAGTCTGCTGCGCCATGTGGGTCCCTCCCTGGCCGGGGACTGAACTTGTGCTCCAATGGCTATGGCAGCTCCACTGAGCAGCGCTCCACATGTTGCACCACCAGGGAGGCCCTCTAGTCTGTTTATTTTTGTTTTGCTGTGTTGTGCATTTTTCCCTGTGGCTATCGTTGTTGTTACTATTTTTTCCCCCTTGATCCCTTATATTCCTCCTATAGCTGAAACCATCTGGTATCTTTCTCTTTCCTTCTGACTTATTTTACTGAGCATAATCCCTTAAAGCTCCACCCATGTTGCTGCGAATGGCTTTCGTTTATCTTTTTTGAAAGCTCTTTTAAAGGAAATTTTAAAACAGAAACACTAGCAGATCCCATGAAAACGTTTTATCCCTAACTTCCTCATCCTCTGTGAATTGGACTAAGAATGTGAAATTTGTGTGAGTCTTTCGCTCTTTGAAGCTGGTGGGTATATCCTGTTAAACACCTTTGCCTGCCGATTATATGGATAATGTAGATACTATCATAATAGATGACAATAGTGTAATGTAAATATATGTGAACCTTGAATATGTTAAAATGATAGTGATGAGCTCTATGGGGGGGGGGGTTACTTCCTATTTCTTTGTCCCTAGACTGATAAGCCTCCTCCAGAACATTATCTTATTGAAGCGTCAATTTACATTGGAGAAAAGTGTCCTTTTCTTAAATCTGCCTTTGAGACGCTTATGATCTGACAGTGACTGAAACTGATGACCCAACTCCACACTACACCTGCAACTGACAGAACGTACTGAACAAAGACCCTCAGGTACCATGAAACTATGGGAGTTCCTGGGGTACAAGGTAGAAGGTAGCTTTTAAGGGGTAAGGAAACAGCTGAAAACACTCTGGATTAGCCCACACCCATTTAGGTGCTGCCTTGTACACACTTTTGTAAACACTTTCTTTAAACAGATGACGGAAAATGATAGAGAGGGAGGAGAAACAGGAGTGAAAACATTTTTTTAAAAATATATTTATTTATGCATACAAGAACTGGGGTACAGGCCAGAGGTGCAGGAGGTGAGAGGACCCACCAGAGACAGAGTGGGGAACAGAACAGGCAGATGACTGAAATACAAGGATGCGGGGAGCAGTGGGCAAGGCAGGAGAGGTCTGCTGTGCCATGTGGGTCCCCTCCCTGGCTGGGGATCAGACTTGTGTTGCTGTAACTGCAGGTGCTTTGTAGTGCGGTGCTTAACCCCTTGCGCCACCAGGGAGGCCCGAGTTAAATTTTTTTTTGATTATTTATTTATTTATGCATACAAGCACTGGGGTACAGGCCAGAGGTATTGGGGGAGCAGGGAGCAGAACAGGCAGATCAACTGAAGTACACTGCTGAGGGGAGTAGCGGGCTAGGCAGGAGAGGTCTGCCGTGCCATGTGGGTCCCCTCCCTGGCCGGCAGCAGGGATCGAACTCGTGCTGCAGTGGCTGTGGTTTGCTTCAGAGTGCGTTGCTTAACCCACTGCGCCACCAGGGAGGCCCCCGAGTTAAATTTTTTAGTATAGTTTTATTGCGATCTAAAAATCTCAGTGAAGTGTACTCCCCAGCGGTAGTAAATGCATGGAGTTATGCAACCAACACCTTTGTCCAATTTTAGAACATTTTCTTACCTCAGAAGAAACCCATGTCCATCAGCAGTCACCCCCTAATTTCCTCTCCCCAGCCCCCAGAAACCACTAATCTACTTTCTGTATCAGTGGAACTGAAGGGTTTTGTAGCCTGAGTGCTGGTTTCAAAATGTGGGATTCTCAGTTGACTTCCCAACTCCCTGCCCTCCCTGCGCCTTTGTTTCTTCATCTGCCAGATGGGTGTTTGTCAGCGTTGGCTGTACTTTTGACTCAGTTGGGGATATTTGAAAAAATACTAATGAGGGTGTAGCGGCAGGAAGGGCGGCACACTGGGCAGGGTCGGGATGGTTCTTAGCAGATGGGTCAAGGAAAGGGAGTCTTGGAGCCCTCAGTGGCTTTTTATGCTTTTATTGAGCTCTTTACCAGAGGTGGCATCAGGTACATGGCAGGCATGGGGGCCGGGGGGCCGGGAGGCTGGTAGGCCTCCCAGCCCCTGGCGCATCTCACCCTCTCGACTGCTGCTTTTCTCTCTCTCTCTGCTCTCTCGCTTTCACTGCTGCTCTTTGGTCTGTTGGTCAGTCCTGGCATCCTCATGACGCCTCCCATTTATGCCCGTGTCCAACTCAGGTGCGCCCACTTGCGCATGCCCACCTGGAATGCTCGCAGCACCGCAGGTGTCCATCATCACAGTGGTGGGAGGGTGGAAAGACCTGATTTCTCTATTTGAAGCTGGTGGGTATATCCTGTTAAACACCTTTGCCTGCCGATTTTCTCACAGAGGGCCTACAGAGGGCCTCCCTGGTGGCGCAAGGGGTTAAGCGCCACACTGTGAAGCAAGCATCCTTAGCTCAGCAGGGTGAGTTCTATCCCCGGCCAGGGAAGGGACCCACATGGCGCAGCAGACCTCTCCTGCCTCGCCCGCTGCTCCCCTCAGCAGTGTGTTTCAGTTAGTCTGCCTGTTCTGCTCCCCACTCTGTCTCTGGTGAATCTTCTTACCACCCGCGACTCTGGCCTGCATCCCAGCTCTTGCATGCATAAATCAATCAATTGCTTTTTAAAATATGAAAAACACTAATGATATGGGCTGTCCCAGACATTCTAATTCTCTAGTTCATAGATACAAGGTGGTGCTTATGTTACAGGACAGGGAGAGGAGCACCCCAGAACCCCCAAGCCTGCCTTCTCTGAATGGGTTGTGCCATCCGCCGCATTAAGACAAACATATAAAACCTT
>JAGFMF010011395.1:7437258-7460674 GCA_019455555.1 Galemys pyrenaicus | reverse complement strand
CAACCAGTCCAAGACCAAAAAGCAAGCGCAGTTTCTTCACATGTCCCTCTGCTCCACGTGCCTCCTCCAGGTCTCCTTGCTGTTCTCCATCTTCCTTTTCTTCCTTCTCTCTTCTTTTTCTCCTCAGCTCCACCCACTTAGGGCGGAACCAGGATTTTGGAACTTCTCCTATTCCTGGGACGACCCTGTTACACTTAGACCCTGGAAAATTTTTAAAGCTTTGTAAGTCAGATTTACCCCAAGGCCTTGCCATCACATGCAGTTCTGGGACTCGCTGGGAGCGTGTTAGAACTGCAGACAGTCCACCCACCACCTCTGAGTCAGCACGAGGCACTATCGAGACCCCAGGTGACCGGCATGCGTGTGAAGGCTCGGAAAACCCTACTCAGGGTCCTTTCCAGATCTCAGTCTGCTTTGCTGAACCCCTGCGCCTGCCTTCCTGGGCTGCCAGGTGGTTTCGCTAATCCTTTCCCATGAGCCAGAATCTACCCCACACTGGAAAGCTGGCTCTCAGTTTGCTTGCTGAACAGGATATAGGAATATGCCATTGGCAAAACCTTACAAGAAGTTTGTTCAGTGATAGTTAATTACACAGTAATTTGGAAGAACATCAAGTCATTTTAAAGGTGTTTTATCTACTGTCCAGAAGCAAAAAAAAAAAAAAAGTATTGCGGTCTTAACCTGTAGCCAACTTTGAAGTGTTCTGTACTTTGCAAATATCACATATCAAGCAGCCACGTGGGTTGCCTTTAAGAAGAATACCCAGTTTCTCAACTCCTACTGCCCTTAGAATCACCTGGGGCACTTTAAAAACTGATATCTAGGCCCCTTCAGCCAGTGGTTTGTAAAGGTCCCCAGGGTGATTCTCCCAATCAGTTAACAGTGAGAAGCAGTGGTCTGGAAGTTGTGCTGCTGGTGTCCTATTTTGGAAATACAGAGACTCCTGGTTCTATACTTTGCACGAGGTCTAACACTGTGTTTCAATGCACTGTCACTGATCCTGGGAGCTGCGTACCACATACCAAATGTCTCAAGCCTCTTCAGCAGCATTTGAGAGGAGGAAGCTTCCAGAAAAAGACACCCAGACAGAGGCTTGGAGAAGGCAAGTACCTTGGTTAGCCCTTTGTGTTGTGAGCACTGTGACCTGCTCTGGGCAACAGCAGCCTTGATTTTCTCCAGGGCTCCCCAATGTGGGGCAAGACTGGGGCACGTCTGGCCTGTGCATCTCAGGAAGCAGGTCACTGGATATACAGGTTTAACTCTGTCTCTTGATCCTCACATCCATGATAACTGCACTAAACAGTTAATTGTTCTACAGCTATGTGCTGAAAATAGTGGGCAGCACCAAAGGGAAGGGCTGAAAGAAGAGACCTCCAGGATCTGACCAATGGGGTAAGGCATCCTGAAAGGGGACAGTGAGCAAACAGGGCTCAGCCACTTGTAGCAGGGGGCCAGTTGGTAGTGAGGTCCCAGGACTGCAGAGGAAAAGAAATCAGTGCCCACTGGAGAAGCTGCAAACAAAGATGTCTCCTGGGGCAGGGGCAGGGAGGGGGCTGGTATGTGAGGAGGGTGTTCTTAGGGTTGTAGATTATGTGTCAATAGAATACTATTGGTTATGTTCACTATGAGCCCGGTTTGTGCTAAATAATTTTTCTTTTCTTTTTAAAAATTTTATTTATTTATGCATATAAGAAGAGGTGGGGGAGGGCGGGTGGTAAGAATCACCAGAGACAGAGTGGGGAACAGAACAGGCAGACCAACTGAAGTACACTGCTGAGGAGATCAGCAGGCGAGGCAGGGGAAATCTGCCCGGCCATGTGGGTCCCCTCCCTGGCTGGGGATTGAACTTGTGCTGCAAAAGCCCCACAGTGTGGCGCTCAACCCTCTGCACTACCAGGGAGGTTCTGGGCTAAATGATTTCTATGTATTGTCTTATTTATTCCTTTCAACATTGTTCGTTAAAAGGCAAAACTGTGATTAACCCCATTCTGTAGATGACAAGACTGACCACAGAGACATTAAATAACCTGCTCAAGGTCACCTTGAACTCCCAAATCCATGCACTCCGCCACACTATATTGACTATCCACGTCATGTTTATGGGCATGTGCAAACAATCTGTAGTGTTACATGTGTTATCTCATTTAATTCTCAAGGCAACACTTGCTGGAGGGCAATTCCATTCTTCTTAAGTTCTGGATAAGAAAATTTGGGTCCAGAGAAGTTAGATAACTTGCCCAAGGTCTAGGGTTGCCAGATAAAATACAGGACATAGTTAAAACATTACAAACATAGGTTAATATAAATATTGCATGGGCATACTTAAATTCAAAGTTATTCATTGTTTATCTGACATTCAAATTTAAATGGGTGTCCTGTTTGTATTGGTTTGTTTTTGCTAAAGCTGGCATCCAACCGAGGTCACCCTGCTGGCAGGTGACGAAGCAAGGTTGGAATTTGGTGTCCAGCTTTAGGGCCCATGCTCTTCAACCCAGCATTCCAGTTTGGCTGGCTACATGGGCGGCATTAATCTCAGCAGGCTCTGGAGGAAGAACCTTTGCTCAGAGGTTAGTTTGAGGGTGAGTGAGAAGCAGCAGCAGGCTTTTCTCTTTTTTCACTCCCCCCCCAACACACCCCACACTCCAACTCCCGCTCAGCTGCTGCTGTTGCTGCTGCTGCTATCCCCACCTGCTGGCAGTATCAGAGTTAAAGCAGCGGGCAAAGGGATCGCAGCCTTTGTGGTAACAGAAGCTTGGTTCTGATGCCAAATACTGGGGGAAAGCAAACAGGAAATATGACAGAGACAGAGTGAGTTCGGATGGGATTCTGCAGACACTGTCACACCTACATCTTCCAGTCTCAGGACCTCCCAGAGGGGTTTCTGGGTGTATCTAGAAAGCAAACACAGAACCCTGGGACAAAAGCAGACACAGAAACTGCAGTGACTGCAGTTACATCACTATCTGATTGGGCTTCTATTGACCAGGGATCTAAAACCCTCATCTGGAAACTTACAAATCAGTCAACTGAGTTAGGGCCAGAACCATCAGCCCCCTGATTCTGTGTGTGTGTGTGTGTGTGTGCGCGCGTGCGCGTGTGTGTTGCAGGGGAGCAGGAAGAGGGGGCGTATGCTTAGGCAACTAGGCCTGAGAAAGTGACTTCTCCACCGTAGAAGTTGAGTCCAACTTTAGCACATAATGCCAAGGAAATCTAGCTCAGCATTATGAACTGCAGGGGTGTTGCAGCTGCAGAAACAAACTTTCCTGTAGTTAAAGGGAGTGAACGTTTTTATAACTGAGCATCAAGCAAGTGTACAACAAATCTGAGAGCTTAATGGGACCAGTGCGACACCCACAAAAAGGCAATAAGAATTAGCAATAAGAAGATAAGCTGAAGCAGGTGAGCTTTTCCCTGTTGTGGAAGAAAGGGAGTCATAAAAGAATTTGCCATCTATAACAACATAAATACATGTTTATATTAGAAAATGCAATACGCTTTATCGTATTGTTTAGTTGCATTTTTCACGATTATTTGTATTGTTTCCTGAGACCTGAATTAAAGAACCCCTCGAGCTAGGAGATACACAGTACTACTGAAATCGCTCATTTGCAGCTTAGTAATGCCAACCACTGAAGTGTAGCTCTCTTCTCTAGACTGTTTTGAAAATGTCCTCTAGTTAGTCCTCCACACCGTCACTAGAGTTATTCCTATAAAACAAGGGTAGTTTCAGTCAGTCAATTGCACAAAAGGAAAATTGCAAAACTTCAATGCCTTTTGCAAGCTGTTTCCAAACTGTTTTCCTAGTTCTTCTTTCATGATCTATTTCTCCGCTCACAAGCTACACGGTCTTCTCTCTGGAGAGCATCTGGTTCGGACTGTGCGTGCTTCCCCATGTCCATCTTTTCTGTCCCCGTCTGCACTCTGCATGCAGGACAGGTGTCAGCGGATCACCAGACACGGCCCTCCTTGCCCTGGCTTGTGCGGTTCCTTTCCTCAGGCCCTTGGTCGCGTGCGGGGGCTGGCTCTCCTGCTCGTGTACATCTGAGTCCAAGCTCTGCTCAGTGGCATCACACTGGTACCTTGAGACGTGCTGCAGTGGGCATGTTTACACCATGGAAATCGGCAAATGCTGCACATGGGACTTTCTTTTCGCCTCCTGGAGTGTGGTTGTTGAATATTCACTGGCACGCCGTTGTCATCTTGACCTTCAAGTGTTGGAAATAAAAATCTTTAAAATGCAGAAAGAAACCTAAATGGCCCATTCGAGAATGATGGCAGTGTCCTTGAGCTGGCGCTTCAGCAGCCTGCCCAGTAGTGTGGGACAGGAGCGGGGCAGCATAAGGTCTCGGTGAGTCCCTTGGGAAACTCGTGACACACAGTGGCCTGTGCTTACTTACCTGCAGGACCACCTGCTTCCTGTTCAGTGGTCGAAACAAAGTACTTCACCTACCTCAGCTAGTAACTATGGGAAAGAATCGTGGCAATCTGGGAATGTGGAGAGGAAAACTAATGAGCAGGAAGTGTCATACAGTTCAAAAGCTTCTGAGCAATAGAGGAAACTCTTCCAGGTAGTTCAAGTACCTAGAATCTGTCCTCAACTTGGACATTTTCACTTCCTTCAGAGGAAGTGGTTGTGAAACCCCTCTCAACGCTCTGCGGAAGTTCAGATGGACAGTGAGAGAGTTGTGTTTCCAGGCAAAGGGCGTGAGAGGACAGGTGGGCTCTTCCTAAACTGAGAAATATATATTGAAAAAGAGGACTTTTTTTTCTTTGCTATTACTCACCAGAGTAAGGCTGGTTAACATCCATCACCATACACCATTACAGAAATCATTTTTTTAAAGATTTCTTTATTTATGCATACAAGAGCTGGGGTATAGGTCAGAGTTGCGGGAGGTGAGAGGATTTGCCAGAGACAGAGCGGGGAGCAGAACAGGCAGATGGACTGAAGCACACTGCTGAGGGGAGCATTGGGCCAGACAGGAGAGGTCTGCCTGCGCCAGGTGGGTCACCTCCCTGGCCGGCGGCAGGGATTGAGCTCGTGCTGCAGTGGCTGCAGTTTGCCTCATAGTGCATTGCTTAACCCACTGCGCCACCAGGGAGGCCCCCAGAAATAATTTTTTTTTTTTTTGTGATGAGAACTTTTAATATCTGCTTTCTGGGCCTCCCTGGTGGTGCAGTGGGTTAAGCAACACTGTATGAAACAAACCGCCGCCACTGCAGCACGAGTTCAATCCCTGCTGCCGGCCAGGGAGGGGACCCACATGGCGTAGCAGACCTCTCCTGCCTGGCCTGCTGCTCCCCTCAGCAGTGTGTTTCAGTCAGTCTGCCTGTTCTGCTCCCTGCTCTCTGTGGTGAATCCTCTCACCCCCTCAACACACAGCTCTGGCCTGTACCCCAGTGCTTGTATGCATAAATAAATAAATAAATCTTAAAAAAAAAATCTGCTTTCTTAGCAACATCCAGATTTAATAATATGATATAATATTATTATTATTATTTATAGCCCAGAGGTTTTTGTTTTTTTTTTTTTTTTTTCAGATCTATCCTGTCATGAAGTCAGAGATAACCATGGCACACACGCTCATGACCTAGACTTTGTTGGCCTGCGTCTTCTTCAGGCCCTTCTTGTGCTTTTTGACGAAGCACATGTTACTCAGGAATTTGGGGGCCACACCATTAAGAGATCTATATCTTTGGGGTGGTGCAAGGGTTTAAGTGCCGCACTGTGGGGCATCCCAGCCAATGAAGCACAGATTCGATCCCGGCCAAGGGGGTGACCTCACCTGCCTCACCTGCTGCTCCCCTCAGCAGTGTGTTTCAGTCCATCTGCCTGTTCTGCTCCCCACTCTGTCTCTGGCGAATCCTCTTACCCCCACCCCTGAAATTCTGGCCTGCACCCCAGATCTTGTAAGCATAAAATAAATAAATCTTTTTAAAAAATCCTTTGTGAAAAAAAATCCTTTGTACTCCACCTATTCATCCTTTCCATGTCCCCCTGCCACCCTCATCAGCTGATCTTAATAAGGTCTCCATAATTTTGCCTTTTCCTAGAATACCATATAGCTGGAGCCTTACAATATGTGGCCTTTTTAGATTTCCTTCCTTCTTTTAGTAATACGCATTTAAGGCTCTCTTAGGTCTTCTCATGGGTTATAGTTCATCTCTATTTAGTGATGAATAGTATTCCATTGTATGGATATACCACAGTTTATGTATTCTACTGAAGGACATCTTGGTTGCTTCCAAGTTTTGCCAACTATGAACAAATCTGATATAAACGTCAGTATATAGGTTCTGTGTGAACAAACATTTTCAACTCCTTTGAGTAAATACCAAGGAACACGATTTCTGGATCCTATGTCAAGATTATGTTTAGTTTGTAAGAACCCAACCAAATGTCCCACAAAGTGGCCGTACTAAGTTCATATTATCAGATACATTTATAAAGTGGTATGTTAACGAGTCCCTTTAGATAGGCATATTCTGATCCACACCTAAAATCCAGCCAGGACAAGTGACCACAGTGAAAGGCCAGGGAAGCAGCCAACTTATAGAAGAGGATCTTAGTAAAGCTTACTTTTGGTGGGACTTGTGGCATTTTGGATTATCTTAGGGGAAAAAAAGCCAAATGTTGGGTCTAGAACCCATGTTTGGTTATTGGATTTGATTCATTTTGTGTCTCTTAAATCACAGGAAAAAAAACGTTCCCTTGTCTCCAGTGTGAGATTTCCATGTTCATTTTCTCGGTTCAGAGCTTTTTGTTCTGTCCCAGTACGATGGAGCGAGAGGAGCTTTTCCCAGATGAGCCCCTGGTGTAATGCAGCACTGGGCCACACGTGTGACTCGGAGCCAAGCGCAACCCAGGCTTGCCAGGTGTTCCAGCAGAACACACACCCCATCTGTTCATCTGGCTCTTCACTGACGCATGTGGGCTGGGGGACAGATGTGAGGGCTGGTCCTTCAGCCCCAGCGACAATAGTAGTGACTTCAGAGGAATATTTATTTAGAATATTTACTCAGATGTTTGGAAGTGAGCTTTAGAAAAATCAATAAAAACAACACAAACTGTGAGACAACTTGGAGAGAGTCGATTCCTTCTCCCTAGTGCTGAACACTAATTATCCTGTAACTCTCTGCATTGAAGGAAAAAAGCAAAGCCTTTTTTTTTTTAAAGCGCTTCTACTGAGGATTAAGTCTAAATTGCAATCAGTCTCTCTCTTTTTCTCTCTTTTGCCATATATATACATATATGCAGCCATTCCTGTTCACATACATATACCAAAATACATACATAAATATATAAATCTGCCAGTCTGTCCAGAAAAATATCTATGTCAACACCTTATTGAGTAAATGAGAAGCTGAAGGAAATTTAAGTTATAGTCTGTCCTTTACTGAGAAAGAGAATTGTCCTGAGGTACTCGGGAAGTTCTAACTAACCCCTTCTGCTAGGGTTACTTGGGATTACCTGGATTTCCTCACGCCCATTGCTACCAGCAAGATATAACCAGTGGAAATTATTGATTTTTCTGGTTTCAGTTTCTGTAGTTGCACAGTGAGGAGGCTGGATGGTGGCACAGAGGAGCATCCTTAGGACACAGTCACCTCCACCATGTTGGGCCCTGATTTCTTCTTGAACCCGCTCCTCCCTCCCCTAAGGAGGCATGGGATGAAGGATGTGTGTGCACTGGAGGTCTCTGGCCACCAATACAAGTAAGGAGTGGAAAACCCATCCAGCATCCAGCCCCCTTCTGTAGGTAATGGTGCTTTGGGTTCCCACAGGGGTGCAACCTCCACCCCACTCTGTCACGTGCTTTGGGTGGGCTCTGACACAGATCCCAACAGAGCTGGAGAGCTGTCTCAGGGAGAGACTCTGCCTTTCTCACTGACCCCGATGACCACGCAGCTGGAGGCACTGCAGAGGTCTTCCCAGGGGGTGCCTGGAATGAGCCAACATCAAAACAGAAGAGTCCAGAGGTTCTGATGACATAGTTGGAACGCCCGAAGCCTTGGGTTTTCCAGATCCCGAATTAATAGGCTTTCTTCTTGCTGGGGTTTCTGTCTTGTAAAGAAAGAGCCCTAACTTTTCCAAATTTTATTTTAATTGCACCAAATTTGTTAAAAAGGACTTAATTATTTCAAATGTTAGCATTACCTATATACTGACAGAATGAAGCATTTACCATTCACTCATTGATTCTCTCTGATCCACTTCAGGTATTTTGAATTTTTTACACAAAGCGCACATAAGGCCATGGTCAGAATAATAATAATAATAATAATAATAATAAAAGTAATTTGGGGTCTCCCTGGTGGTGCAAGGGGTTAAGCGTTGCACCACAAGATATCTGTAGCCACTGGTGCACAAGTTCGATTCCTGGCCAGGGAGCTGACCCACATGGCACAGCAGACCTCTCCTGCCTCGCCCGCTACTCCCCTCAGCAGTGTATTTCAGTTCTTCTGCCTGTTCTGTTCCCCTCTCTGTCTCTGGTGAATCCTTTCACCCCCTACACCTGTGGCACACACCTCAGTTCTTGTATACATAAATAAATAAATCTTTTTAAAAAAGTAACTCAAAAATCTTCCCAATAGCACATTAAAATCTAATGAAATGCGTTCGGTCAGTCTCAGCGTTGCGTCATAGAAGCACTGTTAAGGACCTAGCAACCCAGGAGATGCTGAAGGGAGAGCCTAGAGTAATTAGGAAATGACTGAAAAACACAAAGGAAGGGACAGTGACTTTTTTTTTTAAATGATTTGTTTATTTATGCATGCAAGACCTGGGTACAGGCCAGATACGGGGGAGGAGTGAGAGCAGTCACCAGAAACAGTGGGGAACAGAGCAGGCAGATTGACTGAAATACACTGCCGAGGGGAGCAGGACGAGGCAGGAGAGGTCTGCTACGCCATGCGAGTGATCTCCCTGGCCAAGGATCGGACTCATGCTGCAGTGGCTGCTAATGCTTCATGGTGCAGAGTTTAACCCCTTGTGCCACCAGGGAGGCCCCATTGACGTGTGTTTTGTGACCCTCAAAAGCATTTTGAAATAGTCTTAGATAGGCAGCATCTCATTGTCATCTCATTTTGCAGTCCCTGACATGACACAAAGTTTGACTAGAGAGAGGAACCCGGAAGGAAATCGGCGCTCCTCACTTGCTCCATCACTGCTTGTTTTTGTTTTACTGACTTTTTCTTTTTGGTAGCACACCATTTGGATACCTTTCTTATTTCCATTTTTGCTTGTTTGTTCTAGTTATATTCTTGGTGGATATACTGGAGAGCCACTTCACTCTTCAACACACAAGAAATGATTCCGAGTTAATACCCCTCTGGTTTCAACAGTACATAGACTCTGCTTCTCTACAACGCCATCTCCCCTTCACGGTGCTCTTGTCACAAATGACTTCTATACATTACGTTCTCATTAGTACAGATCCGTAGTCCCTGTTGATGCACATGTATTCTAATCATCTGGGAGGGGCGAGAAAATCACAAACTGAAAGTGTAGTATTTCTGCCTTTGTGTTTACTGATTTAGTTCCATTTGCCAGTGTGGTCTTTATTTCTTTGCATGGCTTCAAGTTATGATCGCGCATCCTTTCATTTCCACTGGGACCCCTTCAGCAGCTCTTGTAGAACAGGCAAACAAGTTGCACGTGTCAGGCTAAGGCGGTGTGACCCAATCTGAGGATGTCTGGGGGGACACTTTTCCCTCGAGACTTCAGTCTGAGTCACCAAAGGATCTCATTCTGAGTTGGCCTCAGAGAGCTGTCCTTCTCTTTGCCTCAGACAGGCTTTGACCTTGGAGTCAAGGCATCGACATTTTGGTCTGTCTGTCATTGGTGATGGTGCACAAAATCACTTACCTCATTTTCCCCTCTTTTCTGTCCAGTTAGGACTTTTAGATAAGGACAAATCAAACATTTTCTGCAACAGGATAGACAGCAAATATTTTTGGCTTTGCTTCCCATGAAGTCTCTGGCACAACCACTCGACTATACCCCATTGCAGAGCTGCCTGGGCATGGTTGTGTTCCAATAAAATGTTACTGTCTCTGGTGAATCCTCTCACCTGCCCCCGCCATGCCTCTGGCCTGTACCCCAACTCTTGCATGCATGCATAAATAAAATCTTTTTTAAAATCACATTAAAACTAAAATATATAAAGTCTGATGACCCACCAACAATATACCAGTAAGAACCACTAACCACTTTCTGAACACCTGTTGATTCTGATGCTTGCTATGGACCTAGTGTTACTTGGCTCTTATTCATTGCCCCGACAGAACTATTAGGTGGGTGCTGTTATAATCCTCATTTTGCTTTAAGAGCAACTAAGGTGAGAAAACCCCTGGACAGATCCAAGGTCACAGAGTTAGTGAGAGCAGAGAGTCAGCCAGTAAGGCTGCAAAACCTTTGCTTTGTTTTCTCTATCATGTCTCCTGGATTAAAGCACAGTCTAGAATCCAACTTCTTGACAGGGGGAAAAAAAAAATCAAGCAATTTGTTAAATTACTATTGTACTAACATCAATATTCAATATTTAAATGGTATACTAGTAGAAATGGAAATATACAAATCTAAGGATTGTCACAAAAATTTCACAGACTATTTTTTAATTGTAAGTAACCAAAGTGATTAGTTGCTGATTTAAACTGTTATCTTTCAAGATGCAAAAAACCAGCAAAAGAACATATTGATACCCTGGGGGGAAAAATGCTCCATCTGTCTGGTAAGAGACATGAAAGAATTTGTGGACAAAAAACACAGTTCTGAATTAATTATAGCCAGAGTATTTGAACTCTCCTTCACTTACTGCATTTGCCAGGCGGGCAGACACATTCCTTCAGCACCATTCTGCCTGACGCCCACAGCCCTCGGAAGGACCTCCCCAGAGCAGCACACTCAGGTCCCGGCTTACTTCTCTATGACCGCTGTAGCAAATTACCACAAATATAATGCTAGAAAACAACATGACTTTATTATCTCACAGCTGTGGAGGTTAGAAGCCCATAATCAGTCTTACTGGGCGAAAGCCAAGGTGTTGTCCAGGCTGGTTCCTTCTGGAGCCTCTGAGGGGAGAATCTGCTCCCTTGCCTTTTTCAGCTGGAAGCTGTCTGTGCCTCGGGTCACGGCCTCTGCCTTCCATCACTGGGACCTCTTGCTTCAGTCAGCACAGACTCCCTATCGATGCTGACCCTCCTGCCAAGACCATCTCCCCCTGTCAAAATTCTTAACTTAATCACGCCTGCAAAATCCCGTTTGCCATGAAAGGAAACATTTACAGGTTCTTGAGATTTGGACATGGGCATATGTAGGGAGCCGGTATTCAGCTTTCCGCAGATACTACACCCATCTTCTCCCAAAGGTGAATTGTCTCCTGACCAATAACTGGTAATGTTTGTTTCCAGACCTGCTTTTGCACTTGTTTTTGCAACTGCCTTGGTTAATTTAGAAATTATGAAATCTGAGATTTGCAGTGTCTATGGAAAACTGAGGTAAGTCATTATTTTTTTAAATGAGGTTAAGGGCCTCCCTGGTGGCAAAGCAGGTTGGGCACCATGCTGTGAAGTATCTGCAGCCACTGCAGCAGGAGTTCGATCCCCAGCCAGTGAGGGAACTCACATGGCGCAGCAGACCACTCCTGCTTCTCCCACTGCTCCCCTCAGCAGTGTATTTCAGTCAGTCTGCTTGTTCTGTTCCCCACTCTACCTCTGGTGAATCCTCTCTCCCTCCCCACTCACCTCTGGCCTACGCCCCAGCTCTTGTATGCATAAATAAAAAAATCTTTTTTTAAAAATAAGGTTAAATTAGTGTGGCCAGGAAGTCTGAAAATTTGAGAAAAACTCACACTCTAGAACAATTAAACTCTGTAATAGGGATGTCTTGTGTAAGAAAGATGAAGCAAAATACTTCCGAGGAAGACCTACTCAAACAAAGGGACCAGGCCCCACATCACGAAACCAGGCAGTCAACGCATGTGCTATGTAGATGGTTTTATTGAAAGTTTAAAGTAAGTATGTTTAAATTATGACAGTCTCACTTTAAGTAACCTTCTAAGCTGACCAGTCTCTTCTAGAGTTTAAATAGACAGGGTTTCAGAGACAATATTAATCAGTTTTACCTGCAAAAGTTTGGCAAGAAGGTGTAATCAAAAATCAAACCTGGGCCTCCCTGGTGGCGCGGCGGGTTGAGCAGCACACTATGAAGCAGACCAGGACCACTGCAGCACGAGCTCAGTCCCTGCCACCGGCCAGGGAGGGGACCCACAAGGCGTAGTAGACCTCTCCTGCTGCTCCCGCTGCTCCCCTCAGCAGTGTGTTTCGGTCAATCTGCCTGTTCTGCTCCCCACTCTGTCTCTGGTGAATCCTCTCACCTCCCGCGACTCTGGCCTGTACCCCAGCTCTTGTATGCATAAATAAATAAATCTTAAAAAAAAATCAAACCTGGAAAGTTCTGTAGAGTCTGAATAGATGACTGGGGGTCATGAAAATGCAGTGGATGAAACAGACAATGTACACGTGTAGGGGAAGAGATAAATAGAATGATCATTTAGCCCAGGGGTTAGAACTCTGGTACTCTGAGTGTGGATTTCATTCTAGCAGTGTCAAAAACATCTGGAAGCTGGTTAAAAATTTAGACAGTCAGTTCTGGCCTGAGACTCACTAAGTGAGACTCTGCAGTTTAACCATATCCCCAGGTAATTTATTTGCACATACACTGTGAGGAATGTTGAAGAGCAGAATCTCCCTAAAGTACACCCCAGCATTAACATGGTGCACGTACAAGAAATGACAACTGAGTTCATTAAGCACTAGGCAAACTACTGAGTGCTTGGTAAGCCCTCTCTTAATTCTCAGATGTCCCTGTCTTGTGAAATAGAGCTGATTTTTATTCTCACCAATGAGACAGTCTTCAACTCTCTGTAATCGCTTTGGTTGAAGTTACATAAAGAATACAAAACCTCACAGGCACTTTTTGAAATTCAATAGGCAAGATCATTCAACATAGTATTTCTTTGCCCACTTTATTTCCTAGGTTGTAAACTCTGACTCTTAGAATGATCTCAGACACCTCAATGAATTCAACCTATGAAAAAAGAGAGGTAACTCAAAAGTACTGTGGTTAGAGGATAGGGATAAAAACAAAATTAGCAAGAAACACATACTGTTAAGTGGAATTTAGGGACAATTACTTAGACTGAGTCCAATCCTGGAAGGTTTGGAATAGATTTTTGGCTATTCCACAGCAGTTTGTGCAAAAAGAGAAGGTAAGTCCTCTCTTTCCTAAGGAGGCAGTGAAATGGGCTTGCCTTTTCTTGCCCTGACTTTTATTTTATTGTACCTTTTTGCTTTCTCCAGCTAAGTGCTCAGCCCACATTGAACAGGATAGAAAGAATTTAAGCAGCATCCCAGAGGTTGGGTAGTATGAAGACTGTGAGAAGACACACGGCCCATTCTGGAGTCTGGTTTTCAGTGCACCTCCCGTTCTAACTACACTCCTTTCAATAGGAAATGTCTCTGCCCATCTCTCTGTATAGTCTGGGGGTGGCACACGGAGGATCCCTAGGAGCACAGCAAATGCAGAGCAATATACTAAGTCCAAGTGCTCACTGCCACTGGGCTTAACCCCCAAACCAAACGTAGTGGTGACAGGGCAAGCAAGGCACTCAGGGTGTGGGGGTTGGGTGGTAAGGACCATTCCTTTCCCACTGACTCCCACAGGCACATGCTGTATTCCAGAATCAGAGATGTGAGCGTGGGCGGAAGTGGTTTAGCCTGCAGAAAGGCAGATGAGGATCACGAGTCTACAAAGAGCTGGATCAAAAATCAGACAACACCTACCGATCAACCATGATCCCAGGGGGCCTTTGCCAGCTCCCAGTACAGCCTGAAAAGTATCTGTATCCAAGAAAAACTCCCGCAAAGCAAGGATTCCTCCTGGACTTAACTCTCTACCACTTCAATCCTTGCAGGGAGTCTAATGTATATCTAATCAGTCTATTAAAAATACTTCAAAAGTTCAACATATGTATTGACATTTAGTATTGTTTTTGCAACATTTTAAAATTTACCTAAGTGATATCATAGTATATGTGTTCCGAAAAACTCTTCTAATGACTCAATATTGTATTTGGAGACTTACATTGAGATTATACATATACATATATATACACACATTTTTTTAAAGATTTATTTATCTATGCACACAAGAGTTGGGGTGCAGGTCAGAGGTGCCGGAGGTGAAAGGACCCACCAGAGACAGAGTGGGGAGCAGAACAGGCAGATGGACTGAAACACACTGCTGAGGGGAGCAGCAGGCGAGGCAGGAGAGGTCTGCTGCGCCATGTGGGTCCCCTCCCTGGCCAGGGATCAAACACGTGCTGCTGTGCTGTGGATGCTTCACAGTGTGGCGCTCAACCTGCCGTGCCACCAGGGAGGCCCTATGTACACACACATGTATGTTGTATATTATACTCATTATTTTTAGCTAACTGTATCCTATTCTAAGGGTATCCTATTCTATTGATTAATAGATCACATTTTATTTATCTATCCTCTTACTGAGGAGCACTTAGGGTGTTCCAACTTTTCACTGTTTGCGGTTTTTCACTATTAACAATCTTGTATCAATAACCTTGTATTTTTCTCCTTTGTATACAAGTGGGAAGTTTTTTCTGATATACATATACACACACACACACATATAATATACATACACATATACACACACATATAAACCATATAAAACCATATAAATAGTCACACACACCCACATATATGGGTCATTTAAAAATTTTTTTCCTAAAGGCAGATTGCAAATATCTGCTTAGTACATGCAATGACTGTTTGGAACAAGTAGCTCTGTGGTTATAAAAGTGCTTTGTGGGGCCTCCCTGGTGGCGCAGTGGGTTAAGCGACACACTATGAAGCAAATGGCAGTCATGCAGCACGAGTTCGATCCCTGTTGCCGGCCAGGGAGGGGACCCACATGGCGCAGCAGACCTCTCCTGCCTCTCCCGCTGCTCCCCTCAGCAGTGTACTTCTGTTGATCTGCCTGTTCTGCTCCCCGCTCTGTCTCTGGTGAATTCTCTCACCTCCGCGACTCTGACCTGTACCCCAGCTCTTGTGTGCATAAATAAATAAATCTTTAATAAATAAATAAATAAATGAAAGTGCTTTGTAAATGGTGGTATATCGTACAAGTATACCATGTAATCATTTGCAACTTAGTGTAATGATTTTTACAATATGGGTTACTCTATCTTGTGTTTAGAAGACTATAAGTTTCTTCACGTTCACAGAACAATGTTTTTTAAACTTTATTTCTAAAATAAAATTAAAATATAAAGATTACATGATAGACCATTGGTCTTACCCAAATAGACCTCATGCGTTAAACACACATTGTTGGAAGAGACAGACATTTGTGGGAACTTGGGTATAAAATATTTATTAGAGATCAATACCTATTAAAGGGTGGGAGGAGAGCAGGACTGGGCAGAGGGAGCTGCATGGTGAGGTAGCGCACATAACCCACACACAACTGAGCACATTGGGGCGCCCTGAGTGTGCTGTCCAGCTGTGTCCCCGTCAGTTGAAAGGCTGGGTGTTTTATTAAGGAGGCGATCTATTAGCTCGGCATTATTTGTTCTAATGCTCCTTGTTGACAGTTGCCTTGCCTCCTTTCTGGAAATTCTGTCCAGATCTCTCTGTCCTTACAGTGTCATTTTTTTTAAAGATTTATTTATTTATGCATACAAGAACTGGGGTACAAGCCAGAGGTTTGAGGGGTGAAAGGATTCACCAGAGACAGAGTGGGGAGCAGAACAGGCAGACTGACTGAAACACCCTGCTGAGGGGAGCAGCGGGCGACACAGGAACGGTCTGCTGTGCTATGTGGGTCACCTCCGTGGCGGGGGATCGAACTTGTGCTGCAGTGGCTGCGTTTTGTTTCATAGTGCTTCACCCATTGCGTCACCAGAGAGGCCCCACGGCGTCATTTTGAGCCTCCCTCTTGGTCTTTTCCACTATTTTCAGCCCTTTCAGGCCTTGGAGGACCTAGCAGACTATGCTCCTGGAGCCTCTGCTAAAGTGAATGAGCGTGACGCCACTTCTCAGAAGCCTCACAGCAGCTGATCATGGAACCCTCCATGCTGTAGCTGCGGGCACCACACTGCGCAAGCAGCTTCTGTGCAGAACCAACGCTCCTCTAGGGGAGCGAGCTCTTTATACTTGAACAGCTGACCGTGGCCGCCCATTCCGGGCCCTTCTGTTTGCGGACATTCTGAGGATGGCTGCCTGGGCTCACGTGCACTTCCGCTGTGCCAGGTTCTGTACCGAAACCCCTGGCATGGCGGGGCCTCCAGGCTGCCAGGGCAAAGGAAGCAGACCTGGCAAAAAACTTGACACTGGAACATGAGCATGACATTGGAAAAAAAGCACAAAAGATAAAATCTTAGAAGCTGATCCAGGCTTAAAAAGAAACACAACTTGCCAACGCATGGAAAGGCATATCACGAATTATGCAACAAACAGAAGGAAGCACTGTCCAAACTGCTCTTCCTAAGCTGAGTATAGAACTGAAGCATCCAGAAGGCTGAAGGGCTGGGAGAGCAGTAGGAACAAAGAGGAAAGGGAACCGGATGGACTATGCTGTTGAGCTATAGGCGATTTAGTGGCGGTGCACTATGTTGGAAATACCTGATGGGGTGTCCTAATATTACTGCCATTAAAAAACTAATAATTAAAAAAGTGCTGTATTTTCACAGAAACAAACCACCTTAATATATTTTAACATTAATTTATATTAGACATTTAATAAAATACATGTCATTTTAAAACTATAAGAACAGAGACTAAAGATCTATTTTTATTTTTTTTTTAATTTTTTTTATTTATGCATACAAGAACTGGGTCCAGGCCAGAGGTGCAGGAAGTGAGAGGATCCACCAGAGACAGAGTGGGGAGCAGAACAGGCAGATGGACTGAAACACACTGCTGAGGGGAGCAGCGGGCGAGGCAGGAGAGGTCTGCTGCGCCATGTGGGTCTGCTCCCTGGCCGGGGATCGAACTTGCGCTGCAGTGGCTGCAGATGCTTCACAGCGCAGTTCTTAACCCTTTGTGCCACCAGGGAAGCCCCAAGATCTATTTTTAAAAGATAAAATTAAGTGAATTTACTTTTCATCTATTATTAATTTATCTAAAAATTAGAAACATCAGCTTTAATGCCGCTAATGTTTTCAATTAAAATGTATTAAACATTTCAATTACAATGTATTAACCACACTAACCATGCCCAGCATCCATATTGCAGGTCAGGGTCTCTGGAAGTTGGGGTGCAAAATGCTCATTATTACATGCATCAACACCTGTGAAAGGATGTAAGCAGATCTCATTGAGGAAGAAGTTAACTACAATGTTGGCCCCACAAACTCATGGGCCACCCAGTAGGAACGTCTGGAGCAAGAATAGCCTGTCAGAGTTTCCCGGTTAGGCCAAGATGCCTGCACCTTTGTGTCCTGATCTTGCTCAGCCACTAATTTCAAGCTGTTCTGGAAGGGCAGGAGTTTGGGCAAGGCAACTCTAGCAGCCGTCTCCTGCTTACATTCCGGCAGTAGGTTGTTCCTTGAAGGGAGCTTTGGGTGACGCATCTCTGTCTTTGGGATCCCATTCCTCATATCCAGCCTGCTGTGAATAACAGCATTGACAAGCATTCGCTCCACTGGTGAAAAGATGGTAGCATACCACAGAACTGGAGTCCAAGTCTACCAGCATAAATCTTTTCTGAGACTGAAAATAATATTGAGTGATTTATTCACACATTTTTTTTTGCAAGGGGTGGGAGGTGTTCCACTGTTGCTATTTCTTTGTTACAACATAGATGCTCACAAAAAGAAAAGTCATTCATATTTCCCACTTTCAAGAGTCCTAGAAAAAAAGTATCTTGAATGAGTTTTCCTTTCCAGATCTCTGGGAAAGCAGAATCATCTGGTAAACCCTGTTACTAATACACCGTTAAACTGTACAAAATTAAAACACATCTCACATGACTGTCATGGGTTCTCTCTGAAGGGCTGAATCACAAATACGAAAGCAAACTCCCTAGAGAAATAACAGAAACATGGAAAATGGGAGGAATTCTCCCTGGGAGAGGCTCAGCAGGAGGGGAGCTTGGAGGTCAGTGTCACCTGATGCCAACAGTGCTGAAAGACTAAAATGATTTTAGTCAAGCGAGGGCTTACTTGGCATCTTTGGTAGTGCCTCTAGGGTCGCACATGATCAGAGGGGGACTGAGAGCCACCAGGACTAAATAGCCCCCTCAAGGTCATGATGCTGACAGAACCAGACAAAAGGCCAGGCTCCCTGCTCTGAGAATGCTCTTCCGGTTGCTTTCTCTTCCACCCTGTGTTCGTTGTTCATGTGGGCATAAAACCAGAGTTGTTTGCTGTTGCCTCTCTGATGCTACCCCTTTTTCGAGATCGCCTTGGCAGATGCTGTGAGTGTGCACTGACTTTGGGGTTGTTTTCCTAGCCACAGCCCACCCGATTTGTAGTCCTAAGAGAAACAGGGCCCTCTGGTCAGCTCCCCCTTCCAGATCCCCAAGACTAACCCTTATCAATGGCTGGCAGATATGGGGACATAAATGTTCCCGTCCCTTTCCTCTGTGGGATGGGACTCTGAGATGGGACCTTCATCACTCCTGCATGGTGTCACTCCCTTTTTTGGTCCTCTTTTCTTCCCTATCCTACTTATTTATTCTCCTGATAATTTTTCCTGGGCACACTGCTTAATATATCACATTCCTATGGCTCTTCCTTGTCTCAGAATCTGCTTCCAAGAAACCCAAATGAAAAGTCATCTACTCTGAAATGATTTTTTTTTTTTTTTTTTTCATTATAACCACCCTTGCTTGAGCCCCTTTTGTGCAGAAGTGGGCATTTTGATCTTGATTAAGATCCTGGCCCCTGCTAATTGCGTTGTTTAGTTTAAGATATGTTATTGAATCTCTCGTGCCTAAGTTTATTCCTGTGTAAAACATGGAAAATAATCTTTCCCTCTCAAGGAGACTGAGTACCTGTTTTTATGTGGGCGTGGGCTGGGGGCTGGGCACTCAGTTAGAGGAGCAGGCCAGGTCAGTGCCTTGGATGCAGCAGGTGAAAGATCTGTCACTGATGTCTGTGACCAGAGTGGGAAACTATTAATTTCCAAACCTGGCCAATTGGTGGGACTAGAGAAATGGTTTTTTTTCTGTATCCGTCAGGGGTCTAGAGTGTTGGAGGATTTTGTAAGCCCTTATTCACAGGCGAGTAAATACGAACAGATAATCTCCCAGAGCAGACGGGATCTCTGTTGGGTGTGTGATAGCGAACAGAAGCTAAAGCAGGTGTAAGCTGGAGCTCAAGGGCAATGTTTGGGGTAGTGTAGGGGGCCTGGTCCATGAGGTCCTGGGGAGCAGCTGAGGATTCCAAAGGGGGGTGGAAAGGTCTGGGGCATAACAAATAAAACTGCGTAGAACACAACACAGTTAAATACCCAAAGAAAAGAAGCTTCCAATAAAATTGTAATCATTTGCTAAGTGCCAAGCAAAATGTTGGTAGTCGTGACCTATGGTTAAAAATTCCACAACACACCCTGTTCATGTAGGAAGAGCCAAATCAGGTCAGTGCAGTGATTGGAATTCCCACAATTAAACCACTCGATGAAGGCAAGATTTCTTAGCATGGACCCAACACCCAAGGTGAATTCAGAAGTTTTATGAACCAGAGCAGAGAAAAATGATAACTTTATTTTCACATCATCTAACTGAAATTTCTCATGAATGTGGTCAACAAACTTTAATGCTAAGACGTTGCCACAAATAGAAATGATAGAAATTTCCATGCAATATTACAGTTGCTGTAGCATTTCAAAATATTTATATGATCATTAAAATTATATAAATATTAAATATATAATGTATGGATTATATATAAATTATGTAAAATCATTAAATGTATTGAAATGAATATCATTGAAATGAAGAAAACTACTAAGCTTCTAGATCTTGTTTTCTAGTATATCAATATAGAAGAACACACATTGCTATTTCACATTCAAAAATATTTTAAGGACAATATTTTAGTATTATTAATTTCCTTTTTATTTTATATTGTGCATTTCTTCTGAAGAGGCATTCTTGGCAGAAAAGAAAAGAATTAAAGATTGAAAACCACATATAGGGCCTCCCTGGTGGCGCAGTGGGTTAAGCAATGCACTATGAAGCAAACCGCAGTCACTGCAGCACGAGTTCGATCCCTGCTGCCGGCCAGGGAGGGGACCCACATGGCACGGCATAGCTGTCCTGCTGTGCCCGCTGCTCCCCTCAGCAGTGTACTTCAGTTGATCTGCCTGTTCTGCTCCCTGCTCTCTGTGGTGAATCCTCTCACCGCCCCCCACTTCTGGCCTGTACCCCAGTACTTGTATGCATAAATAATAAATCTTTAAAAAAAAAAGAAAACCACATATAAAAGCTCATATGAGAAACAGTTTCCATTGTTTAATCTCCATCAGACAAACTCCATCCACCAGTGGAGAAAGGGTACAAAAGAAAAGGTGAATTCTGAGGGGCGCAAGAGAAAAGAAACGTCTGCCCCCGAGGAGGAGCTGAGGACTGAGCTGGGTGTTGGCACTACCGGGGGAATTGTTAGCATTCGGGAAGAACATGCTTCAAAAGAAAAAGGCGGGAGCTCTGGTGACCACACGCACAAAAAACCTCTTCCTGCAAAGTGACTGTGGGTTGAGCAATGAGTCTAAAACCCTGTGGTGCGTGAGGAAGGCAAACGGAGGAAGCACCCGAGGTGACTGGGGGATATAGCACCAGTAGAGGGACTGGCTTATGTAAGAATGTTGAGACAGAAGAAAAATTGAAACTTCCAGGAAACAGCTCCACTGCCTTTGACATGCTAATCTGAACCTGAATTCCCAAGAAATCGAGATGCCTGCGGGGGTTCGTAGTCCAGGCCCCTACTGAGGCAGGTGAACCTTCTGCTCTCCCAGGACTTGCAGTCCTGAGTCATTCATGGATGCATGGTCCCCTCTTTTTGCAAGCCACAGGTTGGGACTTTTCTTGGAATAGATGGATCTTTTAAAGTAGATCTGAGTTCTGATCACATTTCCCATTTTGCTTTTTTAGAGTAAAATATTGCCTATTAACAAATTCATGTTACATAATTTACAATATCCTAACCTTAGTGCAATTGAATGCAGCTTTTTTTGGGGGGAATTTCTGAGAAGTAAATGCACAGCATGTTTCAAACAAAGATTTAAATTGCTAATTGCCCTGCACGGGAATGTGAGGAAGGATTGTCTCAGATTTAGCATGAAAGCCATGCATTTAACATTCCTCTGTAGTCACTCTTAAATTGCATTTTGGCTCGAGAAACTGCAAGAACAAATTAAAGGACGACAGGAAACTGTTGTTTCTTTTAAAGGGAATGGACATTTATGAAGCTCCTGTTGTCACCAAGAAAAGAGATTTCTCTTTAGTCTCCCATGTGATTTTATGCCTCTGATCGGAAGAAACTTTTTTCCTAATGCTGTCTGAGTTCTGCATTTTCATGCCCAGAACAAGGAAGTGACATGCAAAGAACAAGCATGTCACCAGACAATATATGTCATTTGAGCAAAGGCATTTCTTTTTGCCTAAGGCTCAGAAGGTCAGGCTGGGGATGCCCTCAGAAATTCGAACTTAGCCACTTCCTTGTTTCTCATTCTCTTTGGGGTAACCAAGATATGGTGTTTTGACTAGTAGCAAAAGCTCACATGACACTTAAAGGCCTAATTGAGTGATGATTGAGCTCATTTTAATTTAAAAAAAAAATTTCCCTTTATTTATATATATGTGACATCAATTGTGGTCCCCATGGATTTCCCACCACCATTTCACCCGTGCACCATCACCTCAGTCCCTTGTATTCTTTCTGCCCTCAACCCATTCTCTCCCCCCTTCCCACAAGTGTCCCCAATTTGTCCTTTTCTTTTTGTTTTTTTTTCATTGTTATTATTCTTTTCTTTGGTCCCTTACCTGTTTTCCTTATATTCCGCCTAGGAATGAAACCATCTAGTATTTTTCTTTTGCCTTCTGATTTATTTCACTGAGCATAATCCCTTCTAGCTCCATCCATGTTTCTACAAATGGCTCTAGTTTGTCTTTTTTGATTGCTGAATAGTATTCCATTGTGTATATGTACCACATCTTCTTGATCATTGGGCACCTTCCAGGTATCCCAGCGCCTAGGTCAGCCCTCCATCAGTGTTGGCTCATTGGCTCCTCACAATGAACCAGTAGATAGGTTTTATCATTACATTTTACAAGAATGGGATTTAACAGTGATGCTTATGAGTAAGCACTCATTGAATGTAGCTGCCATTTTAAATCATTGTTACCATTATTATAAGTACCTTCCACATGCAACAATTAAAGACGTTTCAGATTTTTACTTGAGCCCGGGGAAATTGGTTCAATTTTGGTAGTTGGAAACAGAAAACAGTCTTACATAAAACCAAGGAAGGAAACTATAAAGAATAGGTGGGTGATAAAGAGTAAATGAGTTCTTTTAAACTGAAGTGTTTGTAGAAAGGCATATTTAGATGCCTGCCTGAAAAAGATAACTTTGGCCTGAGTTTGGATACTTGCTTGGCCAGAGGATTTGTTTGTTTTTTAAGATTTTATTTATTTATGCATACAAGAGTTAGGGCGTAGACCAGAGGTGCAGAGGTCTTTAGAGGATTCACCAGAGACAGAGTGGGAAGCAGAACAGGTATCTACTGAAATTCACTGCTGAGGAGAGCAGCAGGTGAGACAGAAGAGGTCTGCTGTGCCATGTGGGTCAGCTCCCTGGCCAGGGATTGAACTTGTTCTTGCAGTGGCTGAAGATAGATTTATAGTGCTGAGACTTAATCCCTCATGCTACCAGGGATGCCAGTGATTTGGATATGAATTTAAAGCAGTGGCACTTACTGAAGGTTTTTGATGGGGTTCTATAGCAATGACTTATCAAATTTAGTGAGATTTCATTCAAATGCAGATACCCAGGCTATGATGCCCAGAAATCTGTGTTTTTTATGAACCCCAGTTACTTGCATTTTTAATAAGACTCTTAGGGGTATCAGTGCAGGCTCCAGGGGTTAAAGAAGGTAGCTACTATAAAAGTGTGATTGGGTAGGTAGGTATAATTTTTTAAAAATCATTTAATGATTTAATGAGTCACCAAATGAAAGAACTAGCAGTTTAGCTTCTGATATTTGTAAAATGCTTGTTAGAAATCGCAAAAATTGGGGCCTCCCCGGTGGCGCAGTGGGTTAAGCAATGCACTATGAAGCAAACCGCAGCCACTGCAGCACGAGTTCGATCCCTGCTGCCGGCCAGGGAGGG
>JAGFMF010011395.1:7390231-7430853 GCA_019455555.1 Galemys pyrenaicus | reverse complement strand
GAGGGGAGCAGCGGGCACAGCAGGAGAGGTCTGCCACACCATGTGGGTCCCCTCCCTGGCCGGCAGCAGGGATCGAACTCGTGTTGCAGTGGCTGCGGTCTGCTTCATAGTGCGTTGCTTAACCCACTGCGCCACCAGGGAGGCCCATACTTGGCATTTTTTTTAAGATTTATTTTTTAAAAAAGATTTATTTATTTATGCATACAAGAGCTGGGGTACAGGCCAGAGGCTCGGTTGGTGAGAGGAGTAACCAGAGACAGAGTGGGGAGCAGAACAGGAAGATGGACTGAAATACACAGCTGAGAGGAGCAGCGGGCAAGGCAGGAGAGGTCTGCTGTGCCATGTGGGGCCCCTCCCTGGCCTGCAGCAGGGATCAACTTGTGCTGCAGTGGCTACGGTTTGCTTCATGTGTGTTGCTTAACCCACTGCACCACCAGGGAGGCCCTACTTGGCATTTATTGATAAAAATAACTGTTCCTTGCTTCCTTCGCAAGCAAGAAGAATGATATGTAAAATCCGTGATTGTCACCAGTCAGGAAATTGCCATGAGGCTAGCATCAGGAGTCACTCTCTTAGCTAGTGAGCCTGGCTGACATCTCAAAGTGGTCATGCAATCATAGATCATTATGTAATGCCATTTAAGGGTACAGTATTAGAAAGGGATATCACTGCCTTAATTTTATGAATAAAAAACTGAAGGTACTATGTACTATGCTGATGATCAAGAATTTGGAAATCGGAGAAAATCTGGGGTCTAGTACTAGGGTTCTCAGTCTCAGTCTTACTGTCATTTGGGCTCAGATGATTTTTTGTTGTGGGGTTGTTTTGTGCACTGTAGGTTGTTCAGCAGCATCCCTGATTTTTACCCCCCAGATACCCACAGTATTCTTCTCCCCACAGGTCACGATAAGTAAAAATGTCTCCAGACATTGCCAGCTGCTCTCCGGTTGAGAACCACTGGTCTAGTGTATTTTATTTATTAATTGTAAACATTAAACTCTGAATATTCAAGATATAAACCTCAAACTCTTTTCAAAACTTCATCTTATGGGAGCTTAGTTTTTCAACTAAATCCTTAATAAATGTTGATGGAAACAGATACCATAATGCAAGGAATGTATTTTTGAAAAACTTTCTCCTATCTCTTGAATTATTTCCACCTTAATGTGGATCAAACAGAATGAGCATTTTTAAGCCTTTACATCCATAAGTCAAACTGTTGACCATAAAAATTGTACCAATTTATGTTTCCACTAGCAGTGTATAGGAAAATACCTTGATAACTAATGAAGTAAAAGATAAACTGAGAGCTTCCACAAATGAAGACAAAGAAACCAAAGATATAACTAGCTTCCCATAGAGATTAAGGAACAAACTAATGGAGCAGAAAATAAACTGAGAGTTCGGGCAAGTGGGAAAAAAACAAAGATATAACTAAACTAGTTTCCCATACAGCTTGAAGGAACAGAAATTGGGGCAAGGGGCTGTGAAGGATGGCATAGGCATAGGCAAGTGAAGGAAAGAGAAAGGAGGAAAAAAAACAACAATGACAAATTTGTAAAACAGTTTTAGAACACATTGGAGGTTGTTTCAATTGTCGTGATATAAATCCTTTGCCATCTGCCCAGATATTTAACACAGTCTAAACTCAAATGCTTGTGCTAAAAAGCTGTGACCTCTGTCCCTTCACTTTCCTCAAAAGGGTTGAATTAGAAAACCATAAAACTCTCTACTGTTTCTAATACTGTTCTAAAATAGAATACTACCTAGTTTCCCAATCCAGTGAAAATTGGGTTTTTCATTGTGGGGTTCAAGAGTGTCTTGTTCTCCCCACCCCCTGGCAAGCTCTCAAGAATATGCTTTCTCCTGTCCATGACTTTGTCCAGAAACATCCCCCTCCTTGGTTTCCCGTTATCTAATGTGATTTTTAACTCTTCCAGATGTTTATCACACGCCATTCAGCACTGCTTCGCTCTGGAGCATAATATGAAACAAAAATTAGCAAACTGCCTGGGGACTGCTCCATGAACGCTTAAGGAATTAACTTTTAGGAGACTGTAAGTGTAACAGGGTCTTCCCAGGAAAGGGGGAAGTTCCAGAATCCCGGTTCCGCCCTAAGTGGGTGGAGCTAAGCAGGAAAGGAAGATTCTGCAGAGAGGACAGAAGGGAGGAAGAAGGAAGCAGGATGGAGAGCAGCAAGGAGACCTGGAGGAGGCACGTGGAGCAGAGCGACATGTGAAGAAACTGCGCTTGCTTTTTGGTCTTGGACTGGTTGGAAGAGATGTGGGTGAGAGATCCGTGGGGAGCTTAATAATGGCAGCTTTCATCTTAGTTTTGATTTTGCTCTTTTCCTCCCGGATTTGTCTGACTCTTTCTGACCCTTTTCTATGGGTCTCTACTGAAAGGTCCTTTAGATGTGTGGCAGGTTTTTGGGCCTTGGTTTGGGCCAATCCTATTTGGCTGGACTTTTACCCGCAAGGAGATGGGTAACTTTGGATGCTTAACTTAGTAACTATATGCTTTGTTCTTTCTTTATTGTACCCTAGTTGTATTAAAGTTCCTTTCCATTAAAGGTTTTATATGTTTGTCTTAATGCGGCGGATGGCACAACCCATTCAGAGAAGGCAGGCTTGGGGGTTCTGGGGTGCTCCTCTCCCTGTCCTGTAACAGAAGGAAAGTATGAAATCTACTGAGTGGATCACAGGAGTGGCTGAGGAAACCCCCAGTGTCAAGGAGCCGGTGCAGGCTGCCGACAAATTCTGACCCGTAGAAATTCGAAGTGAGATAACGTCACGGGTGGTGGCCATGAGCTCCGCCGTTGGCGGCCCCGGCGCAGCATGGACACCCGCAGAAGCGGAAGTCCCCACCCACCCGGAACAGTGGCCTCCGGCCCTGACTCCTGGGTCTCCTCGGTGCCCTGGGAGTTTCCCAGCCCCGCCCCTCTTCGCAGAAGGCGGCGGCGGCTGCGGCTGCGCGGCGGCGCGCGCGCGTAGGCGGAGCGGCGCGCGCCGGGGTCAGCTGACTGCTCCGGCTGGCACGTGACTTGCTCCGTGGGCGCTGGGGTCGAGGAAGCCGTGAAGCCGGGGCTTGGGTCGGGAAGGGATGGAGCGCTGAGCCGTTAACGCCTGCCAGGCTGTCTGCCTCCGTACCTGGTACTGCTGCCGCTTCCTCGTTTGACACCTTCCTGGGTCAGTGAGCGATGGCTGCCCCTGATGGGAGTCCGGCCAGGCCGAAGCTTGCGCTGCGGTCGCCGCCTGGGAGGGATGGGGGCGGGCGCGGGCGCCGAGGCTGTGGCGTTGGAGCTGGCTTGGGTAGCTGTGTCTGGCTTTTCGTCGCAGCCTTGGGCCTAGGGTCTGTCTCTAAAAGAAGAGGAAGGAGTGGAGCAGAAGGGGCCCTGGGGGTACTCAGTGGCAGAGGCAGAAAGGAAAAGCAGTGAGTCTGGGACCTTTCTTATTGGATGGGGATGGAATTATAGCGAACCCACGCTCTCTGATTGCGGGGGATGAAAGGTAACAGAGTGGCCCAGGTGAGGATCTCGGTTTTGTGTAAGGTCACAGCGCGCGCAGAAGCCTTCACTGGGGTTTGTGTTTGTCTCGTTGGCAGTTTAGAGGTTGAGGAATCTCTTACTGCAAGGAGAGGACCCTCACAGAGGACGCAGGGTCCTTGTAGACCCAGAAAAGAAGTCAGAGAACTCAAACCATTTTTTATTAGAATGGGGAAAGGGTGAGCAAGAAGCCTCTGAAAGGAACTTAAGTCACATAAGACAAATTGAATCATTTAAGAAACAGTGGAATAAGAGGGAAGCTAATACTCTTTTTCAGGGGAAAAATCTGACTTGTCAGGGAAAAAGAAACTATTTCAGTAAGAACTCAATACTTAGCACTCCTCTGATAATGGAGGAGTGGGGGTGTTAACAACCTTAGAATTTAGTACCAGTGTTGGAGAGAGAAGTCACACACACACCACATTGAAGTACTATGAAGTTACATGTAATTATCAAAAAGAAAGTGCTAAGTGTTTTGGAGCAGAGACGTGTGTGAACTAGTACTATCAAGAAGTGTCTTTAGGAAAGATTAAGAGATGGGTCTTGGCAATTCAGTGGGATTTGAAGAGGTGCAGAGAAATGGGGAGAACTTTCTAGATGGAAAGCCACAGTATTTGAAGGCCTGAAAATGGGGGGAAAGGTGCTTACAGAAGAGTTAAAATTCCAGATTGTGGGGGATTTGAATTGTGAAGTGGGAAATAAAGTTGGGGACAGGTAATGAAGAATTACGTACTCAATATGTATTGAGCTGTATGGCAGCTAATAGGCTGTTACCAGGGTTTAGCAAGCAGACACAGTTTAAGCAGAGATGAATTTTAGTAAATAATCATGTAAGTGTGAAATGTGCTTTGAAGGGATAACAGTTGTGAAAGCATTTACCCGGGATGTGCCTTTACAGAAGGTTCAAAGAGGACTTTTTAGAGGATATAATTTTTAACTGACATTTAAAAAGAGGCTTATAAGGATGTGAGTATGTAAGTGAAAATATTCTAGAGAATGGCATATTTCCTACCCTGAGGTAGGAGAAGGAATGATGCTTGTGAGAAGTTGGAGGACAGCTAGCATGGCCGGAGCTGGTGGGACCCAAGTCAGAGGCAGGTGGGGAATTCCTACCAGAACTTTTATCCTAAAAGCATAAGGAGGGGCCTCCCTGGTGGTGCAGTGGGTTGGACAACGCACTATGAAGCAGACCGCAGCCGCTGCAGCAGGAGTTCGATCCCTGCTGCCGGCCAGGGAGGGGACCCACATGGCGCCCCAGACCTCTCCTGCTGTGCCGGCTGCTCCCCTCAGCAGTGTACTTCAGTTAATCTGCCTGTTCTGCTCCCCACTCTGTCTCTGGTGAATCCTCTCACCAACCCCCCCCCCCCCCCCCCCCCGCCTCTGGCCTGTACCCCAGCTCTTGTATGCATAAATAAATCTTTTTAAAAAAAAAGCATAAGGAGAATGAAGCTGGAGGTAGTAGAGTGAGTCAGTCAGAAGTTACAAATGAGTCTGGTTTTTGAGAAGGTAATTTTTGTGGAGAATGTGGTGGCAAAAGTAAAGGAAGACCTCAGGGACATAGTTGTAATGCCACCAGTGGTCTGGAAGTGGACATCTTCTGAGGATTCAAAAGGCAGGTACCTTATTTCCCCACTAAAGAACAGGAAATCCTAACTGTATCCACTTTATGGGAGCTAAGAATTCAAAGAATGGTAACTGAATGATTAGGTTCTATTTGCACCCTTCATGAGGGGTAGTTATATCTACCCTCTTCCCTCCCCGCAAGGCATCCTGAAGTACACTGAGATTGAATCATTTTGGAGTTGATAGGAAGCAAAAATTTGTTTTGGCCTTCCAAACTTATTCTCTGGTAAAGTCATTGGTTCCAGAATATGTTTTATTAACTGTAGTTAATCAGTGGGAGGACTCAGTTGCCTTTCATGTTTATCTTATTCTCCCAGGTATTTGAGAGAAGGCAGATGAAAATGCTATTCATTATATAGGAACTGATCTATCAATAGAATCTTGGAACTAGAAAGGGTAAGTCCAATAGAACTTCCCTAGTCTTCTGACTGCTGGTGTTTTGTTCCTGCTGATTTCTTTCATGGTACTTAACATAATCCTTTCTAGAGAGGAAAGTGAGTTTCTTGAAGTGTAATGTTCGAGTTGTTATTTCTGATGAACTTTTTCTGGGAGGACAGTTTCAGTGGATTTGGTCTTGGTGGGCAGTGCTTAGAAAGTACTTTTTGTAAGCCTTGATAAAACTATTCAATTTGAAGTTCAGCTGGGGGAGATAATGAGCAATAAGGTGAGCTGAAAGTGCTCAGGTTGTAAATCACAGTTCTTTGGCAACAGGCAAGTCTTCAGTGTATCCAAGATTTCGAGAGACTGTGTTGTGTCACAGAAGTCCCGGATCTTTTTCTCTTTTGGTATACCTTGCAGGAATCAGATAAAATCTGAAGAAACAGTAGTCAGGATCTGACTCCAGTAAATGCTGACAAGTAGGTCCTTAGTGTAATTGACTTTTTTTTTTTTTTAAACATTTATTTATGCATACAAGCACTGGGGTACAGGCCAGAGGTGTAGGGGGTGAGAGGATTCACCAGAGAGAGCGGGGAGCAGAACAGGCAGATCAACTGAAGTACACTGCTGAGGGGAGCAGCGGGCCAGGCAGGAGAGGTCTGGGGCACCATGTGGGTCCCCCCCCTGGCCGGCAGCAGGGACCGAACTCGTGCCGCAGTGGCTGCGGTTTGCCTCACAGTGCGTTGCTCAACCCACTGCGCCACCAGGAAGGCCCGTAATTGACTTTTAAAACTGGGCAGGAAATGTTTTTATTTCATGGCATATTAATCTTAGCATCCTATTTACATTAGTCCTTACAACCTAAAAAGGAAAACCCCAAATTGGGATTCTGTGATTATTTCCACAACTATGAAATAATTAGTTTGGCAAAAGAGCAAAATGGAATGCCAGAATAAACCTTTGCCAAAAGATCTCTTCATAGTCCACAAGTCCCAAAGTAGCCAGTCTTCCTTTTGAACTTGAATTTGCTTAGGATAGCTACAGTTTTGATAAGTACCTCTCTGTTAAATTTTGTTCTTATCTATCTTCTTACCACGAGTCCCAAAGTAGCCAGTCTTCCTTTTGAACTTGAATTTGCTTAGGATAGCTACAGTTTTGATAAGTACCTCTCTGTTAAATTTTGTTCTTATCTATCTTCTTACCTATCTGCAGGAGTGAATCTTTTTCACATGTTGGATGTGGGATTTTATATAACTTTCGTTACAAACTAGTTCTTGTTAAATTACCATTTCATCTTTTTTTTTTTTAAAGGCATTGACCAGGGCTTTCTAAAGTTTCCTACTGATACTAGTAATTCTTTGATGTAAACATTTCAAAGTATATTCTTGACAATGAAAATTCTTTTCCAGTGGGAAATCTGCTTGTAACATTATATTATATCACTGTGCAAACCTGCTGTACATTTGGTGAGTTCAAAAAGGAGCCAGGTGACAAGGAGCATTTGTGGAGGAAGGTTAAGCGAAGCTTGTGCACATATGGAAGTGTGAAAATGTACCTCCAAAGTCATATAGCTATGTAAATGACTGACAAATTTATTTTTAAAAAATACCAGTGGGCAGGAGAGGAAAGGTGCTTTGGTTACATTCAGGATAAAAGATTGAGGACTAGCTCGATGCCTAAAATGAGGTGGATGTATATTTAAAAATAAAATGCCAGGTAGATGCAAAAAACTGTTTTAAGTAAGAGGTTGATATATCTTTTAATCAATGAACAGGAAATGATTTGTAAATTATACCGATTAACAGATGGTTAATGTAAATTGCCTTTTTTTTTTTTTTTTTAAATAACCAGCTTAAGGTTTAGTGTTTCTGCAACAGTGCTGCTGGGAATTTGGATAGGAACTTCCCCTTCTTCAGCCCCCATACATCCAGTGATGCCAGTGATGATAGTCACTACCCTCCCCCTCCCCCCGCACTTCCCATATCATGACAACCTATAATGCCCTTGTACATTTTGAAACTCCTCCTGGATAAGCAAAGTGCCATTTAGTTGTGGTGCCATCATTTATTTGTTGAACAGATATTGGAGTACTTTTTAGATAGGTACTCTACTAGATGCTGGGGATATATAGAGGTTAGGGTTATATTTTAATAAACTAATATGTAAAATATAGGTAATCTCTATTTTTGTCACTTTGGACAAGTAATTTCAGTATTTTATTTGCAGGTGAGGGTGCTGATAATGTGCTTTGAAGGAATTTAGCACAAAAATGCTTAGCATATTGAAGTGCTTATCCTGGGCACAGCACATTGCACATTTTTCTTTTTAAAAAAAAATATATATATGAGAACTGGGGTACAGGCTAGAAGTGTGGGGGGTGGAGAGGATTCACCAGAGACAGAGTGGGGAGCAGAACAGGCAGATCCACTGAAATACACTGCTGAGGGGAGCAGTGGGCAAGGGAGGAGAGATCTGCTGCGCCATGTGGGTCCCCTCCCTGGCTAGGGATCGAATTAAGGCTTCAGTGGCTGTGATAGCTTCATAGCTGCGACTTCACTAACCCTTTCTACCACCAGGAAGGCCCATCATTGCACATTTTGTAATAAGTGGTTGTTAATGCTAGTTAACAGAATCTTAAGCTTACTGGAGTGATGCATTGGGGAAAACTAACTTGTTTTGAGACTTTAGTTGTCTATTGTGTTAGAGATATGAGCACCTTCTAGTGGAATGTGGTCTTATGTTCTAGGACTTACTATAAAACACCAGCCCAAAAAACAGGGGAAGTAATGTTTTGGGACCCATGAGTGTAAATTCATGGAATTCTGTCATGGGAATTGTTTGCCTCTTGGGTCATTGCTGAGCTCCCTGAGCCAGAGAGGAAATCTCTGGGAGTTGAGAAGGTTCTGGTCATTACTTTCCTTACTGGGTATACAGTGCCTTCCTAATGTCTACTGACTGATTCACCTAGCTTTACCAGAAATTACAGCATTGCTTTATGCGTTGTTACCTCTCTATCCTCCTGATCCCCAACATATTTCCATTTTTTATGATAGTTTTTTATGTCTCTACAGATTTATTTCTGCACACCTGTGGAGTAGAAAAATGTTAATGGTTGGTAAAATACATTTACTAAAGATTAAATTATCTTTCATACTTACACATATTTTGGCATAGTAGTTTTGAATAGGATTATAGAACATTTACAAATTTTGTTTCAATTCAAAATAAAACATACAAAAGTTAATCTTTATTTAAAAAAGGTATATATTTAATAGTTTTTCTTTTCCTAAGAATCATGAAAATATCCTTGAAAGGTAAAATCCCCCTTTAGTTATTAGAAACTTTTTTTTTCCCCCTGAGGACACATTCCACATTTTATTTACATTTTAAGACTAACTTTAATCTCAAAATCACATATCCATATACCTATTTCCTTTTTGTCGATTTCACTTAAACTTAAATGCATGGTTTGTCAAAGACTGAAAACAAATATTTACCATGCCTGTTACATGTAACACACAGGAACGGCTTTTAACAGAAATTCATCCACCTCTCCCCACGACATTTTTTTTTATTATAAATACAAGTATCAAAACAATCCTGAACATATTTTTGATACTACTAGTAGTCAGCACCCACACCACTTCAAAAAGTAATACAATTTGTGACAATATTCATTGTACCTGCTACTTTAGACAATTTAAACTGCATCTCTTTTTTCTAAGCAAGATGGACAAAGCATGCTATTTAGCTTTTCCCTCTTGAGATTTTCACTTTTCAGAAATACACATGCTTCCAAAGCCATCTGATACTTCTAGTCATGCTTTCATCTTATAAACCTGAATTCAATTTTGAGCACTCTAGGTTTATGCTTCAATGACAGAGCCTTAACAAGAGAAAAAAAAAATTGTGCTGCATTTTTCCTCCTGTTACCTGAAAACATAATGGGTGTACATATATTAATTATATTCTTAAAAATGTCCAGGTCATGTTTATCAGCTGGGATTCTTTTACTTAATGTGTGGGTATTTTGTATTGTGATATTTAATCAAGACATTAACATGAGTAGAAGGTTGTTGATTTAAGACAAGTTTAAGATCCACTAAAATTAATTATTGTATGTTTGTCCTTCTGGTGGCTGTGGAAGCTTCCTGTTTTCTTTGGACGTCATTAGACGTCTTAGCTCTTGAAGCACAACTTTAATACTATATGAATTTTGCCATATAGCAAAAGACTGGTATGCTCCGTGCATCCACCATTCCACTGGAATTATTTATTCCATTCATATTAATTTTGGTTACAAATCTAACTGATGGAGGGGCTTCTACTTTCAGGCTATATATTCTGTTTTCATAATTTGTCTGTGGAGACCCCCATCTTCTCCTGCAGCCCCTATTAGAAACTTTTAAACAAGTTGTCAAGAGCAATCCTTCCCACAATAACAGTTAAGATGCTTCTGTCTTGAAAGATAGAATTTTTTAAAAATATATTTATTTATGCATAGAAGAACTGTGGTGTAGGCCCAAGGTACAATGGATGAGAGGATTCACCAGAGACAGAATGGGGAGCAGAACAGGCAGATCTGCTGAAATACACTGCTGAGGGGAGCAGTGGGCTAGACAGGAGAGGTCTGCTGGGCCGTATATGGGGTAGCTCCCTGGCTGGGGGGTAAAGGAGAAACAAAGCAGTGATAGTGCTAAGACAACCCTTATCTCCCTGTGCCACCAGGGGACCCCTTGTAGGATAGAATTTAATATTCAAAGAGATAACAGTTTTTTAAATTTTTTATTTGAATGGTGTTAGTTCTGGGATAGGATACGGTAATTTTTCTAAAGGAGTGGGTTGTGATAAATTGATTAATTGATCAGTTCTGTCAAACATCCATGAACTGCAATTGGAAGACTATGATCTTTTACTGATAAGAGGTATGCAGTCGTTAACTTGTTGAAATAAGCTACTTTAGTAGATTTAGCTTGGTATTTTCAAGGATTGAAAAGAAAGTTGTAAGTAGACCACCTTCAGGCCTAAGTTATTGTGAAATTAAATCTGCTACGAAAGTTGTTGCATTTCAGAGACTAAAGCATGGGTTTCTGGAAAGTAATAAAATCTGTTAAGTATTAGAGCAGTTGTATGATTTTCTGTTGTTGCCCTTATCTTAGGTCAGGCTCATACTTTCATTACAAAGAATGCCCTGTGTGGCCCTCTCCTATAACCATTCTTTTGCATTGTTGTGGTATTTGTTGTTTTACTGTTTTTATTTTATATTAACGTTAATTGTAGTAGGAAAATAACCTAAAATCTGCAAATTCTCAGAAGTAGGTGATACCGTTTTGCAGCCAGGTCTTCCTTTTGTTTTTCTACTTCCCTTACATTTTTAAAAGAATGTTATTTTTTGTTTTAAAAAGGCAACATTTATTGCATATAGAAGTGTTGAACAAGTTGTTTAAAAATTGTGCCTCCACTCTTATCTGCCTCATATTTTTTAACCTTGGCATCTTACCTGAAGTTTTCCTCCTCTTCCTTATACATGCAGCCCACTTACCCAGACAGACTTGAGAAAGGATTCCAAGCTTCTTCAAAACAGGGGCTACATTGTATTTGTTTTGATTCTGAAACCCACCACAGTTGGTGAATTTAGGCACCCAGAATATCTGCTGAGATGAGTGATAAGACCCTAAATTGAAAACAGTTACAGTCAAACAAGAGCTGTGACAAAATGTGAAATAGATGTTTGCTTTAATGCAATTGTGTGGTTTCAGGGGATTTACAGCTTGAGGGGGAGGCCAATTTGGGATTATATTAATGAGTTTGATGCATGGTTGGACTTTGTTGGGAAAATCTTTTTTGTTGAGGAAAGTTTGAGTTGATTTAAGCAGTGAATTGATTTTGTACAAAATGGATTAAGCAAAGGCAAGTAGAAAAGAGAATAAAGAACTGTGAAAGAGTTCAGGCCACAGAGTAAGAGTTCAGGAAGATTGTGAGGATAAGACAGAAAAACTCGACAAGAACCCTGGTAGTGATCACGGTGAAGATTGGAAGCTTTTGATTTTTATTTCCAAGAAAGAAGTAGAACTAGGGGCTTGTGTTATTGTGAGTTATTCAGCCTCCTGTCACCTAGAATATTTTTCTAGAACAGAAATTTTTCCCAAGAAGTTTTTGGAATGCTCAGGACTCTACACTGTGGTCACCAAGCCACTGCTGTTTGTGTATGTAGGGAATTTCAGTCAGTCTGTATTCTGTTTTTATACATTAAATAAAATTGTGCACAGCAAGAATTTAAGTTTTGTTTTGATCAATTCTTGATCTGTAGAGTATATTGGTTTTCACTTATTTGTAAAAAAAAAATTGGATTGCTGTAACTAAGATTCTTAAATTTCATAGAACAAAAAAAAATTTCCATTATAGAATTAACAGTACAGTGAGTTTCTTGATAATGCTGATGTAGCATTAGCTGACTTCTTAAGAGATACCTGCCATTTCTTGTAACATTCACTATTTCACCATGTCCCCTATACAGTCATGGAACTGCCCCTTTTAGTACAGTGGTTCTAGCACCTACTGATTATTGAAATTATTGAGGGACTTACAAGAAGACAGAAAAAGGGCATCCTGGGTCTCATCTAGTATAAACTCATGGACTACAGGAGCCCAAAAGGACCCTGGTTATCATAACCCAGTCCTCTCATTTTATAAGTGAAATGTAAACAATGATGTGTGGAACTGGGGTTAGATTCCAAGTCATTATACTCTCACTGCAGTACTCTGGCCATTTCCTTCTACTTCTGATGTTGGCTTTTCTCTGACTCTAATTCATACCTTGATTTCATACATCAAACACAGATGCTACTAGTCAGTGCTGTCCTTTGCTTTCGTTTTAAAAAAACCTCTCCAGACTTCTTTGTTACCATGCTACTTATCTCTGAACTCATAAGTTTTCAAGTGGGAGGGCACTGCCCTCCTTTTCAAAATTGTGTGGCTTTGTGTGTTTATCTACATGTAGTAATTAATTATTTAAAAATTAAGAAACATGAACATATAAGAATGAAAATAAACATTCATAATTCATTCCCAAGGATAATTTTTTCATAACTTTTATAATTTAATGTTTATACCTATACATAGCCTTTTTTTTAAAAAAAAGATTTATTTCGGCATACAAGACCTGGGGTACAGGCCAGAGGTATGGGGGTGGTGGTGAGAGGATTCACCAGAGACAGAGTGGGGAGCAGAGCAGACAGATTGACCAAAGTACACTGCTGAGGGGAGCAGCGCGTCAGACAGGAGGGGTCTGCCATACCATGTGGGTCACCTCTGTGGCCGGGGATCAAACTTGTGCTGCAGTGGCTGTGGATGCTTCATAGTGTGGTGCTTAACCCCTTGCACCACCAGGGAGGCCTCCATAGTTTTCTTTCTTAAGGTTGGAATAGCTGGGCCAAAGGATATGCACATTTTATGGTTTTTGATAAATACTGAACAATTGGATAGCAAAACCAAAAGCAACGCTTACAACAAAACTTGTAGACTTTGTTTTCTGGCCTCAGTGGAATAACTGCCATCTCATCATAAACAATTAGAGAACTAGACAAAATACATGAAAAAATTGCTCCCAGATATTGGACAACAGGTAGTACAGGAAGTGAGAAGAAATAAGTAAAGTGATTTCTATATCCTTCTGGCTTATCTGCCTGGACTTTTTCCTCTGACTGTTGTTTAGGGGAAGGGAAACCAAGGAGAGCTTATTGGTCTTGCTGAGCTGAGGAGACAAATTGAGGAAGTCTTGTGTGACTGGAATTTGCAGGTGTCATTGGCAAAGAGGAAGGAGTTAGATAGAAGAGAAAAACACCAGAAATCTGTGTCGGGACCCAGGCAGGAGGACCAGCAAAAAATGACTAGAGAGCTTAAGTTGAACATTTTCCAGGGCTCTTGGGATTGGGAGACACTTGAATTCCTATTGGATACCTGAGGTATTGAGTAGAATCCTCAGAAGGTCAGACCTTAGTGGTAGGGCTACATCACTAGATATATTTATTAAAGTCTTAGACCCATCCTACCAAAGCTTAATAACAAGCCTTGAGTGGATCATGCTGAACTTCAAGTAACTTGACTGCCTGTTAGAACAAAGTGTAACTCTCTTAAAAGGAAGACAACAAAATCCAGTGATCAACAGTTTAGCACTATAAATTTGCTCAGAATTTAGCAGAAAACATGAACATAATGAAGAAAGAAATGGAAGGCTTAAAAAATGCAACATGAAAAGCCAAGAACTATATCTAGTGAGAAATTAATTTCTTGAGATGAATAGCAGACTACTGTAAAGAAAAGGTCAGCAAACTAGAAAATAATAGCCAGCAAGTAAGTTAAATATATGCTAATCATTGCTTCTTGGACTTTAGGTTAAGTTCAGGTAGAGTAAATATACGCTAGTCATTCAACCTAGAGACTACCTCCAGATATTTACCCAAGAGAAATGAAAATATATCTTCACAAAAAGGTTTGTAGAGGAATATAGCACTTTTGTTTTTATTAACCCCAAACCAGTAACAGTTCAAAAGCCCATCGATAGGGGAATGGGTAGGCAAACTTGTGTAGTCATATATTGAATATAAAGCAATAAAACACAATGAACTACTGACATACAAATATCTAAGTCATGCTGTGCAAAAGAGAACATGTTTGCTTCCATTTACAATGAAATTATAGCTGAGGCAAAACTAATCTACTTTGAGAGCAGGTTAACATCTGAGTAGATCCGAGCCGACAGTGGGGTAGAATTCACAGGGACTGGGTGTGAGGGAAAGCTGTGGATGACAGGAATGCTCTTAATCTTGCTTTTGGTGGTGCTTACAGAGGTTTGTGTGTTTGTTAAAACTTCATCAGATCAGACTGGATTGATAGTAAGTGCATTTTATTGTATGCAGATTATATTTCAACAAGTTGTTTTTTGAAAATACAGGGGAAGTTGAAGGGAAACTAAGCAATTAAAAGCCAGGCACTTTAACTTTGTCATCTCATTTAATCCACATAGTCATTTAATCATTCAAGAATATTCAATAAATGCTTTTTGAGGTTTTACATATCATCTTCTATGTCAGGTACTGAGGACACATATGTGAGCAGAAACTATTGTGGTTTTCGCTTATGGACAGTTTATTTGGAAGATAGACATTAATGAAAAGTGTCCCTTAGAGAAATACTAAAAAGGAGATGCTTAACATATGCTGTCATGATATATGATGTGAGACATGTTAAAATATGTGACATGTAGTATGCGAAGTACCTTCTGTGCCTTGGTTTCTTTGTAGTACCCATCCGATAGGGCTGGTTACGAAGCACTGGGTGAGTTAACACATGTGAAGTGTTTTGCCAGGTCCTAGTAGGTACAAGTGCTCAGTAAATATTGGCTGCTGTCTTGCCATTTGCAGTTCAGATTGGGGATTGCCTACTGTTGCTGAGTATACCTTGGAAACGCTGGAGTAGGTCCGTGTTTGGGGAAAGAGATTACTAGTTTTAGCTAGAAATATTACAGTGTTAGTGCTTGTAAGACATCCAAGTGGAGATACCATGTCATCAGTTGTGGAGACTAGGTGGGTACAACTCTGGATGCAGCAGAGGAGCCTAGACTGGAGATGAAATTTGGGGGAGGGTTCAGCATCTCGAGTGTAGGTCATGTCACCAGGAGACTGTGAACACGTGTTTTTTTTAAAAAAAATTATTTTAGTTTTACATATATTTTATATTATTTTTAATTTTTGTACATTGTATATTTCTCATCCCCGTGAAATTCCTGTCATCAGTTCACCTGTGCAACATCACCATAGTGCTAGTTTTGTTCATAGAATTTCATGGCATTATTTCATTTGATCCTGATGAAGTAATCAGGCAGGTATTTATTAATGAGAAAAATGGGATCCTCTTATTTCTTCAAATTGTTTGGATAAAAAAGATTTTCTAGAACTCTAAATGATATGATAGTGACATCTACTGTAATAACTCATATTGTTACAGTCTTTGAAGAAAATTGCGGTTTGAATAATTTATCACTATCATTAGGAAGAACCGAATCGATTTCAGTACCTACTATTTTTGAGGGTGAGGAGGTATTAAAACATGTCATCAAATATATTTTGTTTAGCGGAAGAACTAATTACAACAAAACCTCAATTTTCTGAAAACTATCATCTTTTAAAAGACTTAGATGATTAAAAGTGGTTTAAAGATATTACTAGATTCTCTAATCAACTGAGGAGTTTAGATTTCAAGATAGTCCTGTGACTGGTATTTGGGCTTAAGAAAAAACTAGGCTTGGTAAGTGCAAGGACATTTGATGGAGGAAATCAGAGCTGGGGAGCAGCCAAGGGTCAGGTAGCCAAAGGAAAGTGAAAAGGTAGCCTGTGATGGCGCAGTTTTGGTGAGGTGACCCAGGTGCCGTGGAGAATGACAGGAAGGCAGGAGGAAGACCGGCATCATTTCATCAAAAATTATTTAAAAGAGCTACTTCCTAAGATACAGATTCTGGGGTTTAGACAGATGCAATCCAGGTTCCTGCCTTTGCTACATTATACAATTAAAATGATTCTATATTGACCCAAAAACACTTATTTCAAATAACTCAAAACATCTAAAAAGTTTGTGTTTAATAGATCATGCTTGTTCATAAGAGGATATAAGCAGATTAGAAAGCTTTTTTTGCAAGTTAAATAGGGAAGTTAGGTTTAGAGGATTAATCTGGTAACTAGACTCCTGTATTCTTTGAATATTCAAGGTTCATTTGAAAGTTCACTGAAATTGTTTTCTTATATACTTTACAAGTGTTTATGATAAAATAGAAATGATTTAAAATACTTTGTTTTTATCATAAGTGAATTACATTCTTATGCATCTTTAATTTTGAAATGTTTCTAAAATACAGAAAAAGAACAAATATTTCAGATTAATGGACATCCGTATCCTCACTACCTAGATGTAACAGGTATTAACATTTGTCATATTTACCCTAGATATTTTTAAAAGAAAGTACACTGCTAAAGCACCTTTCACCTTTGCATGTTTTTACACTTTCTGTAAGTAAATAACAGGAAGTACTATATATCACTGATGTGGGGCTTAACGTTAATCACTGCTTTGGAGAATAATTTGGCATAACACAGCCAAGTTGACAGTGGTCTGTGTCATTCTGGTGGGGTGAAGCGGCTACATAACAAACCACCCTAAAGCACAGATAGTGGTTTAGAACAGTGATTCCTTATTTCTCCTGATTCTCTGGGTTGTCTTGGTAGATCTCTGCTTTTTTCACTTTAACTCGCTGAAGGGGCTGCTTTTGATTGGCACGTTGACTGGGCCAGAAGTTCTAAGATGGCCTCTTGTGTGGCAGTTTATGTTGGTTGTCAACTGCAATGTTGTCTTTTCTCTACCACTTGACCACTTATCTTCCACTGAACTCCACTGGCTTTGTTCCAAGCAGGATGAGGGCAGCTGTCCAAGAACCAGAGTGGACTTGCAATGCTTTTTAAGACCTGGGCCCTGAACGCAAACTGGTTTCCGCGTGGCTTTCTGTTTGTTTCTGTTAAAGCAGGGCACTGGGCCCAAGTCAAGATTCAGAGTGAGGAGAAACAGACTTTACCTTTTGATGGGAGGAAAAACAGTCACATCACACAGGAAATAAGACCTGTGCCTGTATCTTTGAAGACAGCATGTCCACTTTTTCATGCTCTGCAATTGAACCATTTACTCCCCTCTCTATCTTGGAAAAACCCACAGAAACAGAGATGTGTATATACTGAATAATTGTTTATAACAATGAAAATGTAAAATTATATAACTTTCCAGGGGGAAATGGATAGTAAATTTCAGTTTATTCATAGAATACTTTTAGCAGTGACAATGAATGACCTTACATATGAATCATCTTGAATAATTCTACAAATAGGTTGTTTGAATAAAAATATGAGGTTGGAAAAGAGTATGAGTGGAATGATATTTATGTTAGTTTCAAATTTACCTTTTGAATTTTTCAGGTAGGCTAGTAAGGATTTTGTTTATTTTTTTTCTGTTTTCAAATCAAAGCTTATCTTTGGATACCTTCTTTTAAGTTTGGTTCTCTGACAGGCTTCTATGGTTGGATGGCCAGTTAAATCTGTACTGTTTTCTGGCCAGATGGGGTTGACCATCATGAACAAGCTCTGCTTAGCTTGTTGATCATTGCAAATGTAGCTCTTCATGCAGTTTTATCAGAAATGTTAGCATCTGAGTACAATTTCTTGGGATATTTATTTAATACCACTGTTTATATTTACACCAGTTGAACGTCTCTGAGTTTGTCTTTTAGCTGTAAAATGGGGAGGATGGTACATGTCTTACAGAGATGTTGGGAGGGTTGAGACGACAATGTAAAACATTTAGAGCAGTATCTGGTTTATGATGGGTGCTCTGAGATGTTAGAAAACTTAAGTACCTAGAGTGGCATCTGTGTTCATTTCACTTAACAACTAGGTAGGATTACTTTAATTACAGTGGATTTTCGAAATTATGAAAGTCATTATAATGAAGTAAGATAGTTGCTTTCTAGTTAAGAGAAACTCCAAGTTGCAGGAGAGTTTAAACAGGCAGAAGTAGTAGAAAATTTTACTGAAGGCATATTAAATTGGAGGTGAAACAGAAAGATCATAATTTTTAGATGTTCTTTTGTGTTAGCATGCTTTTACCTACTTAAAATCTAGGTATATTTGGCTCTGGACTTTTTTTCACTCCCATGCATGGGTGCATGTTTGTCAGGGTAGGGAAGAAAGATTGTACAGGAGGGCTGGATTTGCCTTCATGGAACGCTTTAGGAAAGGGGAGCTACAACCTTTCTCGAGTGACAACACAGTCTCCCTGCTCCTGTCCTATATTTTGAAATACAGAGCAAATTGGCATGATTTGTTTTTCACAAATTTGTCAATGTTTGAAGGCAGGAATTTGAGATTAGAATTAATCATGAATTTGACTAGTCTTATAGGACTTGCTAAATCAGATATAGTTATTGTCCAAATGTATTGATTCAGTTAATTATTTCTCAAAGGCAAACGTTATGCTTAATCTTTATTTCTTATTTTGGTTTTAGATTTTAAAAGTTTAAGATAGACCTCTGTGTTTGTGACTAACTTCTTTGGTGGAATAAAAGTGTTAATATTTTGGATAGTCTCATTTATTAACTAATTCACACTTTTAGGATGTTTTGCACTTGAAAAATTAGATAACTTCATGTATGAGTTCTTTGTTGTCTCTTTTTCCTAATACAAATTATCTTTTACTATTTTATATGATTTTACTTGGCGGCATTAAAATTGATTTTGCATGGAACCATCGGCCAATGTTGGATTGATTTTTCAAATACTTTAGACACATTGTGTCTCTGAAATACTTTAGAAACAAGTGATATTAAATATATTTGTACATATTTTACTTGTTTTACATTTCAGAGTCTCTTGATTTTAAAAGAAGTACGTGGTGAGAAACATGACTGAATTCTGGCTCATATCAGCTCCTGGTGAGAAAACATGTCAGCAAACATGGGAGAAACTGCATGCAGCAACTACAAAGAACAATAACCTTGCTATTACTTCAAAGTTCAACATTCCTGACTTAAAGGTAAAACTGCACTGTGCAAAATTAGTGGATGAGTTCCCCATGGAAGGGAGGACAGTGTGTCTGTCTACGTTTTGGAAGAAAATTTCCTGTGAAAGAAAATTCCCTCATTAACATAATTTAAAAACTACTTTGTTCTTTCCAACCTTCAGATTTTAGGTACTGAGGAAACAGATTCAGAAGTAAACTACCAAAATGAAGTAACATTTTCCCCAAACTGTTTTGTGCTTTTTTGAAAACTAAATTATAATGAGAAGGTTTATGAAGATATTAGACATATTCATAAGTATGATTTTTAGAAGTGAAATATGTTAGTACATTATATTCCTAGATATCTTTTTTTTTTTTTAAGATTTATTTATTCATGCATACAAGAGCTGGGGTACAGGCCAGAGTCACGGGAGGTGAGAGGATTCACCAGACAGAGTGGGGAGCAGAACAGGCAGATGGACTGAAACACACTGCTGAGGGCAGCAGTGGGCGAGGCAGGAGAGGTCTGCCACACCATGTGGGTCCCCTCCCTGGCCGGCAGCAGGGATCGAACTTGTGCTGCAATGGCTGCGGTTTGCTTCATAGTGCATTGCTTAACCCACTGCGCCAACAGGGAGGCCCATATTCCTAGATATCTTAATTAGTTTTTCTGTTGTTAGAGTCTTATAGTGCTTTCTTTTGAGATTTTATTAATTTTTGCATAGAAGAACTGGGGTGTAGGCCAGAGGTGTGGGGTGTGAGAGGATTCACCAGAGACAGAATGGGAAGCAAAATAGACACATCTGCTGAAATACACTAAGGGGAGCAGTGGGCGAGACAGGAGAGGTCTGCTGTGCCATATGTGGGTTAGCTCCCTGATTGGGGATTGAATTCAGGGCATTGTGGTCAGCCCTTGTGGTGATAATACTGAGATTTAACCCCTAGGCCACCAGGGAAGCCCTAATTCTTATAGTGCTTTTTTTAAAAAAAATTATTTATTTATGCATACAAGCTCTGGGGTACAGGCCAGAGGTTTTGGGGGGGGGGTGAGAGGATTCACCACAGAGAGCAGGCAGCAAAACAGGCAGATCAACAGAAGTACATTGCTGAGGGGAGCAGCGGGCACAGCAGGAGAAGTCTGCGGCACCATGTGGGTCCCCTCCTTGGCTGGCGGCAGGGATCGAACTCATGCTTCAGTGGCTGTGGTTTGCTTATAGTGCGTTGCTTAACCCACTGCGCCACCAGGGAGGCCCCTTATAGTGCTTTTTAATGTCCACCAGCACCTCTTTAATCACACTTGACAAATATAACCTATTTAATTTAGTTAATCTATAACATTTATTAAAGATCAGTGAACTAGCAGCCTTTCAAAGTGAAGCAGGCTCTCAGTAATCAGTTGATTGAACTTCTGTAAAAACTGGAAAAGATCTTATTTATCATTTGCTGGTTAACTAAGTGAGGCAGTTATAGACAGCACTCATTTTAGAAATACTTAAAATTACTGGTTCTTTATATTTTGCGAATTATGAAATCCTTTGAGATACTAATACAGACTATGTGCATTTCTTCCAAAACATACTCATTTACGGAATAAGTTTTGCACATAAATTCAATTACAAAACCCTCTAATGGCACAGCCAGGGAACTCTGCTTCAGAGCTGCTGTTTCCAGAATGCCAACAATAATGTAAGGCAATATAACATCAATAAAAAGAGTCACTGTTGTAAACCAGACCTTCATATGCTCCACCCTCACTAGGCAGTGCAAACTGAAGCAGATGCTTGCCTTTGTAGAATCTTGAATCAAAGTTGTACCCATGAATTAGAGGATTACCTAATTGACTTTGAAATGTCTGAAAAACATTTTTTTAAATGCACTTGTACATTATGAGAGAATTTAAGATTTGTGGACCCTTCAAATAAGAATGTATCCTCTTATTAAAAAAACAATGAAAACTAAGTAATCAAATGCTCTATTTCTCTTTTAGGTTGGCACACTGGATGTCTTGGTTGGCTTGTCAGATGAACTGGCTAAACTGGATGCATTTGTAGAAGGGTAATGTACCTATTGCACAGATAGAGTAAGATGAGAATCACTCTAATCAGGTTGCCTGGACATGATCATCTGTATTCTATGCATTATTATCACATGTATTCTTGCTTATTGGGACAGTTGTAGAAAGTGATAACCATTTTTTTTTCTTTGTGGATCAATTTTTTTAAAATATAGTTTGCATACAATATAATGTACCTATTTGAAGTTTGATAATGGGATTCTCTTTTTAATATTTTTGAAGTATATTTCACATACTTTGCAGTTTACCTATCTGAAGTGTACAATACAGTGATTTTTAGTATATTGAGTTGTTTATCACTGCAGTGTTAATACGTTTTCATTTACTCCTCCAACCCCCAAACATTCTGCTCTCATTAGCAATTACCCCAGTCCCCAGCTACCTATTGGTCCACATTCTAACCATAGAGATAAACCTATTCTGGGCATTTCATATAAATAGAATCATACAGTATGCTATCTTTTGTGACTGCTTCTATTGCTTAACATAATGTTTTCAAGCATCCTCTATGTTAAAACATGTATCAATATTTAATTTCTTTTTATTACCAAATTATATTCTGTTATATAAATATTTAGTACATTTTATTAATCTAGTCATCAGTTTATAGACATTTGGTGTTTCTACTTTTTTGGTCCTATGAGCATTTGGGGTACAAAGTTTTGTATATTCATATGTTTTCATTCTCTTTGGTGTGTACCATTGAAGTCGCTGCTAATGGAAATGCAGTATTTGGGAAGGGTAATGGGTGGAATTGCTTGATCACATAGTAACTATTTTTATCATTTTGAGGCTGTGGCCATTCATTTGACATTACCACCAGCAGTGTGTGAAGGATCTAATTTCTCTACATCTTTGTCAGCACTGGTTTCTATCCATTTTTTTGATTATAGCCATTGTAGTGGATATGAAGTACTATTTCACTGTGGTTTTGATTTACATTTTCCTTCTAGCTAATGATGTGTTGAACATCTTTTTTGTCTTTATTGACCATTTGTGTTTATTCTTTAGAGACAGTCTTTTTGGATACTTTACACATTTTTAAATTGGTTTATTTGTCCTCTTTTATTATTATATTGTAAGAGTTCTTTATTCTAGGTACAATTACTTTGTCAGATGTGACTTATAAATATTTTCTCCCATTCTGTAGGATGGCTTCACTTACTTGATAATATCCTTTGAAGGACAAAAATTTTTAATTTTGATGAAGTACTATGAATATTTTTTATTGCTTGCATTTTAAGCATCACATCTAAGAAACCACTACCTAACATAAGATCATGCAGCTTTATGTTTGTTTTCTTTTAACAGTTTTATAGTTTTAGTTCTTTTAACATCTAGAGCTTTGATTTGTTTTGAGTTAATTTTTATATATGGTATGAGTTAGGGATCTGGCTTCTTTCTTTTGCTGTGGTTATTTAGTTTTCCCAGATGAATTTGTTGAAAAGACTATTCTTTTTCCATTGAATAGTCTTGACACCCTTAGCAAAAGACAGTGGAATAATGTGTGACATTTTATTTCCAGACTCTTAGTTCTACTATGTTGATCTGTATTTTCATCCTTATGTCAGTGTCACATTGTCTTGATTGGTGTAGTAAGTTTAGGAGTTGGGAAGTGTGAATTCTCCATCTTCTTTTTTAAAGATTATTTTGCTTGTTCTAGTTTCATTGCAGTTCCATACAAATTTTAGCATTAGTATGCCAAATTTCTGCAAAGAAATCAGCTGACATTTTGATGGGGATTGTGTTGAATCTGTAGATGAATTTAGGAGTATTGCCATCCTAACAGTATTAAGTTTTTGATCCATGAACATGGAGTATTACTCCATTTACTTGCAATAGTGATGCTTTTGTCATCAAATTCAGTTACACTCGTAGAGTTTTTCTAATCAAGAGTCTGTCACTTTTGAAGTTTAGTTAATTTATATTTTAGCTGAAAGTGAGTAAAGGATCTTTGTTAACTATTTAAAATTTTGGCTAATTGGCAGAATCAGTCTGCAGTCTCTTCGACTCTTGGAAATTTAGAGCTTAGATTAAAAGTTATAATTTGTAAAAGCAGAATTTTGGTGCATTTTGGGAAGTACATTTGATTGAAGTTTTAAGACAACAAACTTGACTAGAGGATAACTTGTTTCTGAAATCTGTACAGTTTTCCCCTTTTATGCTGTCATGCTTTTCTGAATTGATAGACTCATGAAGCAGTGCTTTGGCAATAGAAACTGCAATTAACAGTTGAAGAGAAACAACATGTAGTAAGAAAATAGTTCTGAAGATGTGTTGATGGTCTTTAATATTGGAGGCAAGAAGGCCACTTAAGAGACAGCTTTTCTGTAGATTGGGCAAGAGATAGTAAAGTACCAACTAAGACCAAGCACTTGGCATTAAAAAATGGAAAAGTGGATGAAAGAAAAGTTACTACAAATTACTTTTAGGGTTAGTAATTCCATACATTCATATAGAATGTACATTAAAATAATTTTTGATGATATTCTGAAAGGACTAATTGATAGTAAGAATTGTATCTTGGTATCTTCCTTATAAGTTTTTAATTAAGAAAAAAGTTTGGGGAACCTTGTAGTTGCTATTACCAAGGAGATTGTCTTCCCTCCAGTACCATCTCTCGATCATTATGATTTCATGTGCTGACAGCCAAAGAAACATGCAAAGGGAGGTATCCTGAGAAATGTTTACTGACACTCATTTGGACCTTCTGTTAGGTTTGTTCCTGAAAGTGATCATTGATTTTCTTTTTTTTTTTTGTTTCCTCTCAAGGGTGGTTAAGAAAGTGGCTCAATATATGGCTGATGTCTTAGAGGATAGTAAAGATAAAGTTCAGGAAAATCTGTTGGCGAATGGAGGTAAGCTAACATTTCATGATTTGAAATTAACTTACAGAATGTGAATGACTTAGCTATAAAAAAAAACAAAGAATGTGGGGGAAAAATCTATGTTAAGGATATTAAATATTATATAGAAAGTGGCAGTTATTACTGAATTTGGTAATAGCGTCAGTTTATATCCTATCTCCTGAAACACAATCTCATATAAGGTAATCTCATATAAAATATAACCAGCTTCTATACGGTTGTCAGGTCTTTCCAAAAGCAGTATTACTTTAGTTCTTTCTGGGGATCTATTTATAAGTGTGTTTCCAAATTGTGTTTGTCAGCATTGTTTCAGTTGTAAATTTGTTGTCTTCTCTAGCTTTCAACTGCTAAAGCCTTAGCGTAGAAATTACAAACTTTATTGTGGAGCTGTGCACCTTCTCAAATTTGAATGATAATGACTTTCTCTAATTTAATTTCTTCTCCTTGCAATAACAGATGCTCAGTAAATATTTAAATCAATAAAAAATTTATTCTTGTTCTTCATTATAATAGTGATCTTGCGCTAATTGTTTACTGTTAATTTACATTTTGGACTAAAAGGGTGGACAGAAGGTAGACATGTTAATTTAAGGAGCCTTTACTGTTCTTCTAGTTAATTTGATGAACTAAGGCACTCCGTTAGGAGGAATGAAGTTTGGCAGTTAAGGTGTAATGCATTTAAAGTTGCTTTTGGAAGTGCCTTTTGTGTTCTTGACTCATTGGTATTATGTAAAAAGACATTAAGAAAGAAAATATATATACTCATGCCAGTTAGCCGTATTGTCACTGGTTTCCCTGATCGGGAGCCCATTATACAGGACATGTAAAGTTGTCTTTTTACTAATTTCCAGGGACTATGTTGAATGTTTCTTTGATTTTACATTTTTTATTCTTTTCATTTGAAAGTGAAAGGGTCCTATTTTGAAGATTGCTGACGTATAGGCGCCTAGTGACAACACATTGTTTTAATAAATGGGTTCACTTTTAGTTTGACATAGTTGACAAGGAATATATTTTTGTCAAGTCTACTTACTGAGACAACTTGAAGGAGTTTCTTAGCCTTTTTGTCTCTTTTTCTTATATTTAAGGCTTATCAGGGTTATGTACATTTAACATAAAATTTTGAGTTAAGAAGAGTTTCAAATAGATTAGAAGGTATTTTTTTATTAACTTGTGGCACTTAATATAATTCCACATTTATTTACTCAGACTCTTTAGAAATGACAGCACCTTTCCTGACTCTTAACCAGTATCAGCATTAAAGTCAATCACTGTGTAGCAACATCTTAAAAAAAAACTATTGCTTCTCTTCAGTAATTCATTTGTTCCCTTTTTCAGTTGACTTGGTTACTTATATAACAAGGTTCCAGTGGGACATGGCTAAATATCCGATTAAGCAGTCATTGAAAAATATCTCTGAAATAATTGCCAAGGTAAGATAAAAAATGACATAGGACACATTGATTTATAGTTACTTTGTTTTATAAGTATTTAGCTATGAAATGCTTTTTAGGTTTTGACAAGGCAACTTAAAAACTGAATCTTCACTCCTCTGTAGGTTCTTGGAAACTAGCTTTAGGCATAGATGTATCATGACACCAGTCTTTGAATAGCCTTCTGTAGCGTCTTCCAGGAGTGTTTCTTTCTTGTCAGCAGTCAAAATAGTGTTATTCAGGGACCTGTTGTATGTAAATGGGGGGTACCCTACCATAGTTTGACTGAAGAGATGTCAACGAGCATAACACTTTCATGTGTAATCTGAGTTATATAGTTTCTTATTACATGGTTAACATAAATGTTGGAGCAATAAATTGTTTAAATAAGAAAGAAGGTAAATTTTAATTATAAGTTGTAAGAGTAACTGAGAGGAAACTGGAATCTGGTGAAGATGAGTCCTTCAGGTGGATGCTGTCATACAATAATGACTTAAACATTAAACTTTGTGGATTTTCTTATTGCCTTTGATGTTTGGCATTGATCCTCTACCCAGAAAATTTTGCATATTTATGTCCTACATGATTTTATATGGTTTCAGGCTGTAAACATCCTGGAACTCATCCATGAGCTCACTAAGTTAAGAGCTCCTTTTCTGTTTGGTCCTTGAGCTTGAGAGAAAATACTAAAGTCTTACCAGAAACTATGATAAGGCAAATAGATGACGAATTAATTGTTTGCCAGCATTTATATGATTTAGGGTGAAAAACATGGTTTAAATTCACTGAATAGACTTTCCTTGAGTTCCAATGGCTTTAGTTGCAGAGTGTGCTATATATATATGTAAATGTGTGTTGACTATGAAGATTTAACTAAAGCCAGTATAGTTTAATGAAAATGTGTACTTTGATAATATAGACTGGTCTTCTGAGCCTTCGTTTCTTTGGATCTTATCTAGTCTTTTCCTAATACTGTAAGAACTGAGAACGCAGGCTCAGAGAGGTTGAAATGACTCACCCCAGTGTCATACTAACTGTGGTAGAGCCATGTTGAAACTCGTTCTTCAGAAGTTAAATCTACTGCTTTGGGTTTTCTCCCTAAGTTGTTAATAGTTTAATTTTTTCGAAAAGTCACTTTTTATAACATAAGTGAAATTCAATTATAGTTTTAATTTCATTGAGAAAATATTTTGTGTATTAATAGTAGTGAACAGTAAAACTATATACCTTTACCTCCTTTGAAAATTAATTCTTCAATCTTATCAGTTACAAACTTTATAATAAGTAATCTCCAAACCTAGGTTAGATCAGGATTGCATGTACATGGTTTAAAAAGTGTGAATGATAAGATAATTAAAATGCATGTGAACTAAAACATTATCATCAGTAAAGATTCTTATGACCACTAGTATGGTTATTAAGAATAAAGTAGTTTGGGCCTCCCTAGTGTAGCGGGTTGAGCGCCGCACTGTGAAGAATCACAGCTCAGCAGTGCGAGTTCAATCCCCGGCCAGGGAGGGAACCCATGTGGTGCAGCAGACCTCTCCTGCCTCGCCTGCTGCTCCCCTCAGCAGTGTGTTTCTGTCAATCTGCCTATTCTGCTTCCCACTCTGTCTCTGGTGGGTCCTCTCACCTCCCGTGACTCTGGCCTATACCCCAGCTCTTGTATGCATAAATAAAAAATGTTTAAAAAAAAAAAAAGAATAACGTAGGTTTTTTTTTTTTTTAATAACCTTTTAAAGTTGTGTTTTAAAAAATAATAGAATATTCTTACAACAAGATCTGGTATGTGTGTGTGTGTTTTTTTTAATGTTTAAGTACAGTTACTTTTTAATAGAGGTGGATTTAGGAACATTTTGCCTGTTTTTCTTCTTTTTCTTTTTTAAAGGGAGTAACTCAGATTGACAATGACCTGAAATCTCGAGCATCTGCATATAATAACCTGAAAGGGAATCTTCAGAATTTGGAACGAAAGAATGCGTAAGCTGTCTTTTCTAAAAACAGAACACACTTGTTTTTGCTGATCTCCTTGTAGTGTCACTACTATTCAAGTTAAGTTTTCAGAGACAGAAGGAAAGTTGGTTGATTCAAACAGGGAAAGTCATTTTCATTATGAAAAGATCAATACTGGTAGACCAAATAAAGATGGGTTTGAAGGAGCTGATTATTGGGTTAACTAACCAAAATTGCCTGGGTTGTGTCAAATGATACCCAGGGAGAGAAGGGAAAGTCAAAGCCTTATGCTTAGATGATATAATTCCATAATTATGATTATATAGACTTTAATTGCTACCTAATGAGTAATGATTTAATCCCAGTTAAGATAGTATATATGTAATCAAGACAAGAGTTGAGTTATTACCATAATTAAAGCAAACACAAAGAAGGACACTAGAGGCACATTTTGATCAATGCTGACATTTCTTTGGTTGTAGGGTTGGGAAATATTTGGCTAAAGTTTGACTTCTTAGCAAGTAAAAATGTGAATTAAGATCAGTTCCTTATAGAAATGCATATGTTGTATGTGTGCATATAATTGGCTTGCTATTTTTTAACTTGTATTACAAAAACACGTAATTATCAGCCTAATGATTTCTTTCTTATTCTTCAGAGGAAGTTTGCTAACTAGAAGTCTAGCAGAAATTGTGAAGAAAGATGACTTTGTTCTTGATTCAGAGTATCTCGTCACATTACTGGTCGTAGTTCCCAAGTATGTCTTTATTATGAAAGGTTTTTACTTGTTGAAGTAGAAGAAAAATGTTAGTATCTGATAATATAATTTAAAATTTTCCATATAACCCAGTCTAAAGGGAATGTTACCTTGTCATTCATTCTGTAAACCAACTTGTACTCACATGACACATACTGTAGAATTTATTTTATAACCTGATAATGGAAATACTGCACATTCAGATTCCGTATCACATTTAGCAGCTTAGTAGAGTTAGTTCATTAAAAAATTAATACTAAATTCTTAATAGAGATTTTAGATTTTTCAAAATAGGAAACTTTATTTGATTTTCTGAAAAATCTTTATGACTGGCTAGGATAAATTAAACCCAGTAGAAGCAAAAGATGAGCAAATTTTTCTCTGTCAAGGGCCAGTTAGTATTTCAGTCTTTGCACATCATAAGATTACAACTACTCAACTCTACCATGTCAACATTGTTTAGAGCTAAAACTGGCCATGCATTTCAATAAATAAACTGAATAAAGCTTTATTTACAAAAACATTTTACAGGATTAAAGAACCCATTAGAATCTCCTTTAGGTTAGGCTTGTGTTACTTAACATTTGATCATGGTTAATTTTGGTAAAATCAAAGCTCTGTACACTTGTAGGAAGACTAGAACTCTGTGTGTGTGTGTGTATGTGTTTGAGACAGGCTGTCTGAGAGACTGTTAATGCTTTTGCCTCTGATTTGCCGGAAATGTCACTATCGGGGATATTTAGGGGATCCAAACTTGAGGGTAGGGAATTTGGGAACTCTTCAGAGCATCATCTGTGCTGTTCATTTTTGTTTGGCTAGGAAACTGAGAATACTGGAAACTTACGTCTCCTGGAGAGTGGTGGAAAGCATCTCCATGGAATTTATAGTGACTACACTATTACCTGACTTTTGCTTTTTCCCCTTTACTGAAGAGTACAGGCTTTTTAATTTCCTTTGCACACATGTAGAAGGGCTTAACTAAGAGTTTGGCTCCTAAGAGTTTTATTTTGTGTTTTAATTATGTAACCCATCCTTGTTATATGAGAACACTGATTATTTATAATAAATTTCTGTGTTTCTATGACATGTTGGAAAATAATCTTGCCGCTAAAGGATTTGTCTCATTCAACTTTTATTTTAAATTAGTGTTTAAAACCAGAAATATTCAGAGTAAATATAGTTTCATCCAGCCTTTTATAATGACTAGTGGGTAGAAATGATGATGATTTCAGCTTGGCCTTTTTCTTTTTTTAAACAATGAAGTGATGTGAATCAACCCTAAAGTTTGAAAGTAATTTAAAACCTGTGCTCACCTTCTTTTCCAAGCTCTTTTGCAGTAGTTGCTGAATACGAGAGTGGTGAATTGTAGTTCACACTTCACTCAGTATATTTAAAATTCACTCAGTATATTTAAAAATTCCGTTCAGTACAAACTTGAGGTTTTTTTTGTTAAATAGATTTGAGATGTTTTGTTAAATAGATTTGAGATGTGTTTGAAATAGTTTCCTATTTGTCCATAGTTTTTCTCTCTTTTTGGATATGGCAGGAAGTAGGACTTGTTTTTCTTTTCCAGTGCTTATTGTACCTTTTCTGCAGGTTAAACCACAACGATTGGATTAAGCAGTATGAAACACTAGCTGAAATGGTAGTTCCAAGGTCTAGCAAGTAAGTAGTTGTTTTTGTAAAACCTGTCTTTCCTAGAATTCCTTTTATAGTTTAGATGTTGGCTTTTGCTATCTTTCCTTTGTGATTTTAGAACCATCTTCTTCACCTGATAAATTAGTGAGCTATCTTACCTCCTACTTATCATAACTTTAGACCTGGAAGGGACTTTGCACAGTCTGATTGATCTACTCGTGTTTATAGATACAGAAGTTTGAGGCCACAGAGCTGAGGTAGTTTGCCCAGAGTCACACATCATGTTAGTGGCAGGGCTAGCACTAGAACCCAGGTCTCTGGGTGGTACTTTTTCTGCTGCACTGTACTACCTTCAGAAAACATTTGTTCACTATTTATTGCATATGTAGTATGTGTCTAATTCTTCATTTATCTTGCAAAGAAAGTGCACCAAAATGGCTGCTGGGGTACCATGTGGATCTCCACACTTTCCAGGGACCAGATTCTACCTGATCTGTATTTGCCTTTAAGAAAACCCAGCCTTTTATTAAGACTTTTTAAATTTATGGGTTAACATATATTATCTGGTATCTACAACAATTCTATAAAGTAGTTTGGCAGTTATTATTCTTACTCTCCTAGATGAGAAAGTCAGACTGCAAGAGGGTTGAAAAGTTGCTAAGGCATATGGCTGTCTGTGTGTCAAGTTGCAAAGTTAGGACTGGAACTCATGCCTTTTAACTGCAGGGGCTATACTCTCTCTATACTATACGATGTCTTTTTCTCCTCCTGTCTGCCATTCTACACAAGATGTTCTTTGAGAAAGTATTTAAATACAGTGTATATACATCCCCCAAAGATACTGGATATATATATATATGCCTTAAGAGGTGGCAGTACAGTGAAAGAAAGGTAAGGAAAGGGTAGAGAAGTGGTGTTAGAAAGGCCAGGCCCATGCAATATTTTCTTTTCCAGTTTCATTGTGTCATATGGGAGGTAGCTTAGTATAATGGAAAGAGTCCTGGACCCAGGGATCTGAGTTCTATTGCTGGTTCTGCTACCAACTTGCTGTGTGATCTGGGGTAAGTCTTTTAACTTCTCTGGGCCTCATTTTCTTTGTCTGTAAACTGAGTATAGTACTTTCCCTGTACATCTTATGAGGTTGTGTTAAAGCTTTATAAGTTATATGAAATATGGTAACATTATTGTAGCTTCACAAATGTTGAGTTTTAGAGAGCTAAACCACAAACTTGTGCTTATTGTGAATTTTTCTCATTTGGATGAATACCTTCCATTCACCCCAACACTTCATATGATGAGTTTGAGACTGAGATTAAGTTTTCATTGAAGTTACTTCTATCTTACACCTGTGTGCTCTGTACGACATTAAAGCTGGAAAGGTTGACCTCCTGTCTGTGAGGCAGGGCAAGGAGGAGAACATGGACCCCTGTGCACACAGAGTGTACTCAAAAGTTGTACCTGCGATAGGCCCCCGTTTTCAGGGGAGTGGTGTGTATGCTAGCTAGGGATAGCTAGTCTCAGATTTACTCCATAAAAAGAACTTTCTTAAAAATATTACTACATAGACATGTATTTTGAGAAATACATTTTTCAAAATTTTCAAAAATTTTAGTCATTGAAAGGAAAAAAACATCAGACAGTTCCTGTCTTCTCACTGACCTTCTGAGAGATCCCCACCCTTACTCAGTGAAAATATTTGTTGTATCTACTACTCAATTCAGAAGACATTTGGGTCTACGGCCATACCACCCTGAACGCGCCCGATCTCGTCTGATCTCGGAAGCTAAGCAGGGTCGGGCCTGGTTAGTACTTGGATGGGAGAAGATATTTGGAATCACTAACTAACTTGAAAACCTTCTTGTTCAGATGTAATCACTGAGAACAGAACAGTAGCTCCGCCGGGCTTTGGTGGGTTTGTCTTTTGTTTTATCCACAGTTAAGAAAGATCTCTCTAACTTGATCCTGGATTTTTCTGCTTTTCACATTACTGTTTTTTAGTAATTACTATGTACTGATTGTTGTTCTGGGTGCTTTATTACGTAGTGATCCTCTCGCACTCTGGCTTCCTGGCGTGACACTTGAGTGATTGCTCTTGGGAGCAATGAAGATAAAAGTGAAATGTTGAGGTAGAAAAAACAGATTGAAAATTATTACTTCAAACCTGAAAGAGACAGTTCCATTTTTTAAAAAATGCATGTTAACGTAGATATTTATAAAATATCCTACACGAGTCTTAATAGATGGGCTGATTTGGAATATCCCCATTTCAGTGTCATTGAGTACAGGGATAGATATATACGAGTACATGTCAGAGTTACAGCCAAAGAAGTGGAGGGCTGGCTGCTGTTCTGCTTCTTTTTGGAGAAAGATGCTTTTGCACTTACACTTTCAGAATTATCACCTTCCTTTTTGTCTCTACTTTCACTGCTATTTTCTGGTTTGGGGTCACAAGGCAGATGAGCTCTTACCTCTCTCCCCCATCTGAGTTTTGTGTCATTTTTGCTTCACAGTACTTGGTTGAGCCATGTGAAATTGCCATTTTTTAGGTTAAAAAAACCTCAGATATCAACCATTTCATATGATCCTGCCTACTTTAAACTATCCACTCCTCCTCATACCTACTGCTGCTTCCATTTAGAACGCCCACTGTCTCTTGCCTGGACCATTGCAATTATCCTTACCTGGTCTCATCTCAAATATTTTCTCCTTCTTCTCAGTCTTCCACACTGCTGTCCTTTTCATCTTACAATACCTATTTAAAACCCTGTTCTGGGGCCTCTCCAGTAGCACAAGGGGTTAAGCACTACACTAAGAAGCATCCGCAGTCACTGCAGCATGAGATCAGTCATTGGCCAGGGAGGTGACCCATATGGCACAGCAGACCTCTCCTATCTCACCCACTGCTCCCCTTAGCAGTGTAGTTCAGTCAGTCTGCCTGTTCTGCTCCCCACTCTGTCTGTGGTGAATCCTCTTACCCCCTACACATCTGGCCTGTGGCCCAGTTTATGTATGCATAAATAAATCTTAAAACAAAAAAAAAACACCAAAAACCCTGTTCTTTCTTTTACACACACACACACACACACACACACAGACCCCCACATACCCCTACCTTATTTCAGGCACTTCCCTGAAAGCATCATGTTGTTCTACACCTTATGCATGTGCACATGGAGTTCTGCTTAGAATATTCTCTCCTTTGCCTGACTTTCACACTTCTTCTTGACATCACTTCTTTGTGAAACTTTGAGTCCCTTCAGAGAAAGTTATTGCTTCACTTTTTCACCCCAGTGTATTACATATACCTTCTGTTATAGCACCTATAGCTCCCAATTGTAGTTACCAGTCTATGTCTGGTTCCTTTATTAGACCTATGCCTTGAGGTTAGGAAGCCATGGCTTATTAGTTTTTCAATAAAACTCATTTTATTCCCAGCAAGAGCCAGGCATACTTGTAGAGGCTTAGTGCATGCCAAATGACTCAAATCCATTTTACTATAGACTTGTGGTTCACTTTTTAAAACCATTTTAAAAAACATCTTTCCTAAGGAGAAGGAGGAAAAGCAAGTGGCTTCTATTTAATTTTTTTTCTCAATTAAGTAGCACAGTAGGATTTAATCATAAAACAGTTACATTTTTATCTTGGTTTCTTTGACCAGAGGATTTGAGTAAGCTGGCAGATTAGCTGAGGCCCAAGCCTCTGCCTGACAGGTAGGTCCTTAACAATGGACACCTTACCTGCCTTTTGACAAAGGACGTGTCAAGCATCAGATGCTCTTCAAAGGGGCTTCAAAAAAGTGGAGTGTGGTGTAAACTTAAAAGATTGAGATGATGACAGTGGTGTATTGCCAATGGCTCTGAAATAGCCTGTCAAGTTAAATTACATTTGTTTTGACCTTAACTAGTTTGCTTGTTACTGAGTCAAACTGACGAACCAAAAGATCACTACGGTCTTTTAGCAAGTTCTGCCCACTTGGCTTTGGCCTTGCTTTGGATTTGGTAATACTTTCAAAGGAGCCTTAAGTATTCTGAAGAGGCTGAGTTTCATCCCTGTCAGTGATGACAGGGTCAGTGCTACCGAGCATTGGCTGTGTGCCTCCGTAGAAGCCTTTCTGCATGTGAGACTCTCCGTGTAAGTAGCTGCAGGCTATTTTGACAGCCAGACTAGGATCACGCTGCATGTGAGCTTTACAGTTTTCTTTCCAAACTGAAGTTTTCCCCAGGGCATTACAAATTTACACAACCGTTCAAATTTCCTGATAGTTGTGTCTGCAAAGGTCTTTCCAGTGAGGTTCATGAGCATGGTGACTAGATAGAAGTTCTGACCTCACTGTATCTGCTGAAGCCTAAGATGGAGCCCTGAGATCCATAGAGTGTGTTTCCAGAGGTTAAACAACTGCATTTTTTAACATTTATGGGAGAATAGGAGAGATCTGCGGTCGGCAGTACTGGTAAGCCAGAGGGGTAGGCCAAGGCTCAGTGGGCCTTGGCGGGGCTGGAGATAGGAAGAGAGAAATCGGTGTCCAGCAAAGAGGGTGCTGATGAGGGAAGCAAGGAAGTTTTGGAGACAGACCAGCTACTGGACAGTTTTGCCTTGGCCAGCCTGGCACTGACAGATTTAAAAGCCTGACTTTTACAGTCTGTTAATGTTTAATTTTGTTGGTTAAGGAGAAGTAAATGTATTCAGAACTATTGAGGGGTTGTAAATCAGCACTTCATAAACATTCAGCGTCATCAGCATCAGAGGTGATACATACAGATAGCATTGAGGTGGTGTGGGAAGGGCTGTCATCCCCTCTTGCTCCTTCTCCTCCCTGTTTCTAAATTCTGCCCTTAAACATGAAAGGAAGCAATAAACAGAAAGCTGTAAATGGCTTTGTCTTTTTTTCCATAGTGTTCTCTCAGAGGACCAAGACAGTTACCTTTGTAATGTCACCTTGTTTAGGAAGGCAGTTGATGACTTCAGACACAAAGCCAGAGAAAACAAGTAAGATTATCACTTTTTAATTTTTTAATGTGTTAGATCATCCATACATGATGTGGATAATTTTTTTTCCTTGTAATTTAGATTCATCGTCCGTGACTTCCAGTATAATGAAGAGGAGATGAAAGCAGATAAAGAAGAAATGAACAGGCTTTCTACTGACAAGAAGAAGCAGTTTGTATGTGTTAATATTTAGGGTTATCAGTGTTACGTAGAAGAGAAGTGGTACTGCTTTTCTTTAATTTAAAAGAAAGTTTCCCTAACTTTGCTTTTAATATACTTTTTTATTCTATTAATCAAAATGAATTTTCTGTTAAGCTAGTATATATGACTAGTTTCTTCAAATACATACTTAAAATTCATTATTCCTTCTAAATCCATGTCAGAAATTGATTTTAAATTTAGTGTTTGGGTTACTGCCCCTGAAAGAAAGGAGTTATTTCAGTTAAGCTGTATTTTTTTCAGTAAGAATTTTCATTTTCTTGAGGCAGTGTTTTTTTTTTTTTTTAATGCTGCAGTGTTTTAAGAAATGATTTATATTTAAACCCTGGAGAGTAAATTCTGTGCAAAATGGGGAACAGGGGTGGAATTGTGGAAGTGAACTTTCTTGCCGTCTGCAAGTGCAGGGTATTGTGAAGGGATAAAAGCTCGTATGGGAGGGGATACATGGTGAGTAACAAATGTTTCTCTTTTCATACAGAAGGAGATAAAGGCTAATCCATATTAGTTGGGAGAAAACTGACCCATACCAAGTAATATCCAATATAATCAACCAGAAATGCTTTTATTTATTGTTCTACTTTTATGTATTTTTTTTATTTACAGAATCTTCTAGGGTCGTTTCTAGTAGCTGTTCCATGAATAAATATACACTGTCTCTATACTACAGACAGTGTGATTTTTACTCCAATCACCAGCACCATCATACAGTAGAGGTTCTTCCTCTTCGATAAAAGATAGGCACCTCCAGATCTAGTTTGAGGCTTGCATAGAGTATAGCAATTTCAAATTGTTGATTTAAACCCCATTACACTTATTTTTTTTTGTACCATACACCACACCTTCAACAGATGCCTTCACCACATTCCTGGTCCTGTGAGGAGGTGGGGTCTTGGCTCCTTGCCCACCTTTCCTTCCCCTGTGCAGCTGCGTGATAAAAGCTCCCCTTACTCAAGGTTTCTAAATATGGGGCATCCAAGTGGGAAAACTGGAACCATGGATTTAAGGGTCATTGGCAGCCACAAAGACCTCTTAACTCTTTACAAGCCCTTCTCTGTTCCTGCACGCCACATCTTCCCAGTCTTTGCATGGAAAAGGCCTTTACCAGAGATTCCAACGCACAGAAGCACAATCTCAGATACTCCTCTAGAGAAGGAAGGAGCGAATGTAGCACTTCTGGCCAGGGGAGACTTGAGTGGGCTTAGAAGACCCTTTTAAAGAACAGATATTTTAACTGAAGGTTTTCACCTTTTCTGTGGTTATCTTTATTGCCTGTGTTAATTGGTACATTCATGTGATGTACTCAGAGTAACTGTCAGCTGAATTGATCATGTCAGTTTAAGAGCCGGGGGGAGGTATTCGGATATTTGAGATTTTTTTAAAGAGGTATTTGTATTTACTACTGGAAATCATAACTAAACATTTTAAGTTCTAATACTTACATCGTATAATAGAATTATTAAAAATTCGGAATGTAAAGAGTTTTAGAAGTCTAGATCAACACTCAAATTTTATAGATGAGAAAATTAAGAGCCCTTGGGATAGTAAATGACTTACCTACATAATTTTCATTGTTTCTGAGAAGTTTTAAGTTGAATTCTACCTTAAATGTATGAAGTGTTTCAGAATTTTACATAATACATTCAGATTTTTATATTTTGGTTTTCAAATTTAGGGTACCCCTATATTCTGTGCCAGTTTAAACTATTTTCTTTAAACTATGTCTTTTTCTGTGTAGTGAAGAGGTTCAAAGAGAGGTCTGCTAAAATGCAGAGTAGTAGGTAACCTTTTAATCTAATTTCAGATCATTATCAAAGGTAATGAGAATGGTGAAACATTTTATAATGTGATATAGAGTCTCACTGGATAGTCACGCCTTAAAATTATTTTTCTTTATCTCATTTCTAATTGCCATTTTCCAGACCAAGTTTATGGTGTTTTTTTCCTCCTTTTTCTAGGGACCACTTGTGCGATGGCTGAAAGTGAATTTCAGTGAGGCGTTTATTGCTTGGATTCACGTGAAAGCATTAAGGGTTTTTGTGGAGTCTGTTTTAAGGTAAAGAAAGTTAATTGAGAAACTTGGAACTAAAGAGATCCCTTTACGTTGGTTCTCTTTATCATAACATACAGTTTAGTAACAGGAGATTGATTTGGAGAAACTAAAAGGTCAGTCAGAGACAGATTGTCAATTTCTATGTTTATTACATGCATGTTAGTCTTGTCCTAACACAAGTTAGGGAAAAAGAGATCCATGCTACTGTAGTTTCTTGTGTGGTTAATTAATTTAAAAGGAGATTATAAAATATTAGTTAATGCTATTTTAATAGATCTTTCAAATATTTCACATACAATTTGATACACAGTATACTAATGACTTTTTTTGCAGTCATTATTTCCTGTTAGCCGAAAATATCTTCTTATTTTAGATACTATAAAAAGACTCATTTTGTGATCCTCTCTACATGTTACATGAGAAATAGTTAAAAGTATTTCTCTTTAACTGCTATTTTATCACTATTTTTAAATTTCTTTGTATTTTCAAAATAGATGTGGGTAATTTCATGTTGTTTACATGGGTGGGACTAGAGGGGATTATGCTAAGTGAAGTCAGGAGAAAAACCAATACTGGGTAATTTCACTTTTTTAAAAAATATATGTATTTATTTATGCATACAAGAGCTGGGATACAGCCAGAGTGTGGGAGGTGAGAGGATTTACCAGAGACAGAGTGGGGAGCAGAACAGGCAGTTCGACTGAAATACACTGCTGAGAGGAGCAGCAGGCGAGGCAGGAGAGGTCTGCTGTGCCATGTGGGTCCCCTCCCTGGCCGGGATCAAACTCACGCTGCTGTGTCGCAGATGCTTCACAGTGCGGCAGTCAACCCGCTGCGTCCCCAGGGAGGCCCCTGGATAATTTCACTTCTATGTGGGATATAGAGAAATGAAAAAAACAGACAACCAAATCAAAACAAACCCTAAAGTGCCTCCCTGGTGGCCTCAGGATTAAGCCTCAGCATTGGCCTGGCCAGGATGCTGACCCACATGGCACAGCAGACCTCCCCTCTTCTGCCCGCTGCTCCCCTCAGCAGTGTATTTCAGTCCATCTGCCTGTTCTGCTCCCCACTCTGCCTCTGGTGAATCACCCCTGCACGTCTGACCTACACTCCAGCTCTGCTGTGCAAAAATAAAGTAAATCTTTAAAAAAAAAAACCCAAACCTAGAAATCTTACTGTAGAATTGAGGTACCACATGGGAAGGGAGCGGAGTGTGGAAGACTATGGGTACTTTGGAGGTGGGTGTGGTGTGACAACATACATCTGAACAGATGTCAGTCTGAGTCATGTGGGTGTTGTATGCCAGTGTTACCTCAGTACAAATAATAAGATTTTTTTTTTTTAAAATCTCGTGTTTATTGTGTTGAAGGTATCAGCAAATTTACATGTTACGATTTCGTAAGGGTATTATATTCATAGGTCATCTTAAAAATTGAAGAGTAATTAAAAGTAATTATTCCTAGTAGACAATTGGCCTTCCTTTTTTTTTTTTAAGAGATTTTTAAATTTATGCATATAAGAGCAGGGGCATAGGCTAGCGGCACGGGAGGTAAGAGAATTTACCAGAGACAGAGTGAGGAGCAGAACAGGCAGATGGACGGAAATACACTGCTGAGGGGAGCAGTGGGCGAGGCAGACTGGGTCCCCTCCCTTGCCGGCGATCGAACTCGTGCTGCTGTGCCAGGGATGCTTCACAGTGTAGCACTTAACCCGCTGTGCCGCCAGGGAGACCCTGGCCCGCCTTTTAAAGAAGAATTTCTAGTGGGCAAGACTAGGGAAAATTTGGATTTCTAGGTTTATTAAACTTGTAAATGTGGTCATTAAAATGAGATTCCTTTACCCTGTTACCTGTGCTTTAGAAAATCTGTGTTTGCTTGTGTTACATACTGTATTTCTATTTCCTTTTAAGGTATGGCCTACCAGTAAATTTCCAGGCAATGCTTCTTCAGCCTAATAAGAAAACAATGAAGAAACTAAGAGAAGTGTTACATGAATTGTATAAACATCTAGACAGCAGTGCCGCGGCCATTATTGATGTGAGTGCTTTGTTCGTAGCCTGGTAGCACAGGAACTGGAATAATTGCAGGAAAAAAGTACTGGAGTGGGATAGATAGAAAAGGGATAGTAAATACCTTGATATTTTTTGAGGTTCCAAATTTGTTAACATTGCAGGTAATTTGCCTTGTGTATCCTGTCTTGTACTAGTTGGAGCTGTGCTTTGCTTTTTGGTATTTCTAAAACCTAGTCATAAATCAGATGTTTATACCTGTAAGAAAGACAGAAATAACCACTTATACTAATTTTTTTCAAAAATTATAAATTGCTGAGAGAAAAAAATAGTTACTTTGACTTTATTTGGTAGTAGTAGAGCCGATTGGTGTTTTTAAAAGGAATTATTATCACTTTTCTAAAACAGAATGTGTTTTTATCATCTTTGAAATAGAAGATATGAACAAAGTGAATTTTTTTCTTTTGTGGATTTTTTTAAAACTCATGGGCTTTCATATTTTTTCTTTCAAACATCACTGGTTTTTCCTTCAGGTTGGGATGGTAGTGTCTCATGTACATTTGTCAGAGCCTACAATCAATCATTTTTTTCTTACTAGAAACAAACGCAAGAACTGACTTTGAGCATTTTTATTTTTACGATATTGATAAAATATTAAGTATAACTATTTGCAACATTATTTTATAGCAGAAGGTCTTATAACATGCATGTTTAATAAATGACGTTTTAAAAACCATACATGGTTTTGTTTGTTTTGTTTTTTTTCCAAAGATTTATTTATTTATACATACAAACGCTGGGGTACAGGCCAGAATGCGGGGGGTGAGAGGATCCACCAGAGAGAGAGTGGGGAACAGAACAGGCAGATTGACTTGAAACACACTGCTGAGGAGAGCAGCGGGTGAGGCAGGAGAGGTCTGCTGTGCCCTGTGGGTCCCCTCCCTTGCTGGCGGCAGGGATCAAACTTGTGCTGCAGTGGCTGTGGTTTGCTTCATAGTGTGTTGCTTAACCCACTGTGCCACCAGGGAGGCCTGAAAAAAAAAAAAAACCCAAAACATACATGGCTTATTTTTACCCAACATTTTAGAAGACTTTGATCACATAAACTCAGTACCCTAACTCTGATGATGAAAGCGGTTTTCCACAGTACACATAAGGTGGTAGGGGCATGGCTGCCACACACATGCCTTGGGGTCAGAGAAGGCTTGAGTGTCATTCTACTGCTCCTGGAACAAGTCAGCCTGAGCTTGTCTTCATTTACAAAATGGAGATGATACCTAACTTGGGTTAAATTAGCATAAATGGATGAGCTTAGCCCAGGATGGATGTTCAATATGAAGGTAAATGATAATGCTCTGTTTTCTTATTTATGTAAATAAATTATCTGGTTTTTTCCGTAGGCTCCAATGGACATCCCAGGCTTAAACCTGAGTCAACAGGAATACTACCCCTACGTGTACTACAAGATCGATTGCAACCTGCTGGAATTCAAGTAAAAG
>JAGFMF010011395.1:7376900-7390005 GCA_019455555.1 Galemys pyrenaicus | reverse complement strand
ATGATAATTCAAGTATGTGATTTCTGAATGTTTCAAATTACAATCTCTGAGCACTGTTGACACCCCACAGGAGAGAATAAAATTGCCTGTGCAAAGGTGTATTGTGGTGTTTGTAACTTCAGAAGATTCCAGGTCAGTGTGAGAGTTTTTAATAAATGCTGTCAGAGCCAACTTGCTATGCTCCCCTCAAGGTTTTGTTACGTACAGAGGTGTGACCATTTATGTCTGACTTGCATATTATTTAAATGTGCCAAATTTGGGTCAGAGACAAATTTGAAGATTACTTTTGAACATATAATGGTATTTTCATTTAGGCTCTATAGACTTTCAGTTTTTTTAAATAGGAAGCAGGGCCAATTTTGAATAAAGCCTAGCAGAAAGATGCAGCTTAGTCATTTGTTTTGTCTAAGTATTTGGTAATGCTGCCTTTTCGTGAGCTATAATTATAAAAGCCTTCATTTTGACATTTATGACATTGTCTGGAAGTGGAGGTATTGCTAGCCTTTATCAACCGCTGACTGAATGACTTAGTTTAGCATCACACAGTTTCTTAAAAGATTTGTGCGGTACTACCCTTCTGTGCACTCGCTGGCTTGTAAGTGAGAAAGAAGTTTACATTTTATTTTAAGGGCATTTATAAACGATTCTATTCCCTCTGGAAAATTAGTCTCCAAAGTCCTTTTTACTTCAAAAGTAATTGTAAAGTACAGTCAAGTCAGACGTCTGTAAGGTAAAACATGAGAAGTGACTTCCTCTTCCCCCAATTTCTTCTTCCTAAGGAAGTTTATGTTTTTCCCGGGCCTTTTTTTTTTTAGATTAAAAGAGGATCACACTACACATATTCTCAACTGGCTCTTTTGTTTAGTCTATCCAAAATGTCTTTCCATTTCAGTGTGTCTGGAGCTACCTCATTCGTTTCTTCAACCTCAAGGTGAACGTGTATTTGTGCCATGACACGCTGAGCCGAGTGGAGGAGCATCAGGCAGGGTGTAGTTTCTGCTCATCGCTCGGCAGCATCCTTGTTCAGGCGTGTTTGTGTTCCTTTTTATAAGTATTTTTGTAAGAGAGATCCTGAGAGCGGATTCAAATTTTGGTACCACTGCCGAGTTACCTGTCAGAACTTTAAAATCAGGGCATGTTTAAAATGTAGGTTTTAAAATTTTTATTTGGAAAAGAGGAAGCTGGGAATTTTTCGTTTTGATGTCAGAAAATTCTGGCTGTCTCTTTCTGCAAGTGTTCTTTGAGTCTTAGTATCTGTAAAATGGGTATAATCTCTATAATAGTGGATTGTGATTTCACAGTTAAAGTAAAAAATGCCTTTTAAGGTTTGATGCAGACCTTGATATTGTTCTGATATGATCGTGAAGGTAGGGGTTTGTCAAGAACAAAGTTCCACTGTATGTGAGTGTGCAGCAGGACTTTGGCCATAATTTCTCTCAGGGATGTCCTGCAGCGGAGTGGCGAGCGTGGCCCTGGAGCCAGTATGTGGCGCTGCTGCTCCTTAGCTCGGTGATCGCCACACCTGGCCTGCACGGGATAAGTAGAGCTCCCACCTCCTGGTACTGTCGTGCTAAGGCAAGGAGGTCCCAGAATCTTAGATTGGGGCCTGGTGAGAGCTTGCTACATGTACTTGCAGTCCTGAGGAGCGCCTGTAGTGTCTTAACTTGTGTTATGTCTGGAAATTTCAAGGTATGTGTCAGAAGTAATTATGTGTGTCTGTGGGGGGTGAGTGATGGTTGGTGTCTGCAGCGTAGCATTAAAGTAGTGGGAGTGCGCTTCAGCCTGTGTTGGATTATTTATCTTGTTCCTGGCAGCTGCCTTTCCTGGGAAGGGACTTAAGCTGCCTGCCTTGCTCTGTCTGCTGAGTCTGCTGGTCCTCCTCTAGGACAGAGCTCGGATAACTTTGAGGTTCGTTAAACACATCCTGAGTGTCCTGGGCGCCCATTCAGCTGGTGCTCTCGCTGTGTTGCTTTTCCAGGAGGAATGGATGCTCCCCATTTTACACAGGTAAAGCCTCAGCGTCAAAGAAGTTAAGTGATTTCTTTGTTAAAATTCAGAGATTTTGAGTGGAGTTAGAATTTGAATCTAAGATTTCCCACTGCCTGCTCTTTGCTTCGTGTCATGCCTTAGTCCCTCTTCCAGACACTGCATGAGCGAGTCCAGTGCGCCCTTCGCCCTTGTCCAGGGCTGGCAACGATGGCGGCAGGGCATTAGGTGTGTAGAGTGCGGGGTTCAGTCTGCTGCCAGTAGCTGAGAGGAACGAGGACCCAGGGCATTTCATCAGTGAAGGGGGATGATGTGTCGAGGTGTTGCATGCTCATGTCAACAGCCCGCCTCACGCAACCCAGGTTTTTCTACCTCTGCTAGCACCTGCTGCCGCTGCCCTGAAGCAGACACTGTCTGGTCCTAGTGCCCGTCCCCATACGGCTTTCTGCATGAGCCCCTGTCAAGTCTTATCTTTAAATTACTGTTTTGTACCTAGAGCAGATACTTAGCAGATGTTAACTTTTCTTTATTCTTTTACTTCAAAATTAAATAGTCCCAGAATGTTGGAAAATAAAACAAGAAATTGATCTAGATATGAGGTTATTCTCCTTCATTATCAACTGTATAATTATCAAAGTAATACATGCACAACATTATAAGCCGCCTACACAAATACTGTAGAAAAACAACATTAAAGAAACCTTGGTGGACTTTAGGGAAAAAAATTATTTTTTTCTGTTAACATCAGTAAGAAAGGATCTGTCTTAGAAGATCTGTAACAGGAAATACATTGAAAACTTTTCCTGATTCAGTTCTTGTCTAAATTGAAGTTAACCCACTTCAATAATAAAATTATTTATGGTTTTAATTTTTCTAGTATGGATAGCTTTAGAGCAACATATAAGTGTAATTCTGATATTAAAAAAAGGAATTTGGCACATCAGAACCATTTTCTTCATCAGTGGATCAAACCTCAGGATATCACTAGATCTGAGCCCCATGATGTTTGAGAAGGGCGTGGAAGAAAGCTGTAGGAGAGATTAACAGAGAATCTGTGATTGTTCAGCTAGAATGAAAGAGTAAAACTGAGAAGCAAGACAACATTGTTTGCCTTCAGATCAGGAATAGCCCAAATACTGCAAGAAGAGGAAAGCTTAGGACGAAGCAGAAGGCAGTTGACTGATAACACTTCCTGACAGTTGCCCAGTATTGAAATTGGCTGTTATATCCACAGCAGTTCTTCCTTGGGGGATTAAATAAAAATGCAGATCCATTGTCAGACTCCACAAGTATGTCTTGAGTAGACCCAATCTACATTTTTAACATGCAGGAGTTCAGATGCAGAGAAGTCGGCAAGTTCCAACCCGCAACTACCTTTCAAAGGTTCTTCCTCTGCATCTTAAAGTGAAAGAGTGATTCTCCTCTGTTTCATGCAAGTATACTTAAGAGGATCATTATGGATTTATCACCTACTTAAGCATTGTATGTCGCTAGTCACTAAAACCATAAATTCTGCCTTGTCAGAAACTGATCAGTGTGGGTGTCCTTTACTCTTGCAAGGCCATAGAATATCAGATGGAAATTCCCCCAACCTCTAAAATGATGAGGGTCACATTTTTATCTATTTATTGAAACTTTGGGTGTGTCTTACCACTGATTTTTAAGGATCTGTGTAAAAGAACAACCAAAACCAGATTTTCAAAGACTAGTTTGTATGAAGGAACAAAAAATGATTCTCAGATAAAAATGCAAAAGAAGTTGGATACAAAGGGCATTGTTGATGTTACACTGAAACAGGAACCAACTGTGACTAACAGAGCATGACTAGGAACTCTCTGGAATTGTCAGATCTCCAGGGCAGCGTTCTTGAATTTTCCTGTTTCCTAGCCTAGTGGATGGCCTTGCTGGAGAGTTCTGTGACAGTCACTTTTTATTTTTTTAAGGTGCAACTGACATGCAGCCTTAGTGTCTGGTGAACAACATGATGATTTGATATTTATATAAACTGTGAAATGATGACCACAATAAGTCTACTTAACATCTGTCACTGTTTATAGTTAAAACAATTTTTCTCTTGTGATGAGAGCTTTTTAAGATTGGCCCTTTTAGCAGCTTTCAGCTTGTGCAGTACAGTATTAACTGTAGTCATGATTCGTATTACATTTTCCTGTCTAATTTATTTTATAACTGGAATCTTGTACTTTGACCCCCTTCACCCATTTCATAAACCCCCCAACGATTCTGTTGACAAATCATTCTTTTTTTTTTAAACTTTATTTAATTTCCCATTCATTAACTTCTTTTTTTTTAAATTATATGTATATTTTTTTTGACATCAATTGTGGTCCCCATGGATTTCCCACCACCATTTCACCAGTGCACCATCACCTCAGTCCCTTGTGCTTTCTGTCCTCATCCCATTTCCTCCCCCCGACAAATCATTCTTAATTTATCTTTTTCATTAGTACAAATTACCACATTTTTTGGTTTAACTATCTAGGTATATATTTGAGCTGACTCCCTGGGAGTAGTTACAGGTCTTGTACATGTTTTGTGTATTAAATGCATAAAGTCGTTTATTTTTAAAAATTGAATTGTGACAACACAGGTATTTTGTTTTGCCACTAGAGGGCACTCTGATGCCACTGAAAAGCAAGCGGGTCATTCCCCNCAAGCGGGTAATTCCCCTTCCTCCCCCCCCCCCCCCCCCCGCACACCCCCTCATGGTTAGTTGTGAAACATACACTTAATTTAGAGAAGCCCATAAACACTCAGCAGCATTCTGATTCGGAATATTTTATTACAAGTCTCTACTAATATAAAGTTCAGAAAGCATTAGATGATGCATTCATGTTGTCTCACCGGCGTGCGTGTGTATTGAATCCAAATGCTTTCTGTGACTGGTACAAGTTAGTGACAAAGCTCATCAATCAGGGTGAAAAAATTTTATACACACACACACATTGTGTGGGCTTCTATGTCACTATTCAGCAAATAGCTATTAAACACATACTGTGAACCAGGCATTGGTTCAGGCACTGGGGATGTGATGCAAAGACAGTGCCTGCCTCACTGGCCTCACAGTCTGGTAAACTGGTGGCAGCTTTGCTTGACGAAATACAAATCTGGCAACCGAAGGTTAGAAGAAATACCTGGGTACCGATCTGTGGAATCCAAAGTCTGGTAACTTACTTAAGGAAATCTGTCCAGAAAAGTCAACCTTCACTGTTCAGTGAAGAACAACAGGCCCACACATTTTCAAATCTGACCGCACAGTTGGCTTCAGCCCTTTCTATTGTCTGTGATGACGGACATTCTGTGTATGTGCCCACCAAGATGGGAGTTTCTGCCCCATGTGGCTCTAGGTCATTTGAAATGTGGGCGGTGTGACTGAGGAACTGTACTTTACATCCTCTTTAGTTAATGTAAAAGCTACCCGGGGCTGGACAGCACGGGCTTGAAGCTCAGACTGGAGTACCAAGCTGTTTTGCCTGAGTTTCCCGCAAGCTCCACCACATCCTCTGGGCTTTTTTTGTTCAGATAACTGTAAGAGTCAGCCTAGCTCCTGCTCATTTTGATTGCCACATGTAATTTCCCCACGAATCTGAGAAACAAGGAGAGGAAAGGATTGCTTTCTGACTCAGAGTGCTACACAGACAGCTTTCTCTTAAATGAGCACAAAAGACAACAGCGTACACTTTGTGCCTTTATGTACACGGGGGTAAACCGGTTGCAATATTGAAAGACCAAAAGCTGTTTCTGATGGGAAATATTGAATCAGCAGAATTGAAAACACAGCTGTGTGGCTTGAATGGGAATATAATTTCTCCTGTCACTCAGGGCTCACTCAGCGCTCATTGTGTGCAGGGCGTTGGCTCTGCAGGGAGACTGTGAGGAGGTAAATGCTCAGCATGGGTTCTTGAATGACATTATTTGTCTCTCTTGACTCTTGGGAATGTAACAGGGTCATAAAATAGTTCAGGTTTCTAACAAGAGGCTTAGCAACTGACAGGATGCCCTTGAAAAGAAGTGAGTTTGTAGGAAGGGCTGGCGTCCTTGCGTGGATCAGCATGCAAGTTTACCTCATTCTTGAGCCCAGTGACAACAGGACACCTGACCCAGGTGAAGGGGTGCAGTCCGGGCGAGCTGCTCCCCTCTAGCCTTGCTCCCTCTGGCTTTTTGCTCAGTGTCTGCTCACCCTGAGCTTGCAGGCATTCAAGATGCTGAGGCCTCATTCCCCATCCCCCTCTCAACTGCCCTCCCTTTCCCCAGTCTGTTTCCACAGCTTCCTAACTGGCCGCCTTGTCCCCATCTCTGCTCACCTTCAGTTCACCCTAGCACCACTGCCAGAGGAATGTCACGTCACTGCTCACAAATCCTGGAGAGCTCCTCATTTACCCGCAGAATAAAGTCTCCTTTGTTCAAATTGGATTTTTCCCCCTTCTTTTTTAATTTAGCTTCTCTGTTTCCTGAAAGCAGAATATTCTTTAATGTTTGTTTTTTAATTTGACCAAAGTCTCTTTGATGGGGGAATTTGGATCATGTGTGTTTGCTAGGAATGCTCCAGTGATCTGCTTTTCTTTCCTGCCCCCTTGGGGGCCACATCTGTCAGGTTCAGGTCTGTTGTCTCTCCAAGCATGAGGTTGTTGGGCCGCCTGTATCCTGGGTCTGAAACCCATTTCTTCATCTGTAGAAGAGGGATAATTATGACATCAGTATAGAATTATTGTGAGAGTTAAATCTCATGGTAGGTACAAATTTTCCAGCAAGGTACAGGGGTTCAACAATTAACTACATTTTTATTGCTAGTGTTATCTTTTTTTATACTACTTGATTTTTGTTTTTCATTTTGCTGCTTGCCTCTTATGATCTTATATAAATTGAAGTGCGTATTCCTTTAATTACACATATTTAGAAGGCGGATTCCTCTTTTAAAAATACCTACCAGCATCAGATGACTGGCAGTGCAATGCCAAGTTTACTCAAGAGAAATGAAAACACACATCCACGTAAGAATGTGTTCACAGAGATTCAGAGCAGCTTTATACGGAACAGCCAAAAAGTGAAAACAACCAAGTGCCATGAATTGGTGATAAATGAATGGATAAACAAAATGGGGTATAACTGCACAGTGGAATATTATTTAGCCATAAAAAGGAATGAAGTATGATTGATGGCACATCAAGGATGAACCTTGCAAACATTATGCTAAGTGAAAGAAGCCAGACACAAAAGGTCACATATAATTCCAGTTATGTAGAATACCAGAAATAGGCAAATCAGATCCATAGAGAAAGGAAAGAAAGAGAGGCATTTGGAAATAACAGGAAATGGGTACAGGGTTTCTTTTTGGGGTGATTAAAAATGTTCTGGAATTAGATAATGGTGATGTGCAGAACTTTGTGCAGAACTTTGTGAATATGCAAAACCACTGAATTGTACACTTTAAAATGATGATCTTTGTGATGTGTGAACTATTTCTCAATTAAAAAAACCTACCAAATTATCTCACCTTTTCTAAAAACTCTCTCAATTCTTTGCTTACGTTTATGTCAATGTAGTTTTTAAGAACTGGATTCCTTTTGTAAGAGTTTTGTGCTGTGGGGTTGTCCTCTCTCAGTACTCTTTGCTCTTTAGTCTGAGGTTTCATGATCCTCTTTTCCTGTCAGTTTCTTTTTGTTTTTGTGTTTTCCTTTGCTCTGCTCTGTCTTCCCAGTTAGACTGAGCTGCAGCTGCCTTCCAACCTCCTCCATTTGCACATCACACACCTGTTTCAGGACCCCTTCTCAGCGGTTGCCACACTGTTCTCAGTGTCTGAAGAAAAGTTGAACTGACCAGACTGCACCAGTCTGGTGATACCTTTCTGTGGCTTTAGACCATGGTCACTGACAATGGTGCAGCCATGCATCCATTCAGCAGACATTTATGAAGGGCATGTGAGCTCCTAGAGGACAGAATTTTCATACTCAGCAAGTGTTACTGCTGAGCACCTGGGTCCTGGGACAAGTGTACTGAAATGAGGAAAGGAGCCTGCCCGCATGGAGCTTCCCTGCCAGTGGCTGACATTCACAGACATACAGTAGACAAGATCTTTAACCTCCTCAGCTTGAGGTAATTAAGAGGTCTGGCCCTGGAAGGGTTAAGGGAGGATGCTCAGATAGCGTGGAGAGTTACCCTAGAAGATGCCAGTCATGTGAAGAACTATGGCAAGAATTTCCCTCACTGAAGAAGCAGCTGATGCAAAGGCCCCTCAGAAGGAAAAAGCTCAGAGTCTGAGCAGCAAGTCGGCATGGCAGCACTTAGCGAGGGGTCTAGAGAGTGCACAGAGCTAAGTGAGCACAGGCTTACAGACTGGTGAACAACTGAGATTTTTGTCCCCGTTAACAAGGGAACTCAGTGTGGGGTCTAGCTTACATTTTTCAAGGGTCCCTGTGGCCATAGTCTTACTCGTGTGTTGGTAACCCCCACTCCTGACATGTCTTTGGCAGACACATCATAGGTACTGGGTTCTTCAAATGATGGGTTTATTGAGCATCGACTATGCCAGGAAGTGTGATGGACTCTGCACTGGAAAGTTCTCTTCTTTGTCTCGATTAAGAGTGTTTTGCAAATATACTGATGCTCTCCTGCATGTCCGTGAAGATCCAGGAAGAATTTAGTCATTTATGAACTTACTACTGATTTATTTCGCAACTGCCCTGATGTCTTTGAAATCATAACCAACAGATTCGTTGACATTTAAATCATACTGGAAACAGAACGGGCTAATTCTGCAGCCCTGTACTAGTCACACAGAGGTCCTCTGGTAATAGTCAGCATATGACAGCGATCTTTTAGGGGTGGGGAGAACTCTGCTGTCCTCAGTTCCCCTGTCAGTGTTTCTCATTTCCATGCACCTTAGAGGCGACACTTTTTGCTTCAAACCGTGGGAGCCTTTTTCTGAGATGAGGCTATGATCTCCACTCATTAACTTGACAGAGTAAATCTATCATATAAATCATTGCTATTCTACCTTCTCTCTTGCCTCCTAAGTCATTTAAGGTATATATGTTTGACTCCACTATAACAGTATTTCCAGGCAAATACTGCAACTTTGGAGAGACGTGAGCACCGGCATGTACGAATCAATTGCTTGAGAAGTGTTGGTGTTCGTTCTGGAATGGGGCCCATGTAATGGGTACTTACGTTGAAAGGAAGTGTCAAATTTTCCATAGTTAGCACTTCCCAGATTTTAATTGGCGGCTTGCCCTTGTGTCAGAATTTCTTTTCTAAAATAAATGATTTGGAAGAGGCTCTTATCTTTACACCCAGACACACAGCTCAGGCCCTCCTGCTTGGGGACGTCAACTCGCCAGTCTGCTGTGATACTCAGTGTTCTTGGGGTTTAATCAACCTCTGAAAGCTCATTAAATCTCCCATTAAAACTGGAAGGCCAGTCACGTTTATTAGACTTCTCTTTTTTCCTTTCTTCTTGGATGTCACTTTATTTTTCTTGGATACCACTGTTTATTTTTCTTGTCTTTTGTTGTTTCCTACTTTACCCCCTATTCTTTAATTCTTAATTAGGTTTGGTCAGAAATTTTCTTCTAATATTCTGATTTCACCTTCACGTCGTTATTTCTTCTGTGTATTCTCTTTTTTTCTCTTTCATTTCAGAACCTCTGTCTAATGAACCTGTTTTTTCTTCTGTAAGGATGGCTGCTTGAAACAAAGCCGACTCGCCTGAAACTTCTCCAAGCAGCTTCCAAATCCTTTCAGAAGTTGAAGGGAATGAGTGATGAAGTCCTGCAGTGGGTAGCGTATTAGGGTTCTCCCGAGAAACAGAACCAGTACAAGATGTAGAATATGTATATAATTTATTAGAATGTGTTGGAATTTATTGTGTATGGAATTTATTAGAATATGTTGGCCTGTACCATTATGGAGGCTGGAAAGGTCCGCAACGATGTCCTAGTTTGAATCCAAAGGCCAGAAGCTGCTACAGAACCTGGAAGAGTCAGTGTCCCACTCAGAGGCCACCAGACAGGAGAATGCTCTCTCTTCCTCAGGCGAGTCAGCCTTCTATTCTAGGCAGGCCTTCAGGTGATTGGATGTGGCACACCCACACTGGGGAAAGCAATCTGCTTTACTTAAGTTCACCAGTTTAAAAGTTGATCTCAGGCCCGCCCTGGTGGCACAGTGGGTTAAGCAGCACACTGTGAAGCAAACCGCAGCCACTAAAGCACAAGTTTGATCCCTGCCGCCGGCCAGGGAGGAGACCCACATGGCATAGCAGACCTCTCCTGCCTTGCCCGCTGCTCCCCTCAGCAGTGTGTTTCTGTCAGTCTGCCTGTTCTGCATCCTGCTCTGTCTGGTGGATTCTCTCACCACCCCCACACCTCTGGCCTGTACCCCAGTTCTTGTATGCATAAATAAAGAAATCTTTAAAAAAAAAAAAGTTGATCTCATGCAAAACACCCTCACAGAAACACCGGAATGTTTGACCAGCTCTGGGCACTCGATGGCTTCATCAAGTTGGCACATAAAATTAACCGGTCACAGGCAGCTCTAGCTTTCTCAGTAACCACATGACCCAGTGCTAGGCTGTGAGTTATTTGTTGTTTAATATGAATATGAGTCAAAAGAAAAAGGACTGAAGGCTCAGTTCATAGCTATGACGTGTTTTAAGTTTTACACCACTCTGGTGTTACATCCTGGTTATATCCCCTTTGGCCATGTTTTGAACTGGTCTTGGATCAGTTTCTCATTCTTCACGAAGTGTCCTCTTGAGGGGCCTCCCTGGTGGCTCAGTGGGTTGAGCGCGGCACTGTGGAGCTTCTGCAGCCACTGCAACACAAATTCGATCCCTGGCCAGGGAGGAGACCCACGTGGCACAGCAGACCTCCCCTGCCTCGCCCACTGTTCCCCTCGGCAGTGTATTTTGATCCATCTGCCTGTTCTGCTCCCCACTCTCTCTGGTGAATCCTCTTACCCGCCCCTGTGCCTCTGGCCTGTACCCCTGCTCCTGGATGCATAAATAAATAAAAATCTTTTTTAAAAAAAGTGCCCTCTTGCAATCAACACTTCCCTGCTCCTTCCACATGCACAACCCCACCTGGCCGTCCTGTGCTGTGCACCTCAGTACCCAGACCTCTGGCACTCCCAGAGTTTTCTCTTCTTTACTGTTTATTTCCTGTTTACATCTGTTTCACACAATTCTGTTCTCTCCTTCGAAAAAGCCCTCCCTCGATCACGCGTCCCTCTCAAACTACGACTGGTCCTTCTTTGCCTTTTTCTCTCCAATCGTTAGTGTGTGTTTTTTTTTTAATTTATGCATACAAGCACTGGGGTACAGGCCAGAGGTGGGGGGAGCAGTGAGAGGATTCACCAGAGAGAGCAGGGAGCAGAACAGGTATATCAACAGAAGTACACTGCTGAGGGGAGCAGCGGGCACAGCAGGAGAGGTCTGCTGCGCCATGTGGGTCCCCTCCCTGGCCGGCAGCAGGGATCCAACTCGTGCTGCAGTGGCTGCATTTTGCTTCATAGTGCGTTGCTTAACCCACTGCGCCACCAGGGAGGCCCAGTGTGTGTTTTTTAACTCCACACACGACCTCAGCTTGCCGGAACTACTTTCTGCCCAGCCGCTGCTGCTGGTCTTGGGGAAGGCATCGAAAACTGAGCCGACTGACAACCCCGCTTTCCTCCACAGCTTCATCACCACCTCTCCACACACTTCCTCTCCTTTCTTGCACGATTTCCTCCATTTTCTGTCCAAACCTTCCTCACATGACTGTGCATCAGAATCACCCAGAGGGCAGTGACGCACGTGGGTCCCCCCAGTACTGCTGAGTAACCCGCCCCCACCCCCACCCCGGGGGCACGATCTGTGACCAGAGTTCGGGAGCCGCTGCTGCTTCCACCGCTCCAGAGAGCCCATTTTGACACTGACGTTGCTTTCTCAGAAGGGTTTTCCAAATGCTCTCATTGTGAGTTCTCCTTCATGCCATCCTGTCTGGTCCATGGATTCTGGTATCATCTGTCTCTGCCTCTCATCCCACGTCTCGCTAGTCTGGCAGGTAGCAGGCCTTTAGATGGTCTTCAGTGCTTGTCAGAAGAGGTGCTTTTGGCATTTGGGATGTGACAATTCTGTTGAATGGGACTGTTCTGTGTCTTGAAGGATGTTTAGTCACATGAAGTCACAGGAACAACCAAAATAGCCCCGCACCACACAACATACACACACACCCCTTTCCAAATGCCCCCAGAGGTGTGGAGCACATGCACACACACGTACCTCTTTCCAAATGCCCCCAGAGCCATGGAGCACACGCACTCACGTACATACACACACCTTCCCAAATGGCCCCAGATGTATGGAGCACACACACACCCTTTCCAAATGCCCCAAGAGGTGTGGCGCGTGTACACACACACACACCTTTCCAAATGCCCCCAGAGGCGTGGCGCTGCCCCTGTGAGAAGCACTGGATCACAGCACCTGCGTGTCAGCCCACACCCAGTCAAGGGCGAGCTCTCCCTTCGGTCTTGACCTTTTGTACTTTTATTTAGGCACCAAATTCCAACCTCATATTTCTATAATAGTTGTTATTTTGTTCCTTCCTGTGCACTATGCAGAGAGTTAAAAACACAGAGTTTGAAGGTCTTTGATGGGAGTTCTAAGTAAGATCCCAGTTTGGCCAGTTAGTGGCTATGTGACCTTCAAGCTGGCCAGTCCCCCAGTCTCTAGACAGAAGATGAGTGCTCTAGGCAGTAGTTATTGTGAGGGACTGATTGGAGAGGCTGAGCGCTTCTCTCGGACACAGGCTGCACACTCAGCAAATAGTAGCTCTCTCTGGGGGCCTAACCTTTTCTACCTTCCACCACGACTGCAGCTGCCCCCACCTGCTTGGCACGGCCGTGGAAGCTGTATTCTTTTTTTTTAATATAAATTTTTTTAAAATTTACATATATTTGACATCAATGGTAATCCCCATGGATTCCCCATCACCGTATCACCAGTGCACCGTCACCTCAGTCCCCTGTGCTCCTGTCTGCCCTCAACCCTCCTCCTCTTCCCTCCCCACCAAGTGTCCCCAATTTGTCCTTGTCTTTTCATTTTTGGTTTTTGTGTCTTTATTGT
>JAGFMF010011395.1:7352821-7368485 GCA_019455555.1 Galemys pyrenaicus | reverse complement strand
TGGTGAAAGGCAGTATTCTAGTTTCATTCTTTTGCATGTAGCAGTCCAGTTTGCCCAGCACCACTTATTGAACAAGCTGTCTTTATTCCATTGCATATTGTTTGCTCCTTTGTCAAAGATTAGTTGCTCATAAGCTTATGGGTTTGTTTCTGGATTTTCTATTTTGTTCCATTGGTCTATGTGTCTGTTTTTGTTCCAATACCATGCAGTTTTTATGATTGTGGCTTTGTAGTGAAGTTTGAAGTCAGGAAGTGTGATCCCACCACTTCCCTTTTTTTCAGTTAGGAGAGCTTTGGCTATTCGAGGTTTTTGTGTCTCCATATGAATTTCATCAATATTTTTTCTATTTCTTTGAAAAATGACATTGAAATTTTTATTGGAATAGCATTGAATCTGTAGATTGCTTTTGGTAGGATGACCATTTTGATGATGTTAATTCTTCCAATCCATGAGCAAGGGATGCTTTTCCATTTCTTTGTATCTTCTATTTCTTTTAGCAATATTTTGTAATTTTCTTTGTAAAGGTCCTTCACCTCTTTTGTTAGATTTATTCCCAACTATTTAATTTTTTTGGTTTCAATTATAAAGCTTGGTTATTCTTCTTCAGCTTGGTTGTTTGTATAAAGGAAGGCTACTGATTTTTGTGTGTTGATTTTGTATCCTGCTACTTTGCTAAACCGGTTAATTAGCTTGATTAGATTTTCTGTAGAGTTTTCGGGGTTCTCTATGTATATTATCATATCGTCAAAGCTGCAGTTATACTTACCAAACCTTGAATTGTAGGTATAAAATGGAAATAGTTAACTATATGCAAATTATATTTCAGTAAGACTTATTGAAAATATTTTTTCTTTGTGAACAAAACTTGAAAGAAAAAGCAAAATGTCGATTGCTCTCTTAGCCGACACAGCCTGGTTCTTAGATGATAGGAGAGCAGCCCTTCCACAGAGCCCTCTGAGTAAATCACGAGCTTAAAGCCACTCTGAAGGTTATTCTTTTCCAGTCCCACTCTCTGAAAAGGTGTAAACAGAGGACTGGCTCATAGCACTCAGCTGTGAGTGGTGTGTTCCCAGAGAGCTTCTCTGGGGAAAACCTGTGCTGTTAGGATAACACGCAGCCCACAGCTGGCAGGGATCATGATGAATCATGATGCTTTTATAGAAACGAAAGAGTTGTGATTCACATGTGTCAAAGTTGATGGGAATATTAAGGGCTCCCTTCCCCAAGAAGGGAAAAATAGAAAAGTCTCTAAACACTGAATTTCTTCAAAGAAAAACAGTTACTTTAGCTCCTCCCCATTGATTCATTTGAAAGAAATACCTGTCAGGTTCTGTATTTGGTTAAGTCAAATCTCTTCTCAGAACAAGACAGTGTTGGGTGTAGGAAAATTGCCTAACCCTTGTCAGCATTTACTAAAGGTGGAGAAAAAACCTGCTTCTTTCTTTGTCATGTGAACCATTGCTCCTATTAGTTAAAGGCAGCCACATTCCCCCCTTCTCTGACTGGTCTTCCTACCAATTTTAGGGGAAGGTGAGTGTAGGGTAAAGGTTGATCAGGTATTTCCACCCTCCCACCACTGATGATGGACACCTGAGGTGCTGCCAGCATTCCAGGGTGGGCATGCGCAAGTGGGCGCACCTGAGTTGGACACGGGCTTAAATGGGCGGGGTCATGAGGATGCCAGGACCAACAGACAGAACTGCGAGGACCGGCCGACCGAGAGAACCGACAGCAGCAGCAGCAGCAGAGAAGAAAGCAGCCGAGAGGATGAGATGCGCCAGGGGCTGGAAGACCTGCCAGCCTCCCAGCCCCCCAGCACCCATGCCTGCCATGTACCTGGCCACCTCTACTAAATAAAGTATGAAAAGCCACCTAGGGCTCCAAATACTCTCCTGCCCAGAACCATCTGGAACCCTGCTCCAGTGCTCCCATCCTGCTGCTACAGTGGGGCTGAATTGTAATTCAGTGTTTTTGAATAGACTCATGAGACCAGCAAGTAGGTACAGGGATGGGATTCTAGAGAGGTTTTTCGAGGACTTTGTATGTTCATCAGATTTTCATTCACTGTCAATGTGGGCTTCTTTTAAGCCATAGGGAAAGAAAGTAACAGAATAAAGATTGGCGTGATGACTGTCTCTCCCATGCAAGATGGTTAAGATGCCCAAAGATAACCTGAGATCTTTCTGACCAGAAGAATCAGATCATAGAATTCAGGGTAATCAGAACCCCTGGAAAGTGAGAAAGGGAAATCAGGAATGTAGAGAGCGAGAGAGCCCCAAATTCCATATATACACTTTGCCAAAATCTATAATTAACTCCTAAACTACAAACACAAAGGGCAGATTTCAAATAGCCTAGCAAAAAATATGAGAACTAAACTGTAATTTGAGCTGCAGTCCTACAGAAAAGGCTTACAGTTTTAATCTAACCAAGTTTGTTTCCTTGTAACAAAATTCACACTTATTGGAGGAATATAGCAGAATCCACAATCTTCACAACATAGCATTCATCATACCTAGGATACAATCCAAAATCATTTAACACAGTAAGAAGCAGGAAAATGTACCCTAATCTCAAGAGAAAAAATCATCAATGGAGACTGACCTAGATGTTGGAATGATCAGACAAGGCTTTTAAGGTATTTGTTATAACTATGCTCAGTGACATAAAAGAAAAAATTGCTTGTAATGACTAATTAGGTATAAAATCTCAGCAAAGAAATAGAAATGATAAAAAGAACCAAATGGAAATGATAGAATTGAAAAATAAAATAGTTGAAATAAATTCTCAGATGGACTTAACTACAAAATGAAGTTTAAGAGAAAAAAAAATCATGAATTTAAAAATAGCCCAGTAGAAATTACCTGACCTAAACTACTTCCATTTAGAAAAGTGCAGCCAAAGTTTACTGTCAAGCAAAACACAAAGGGAAAGCAAACAGATTATTTGCTGAGTTACTTACCTAAAAATTTGCTGCATTGTTAATTGTGTTGCAAGAGGTACTAACAGTCAATCCCTGTTTGTTCTAAAACACACCTCGCATCAGTTATTAATCTATTGTCTCAGATCTAACATTCTTTCATATTCTGCTCTGTGATGCTGGGGCCAGTACTGCGCAAATTTCATTTCATTTTTCTTACTAGCTTGTTCCTTGTTAATTTTGCCACCAGGGGGCATTAGAAGGAGATTGAAAGTCTGGAGGCCTGAGAAGACAGACACTGCCTTTCTGTTTGCCATTCCTGTTAATGTTTGTCAACTTTGGGGGTGTCATCTATTGTTTAGGTCATAGGTAATTAATAATGCTGCACTGTTTTTCCTCTGCCACGGTGATAGGCCATGTGACCAGTGAAATGGGCCCCCTTGGGGAGATGCATGCCTGCTTTCCTGCTGAGCTTGAACCTGGAGGGGTGAAGCAGGAGCTATTGCAGCTACAGACCTGCAATACCTGAGCCCATAAATTTTCCTTCAGCTCTAGCCAGTCTGAACTGAATTTTCTGTCAATCAAGAGAAAAAAAGAGGTTATTATGTGATTGAGGGTTGTTATGGGATCTCATACAATTACAGAGTATGAATGTGTGTGGGACCATGCACGCCCACGTGTATGGGGTTGGGTGGGGTCTGACTTCTAGGAGGAAGTGACATTTGAGCTGAATCTTACAAGACCTGTAGGAGTGTTCTAGGCAGAGGGACAGGTGTGTGCTTGTGTTCTGGCTTCAGAGTAGGTGAAATTCCAGAAATCTTTAGGGTCTCTTCATGCTATTCCAGTGCTTCCCCAAACATCTGTTGAGGGATAATGGTTTCAGAAGACATTACTAAATAGATGTGCAGAGAGAAAACTGAACAAAATTCCTGAGAACAAAATTATTTCACTTTCTGCATTGCTGTTTTGCTCTGAGCCTTTAATATGCTAATGTGCATCCAACAACAAAATCCTTTGTCTAAAGAGCACAAATTATGCTCTCTCCATTGAATAGTATGGAAAAGTTTATAAAGGGCACTTTTCTATGATGTGTGGGTAATAAATCATTCAGTAACACATTCTGCCATCTTGAGTCTAATTACACTGTCATCAAATCAAGTTGCATGGTACCAAAGACAATGTAAACACAATCTAGTGGGTAAACTAAAATGGCATGATGGAGTACTATAGACTTGTCATAGCTCAGTCTTCCTCTGTTTTGCGCATGAATGATTATGGTTCAGGCACCATTTTATAGTTCATTGGAAACAAAGTATGGATGGCTTGGGTCCCAGCAATGTACCACTAGATTACATGCATATTGACTCAGATAGTGGAAACTTCCAAGAGCTGAACCCATATTTTTTCATTATGCAATGGGCATTTACAGGGACCCAGCAAGAAATCACTTGCATAGTCAGGCAGTGGTAGGAATAGGGAGTTGGAGTTTATCCTCAAGGTCATGGGAAGCCTTTGGAGGTTCCTAACTAGGGAGTAGCAATGATCAGGTATATTTTAGAAAGGTCATTCACAGTATGAGGATTTGCTAGAGACAAACTGGTTAGGAAGCTATTTCATTAATGGAGGAGGAATAATTTAAGAATGAAATAAGGGAATAGCAATAGGAATGGAGAGAAGTCAGGCTCTGAGAAACATTTAGGAAGTAGACTTGAATTACTTTGTTCTGGAGATGCTGTGGGGGTGAGAATCGCAGGTGCATATGTAGGAGGAGTGAAGGATGATCTACGCCCTCTGGCTTGTTCTGCAGTTAGTGACTGTGGCCCAACAATTCCTGGACAGCCTGACAGGGTGGAACCTCATGCAGAAATGAGCTTAATTTGAATTGTGTCTGTTAACTGCTTAGTTCTATGGCCTTGTGCAAGTAGGTTAACATGTCTGAGCCTTGGTGTCATCAGTGTACAACAGGATAATAATATCTTGCAGGATAAAGTGACTAGCATGTGAAGGCTTCGGGGCTCAGAGGCTGGACAGACAAGTGTCATACTGGGACTGACAGTGCCCAAGCCAAGTCAGCCCCTATGTCTTGCTGGCATTAGGGGGCGCTATCTTGTTGAGCATTTAGTTTTGCTACAGCCTTTGAATGGATGGGCCTGCTTTATAAATGAACAATGAAGACTACAGGTATATGATGGTGGAAATAAAAGTTAGGTCTTTGTGACTGGCTGCCTGATTTTTCCTCTAGAGAGTGAGTGCTAATGAGATTCTCAAGCTCAGTCCCCAGAGGTTGGACTCAGTAGGTCTGGAAGCAGAGCCAGGAATGTGCATTTTCGTAAGCAATGATGTAAGGGCGGTACCTGTGTTCCAAAGGCCAGACTTGGGAAAGCAACAAAGAGGTTCTGGGTTTTTTAAATCTCCTTTTCCCATCTTTCCTTTAAAAAAAGATTTATTTTATTTATTTATGCATACAAGAGCTGGGGTATAGACCAGAGGTGCAGGATGAGGGGAACAGTGAGAGGATTCACCAGAGACAGAGTGGGGAGCAGAACTGGTGGATTTACTGAAATACACTGACAAAGGGATCAGGGGGTGAGGCAGGAGAACATCTACTGTTCCATGTAGGTCATGCTCCCTGGCCAGGGGATGGAACTCATGCTCACTGGCTGCTGATAGCTCCATGTGCTGAGCCTTAACCCCTTGCGCCACCAGGGAGGCCCCTCCCCAGCCTTTCTTTTACAGGCTCTCTGCAGATTTCACTCATGGAGGCATTGCCCCGCCTGGGCTATTGATCTGAGTGTGTGTTCCTATTTGTTAGATCTTCATCTATGAGAATCTTCCAGACTTCTTTTGGGGGTACCCTCTCCAAGGGATGATTTCCATCTGCTTCTGCCAAGACCCAGGAAGCACTGCCCACTTAGACCTCTTCTGAGTCCTGGCGCAATGGAAGAGCGAAAGGTCTGGCCCCGCGTCCTTGCGGCTGGCCCTGGTTGGTGTCTGCTTGGCAGTGCCTGCCAGCCTTTGCGCGCAGGCCAGGTCGGCCCCTCCTGACTTGATCACTGCTTCCAGCTCTGCTTCCCACAGATAGTTGGCTCCATTATGTAGGGAAGGGCCCCCTGGCAGTTTCCCCTGTTTCCACAAACCCAGCTTCCATCAGCAAGTAAACTTTCTTCAAGATGGAGTTCTTTGGCAGCGGGAGTGCCGCCAGGTTATTGCACCCCACATGTTGCCAGTGGAAGCCTATTTATTTCCAAAAGGAGATGTTCTTATTTCTGTGAGCTCAAAGGGTAATAAATACAGCCGTCGTGGGAGTTATTCATCAGGCACAGGCAGTTTGGCATTCCACACTGGAGGAGGGTTGAAAGAACACGCCTGCGTAGAGCTTGTGTGTTTTTTCTCATGTAATTGCCACTGCATCGCTTTGTGTTCTGCCCGGTGTCTTGTTGGGGCCTGACAAGGCAGGAAGGACAGTCGTGACAAATTCTGCAATCCTATTTGTGTTCGTACCTGTCTGTCCTTCCTTCTGGTGAAGGAGGAGGAGTCCCATTGTGCTCAAGCCCTGTGGGTTCTGGATTCCAGTCCTCTAATCTTCCCAAGGACTTTGCTTCCTTTTGAAAACCTGTCTCTGTGGTCCCATCAGTTTCTCCCTCTCAGGTAAATAATTATCATCCCAAATGTGTCCTGTGTCTCATCTCTGAAAAACCCACCCTTAACCCAAGCTAACTCACTTTTCTATTCTCCTTTAATAACCAAATCGCTCAAAACATTTCTCTACACGTGCCACCTTCACTTCTTCATTTTCCATTTGTTTTTACTTGTTTCTTTGTTGTTGTATTTAAAGCAGATGCTTCACATACATACTTTAAAGAGTCAAGTAGTTCTATAAGACTTGTTATAAAAAACAGCAGCCCCCTGTTCTCTTCCCCCATCAGAGAAGCTACTTATAACTCCTTTAGCTAATGTTTTTAGGCATTTAACTGTATTTTTAAATAAATGCTGGTATTGTGTTCATTCTTGACCTCTTGTTTTAAGCAGTATCTCCTGACTGCCCCTGAAGAAAATGAAGGCTTAATTCTCATGCTTTCTTTCCCCTTTCCAAAGCACACAAATATACTTTTCCCACCTCTCTGCCCTTCCTGTATGGTTACATCATATTTTTACTTAGTTCAGTAAACAGTGTTTAGTATGATTAGATGTTGAAGGCTGAGCCATGCAGTCTTGATTACCTTTTTTTCTTTCTTATTTTTAATTTTTCTTGGGAATAAATTTTCTTATATGCTCAGTTTTCTCTGTGCTTTTTACCAACTCAACTTTAAACTTCCATTATTTAACTCCATTCTCAAAATATCTAGAATTATGCTATTCATCTATACTCTTAAAGAAATCCCTGCCAGGACCTTGCTGGTTGTCTGGGTGTTAAGTCTTAGCGCGATCACTGCTCAGGCCTGAGTTCGATCCCAAGCCAGGAGCTAACCCACATATGGTGCAGCAGACCTTTCCTGTCTCACCCACTGCTCCCCTTAGCAGTGTATTTCAGAGACCAGTTGGTCTCTGGTGAATCCTCTCATCCCCTACACTGCTGGCCTAAACCCCAGTTCTTCTACTAAATAAATAAAATAAAATAAGAGACATGGATTTAAAAGAAACCATAACCCAAATTATTTATCTCTTCTGATAAAAATAGTTTTCATTGCTTTTAAAACAAAATCCAAAGGTATGACTGTGGTTTAGACCAGACCCCATGGCTATTTTCCCAAAATTACCCTTGTTATTTTTCTAAGTTCCACCATTTCTGGGTACCAGCATCTCCTGCTGGAACATGAAATCCTAGAGGTGCCCAAACATGCCTCTCTCCTATTCTTGGGCATGTTCCATCTGATTAGCAGGGTGCCAGAGGAGTGAAATCTATGCCTTCATGACAGACAACTTTGAGCACAGCTAGTTTCTAATTTTGTTTAGGCTTCCTGCTTTCTGTAGAGTTTGGTTGATAGAGGAAGGGAGTTTGAGAGACTTCCGGGAGGGATGAGCGGGAAGGCGGTGAATCTGAATAAGAGCACTAAGCTGCACTAAGAACCATCTCTTCCCGGCAGCCAAGACCTTGGCGCAACCTGCTTCTCTACACATCCCTCTCAGTAGGCTGCTCGTTCTCTCCAGCAAATAGAGCCCACCCCAGCCTTTGTGCAGACAGGTCTAGGGATATTTGAACAAGTTAATCTGTACCCCCCACATGCCATATTTCCCCCCGCCCCCCAGAATGTATATTCTTGAGGAACCGAGAGACACATTTCTTCTAGAAGGGGTTTATTCAGTAAGCTGCTTCCCTTCCCCATAAGTCTTAACTTTCTATTCTTATTTGAAATGCTTTGTCAAGAGATCACATGCCTGTGGCCTGTGTGACAGCATCAATCCTCTGAGATTCATAAAAGAGTTGCCTGCTGGTAGCTAAGAACTTGAACTACACATTGGTTAATTCAACCACATGAATGAATCTATCAGGAGGTAAAATCAACAATGCAGATAATTCAGACATCCTACCAGCCCACACATCATTTTCACTAGCTCATTTCTCCCCAGCGCTGCCAGGATAACACCCTATGCAACACAGATAATAAACAAAATTGAATCATAGTTCTTATATTCATGGCTTGTTCCTGGATTTGGTCATAAGACAGTTTGTGAGAGAGTTCTAAAGTGTGGAGAGAGTATTTTCACCCTATTTCCAGTAACCAATTTTTCTCAATTCTAGACAGGATTACTCACAGCGCAGACACTGATGGAAACTGGGAAATATCTCCTAGTGTCCTTAATAATCTTCACTTTTCCTCCCATGAACAGTAGGAGAGCACATGGAGCTTGTAATAGGGTTGCCCTGGGAGACGACCTCATGAGCTCTCTACCCGGGGCTGCGACATGCACAGCTCCTTGGACGTTTGCAAGTAGCCAGCCCATGGGCACAGCTCCCAAGGGGCAGACTGGCATCGTGAGTAATGCGTGCACTTGGGTTCCTGTAGACCAGGTCTAAATCCTCAGTGTTATGGTTGACATGGAACAAGTCACTTAACCTCCCTAAGCCTCAGTGTTCTCATTATGAAAATGGGGCTTTTGATGGCACTAACTTCCTAGAATTGCTACGAGGATGAAATGAGCTAATCCAAATTCAAAGCACTTATCATACAGGGGCTGGAACTTATAAGGACACCCTCGACATGAGCTGCTATTGATAGAAGACCTGAGTGGAGAACTGTAGCCACCCTCTGAGGGAGCCTGTTCTAACCCTAGGAAACCTGTTGGTGGGTGAGGCTGTGGGACCAAGGTCTGTGGGAGCCACTGTTTATCAGAAAGAGTGTCCTTGCAGCTCTGCTCCCATAGCCTCAGGGTGGATGAATAGCATAATTGTAGATATTTTGAGAACGGAGTTAAATAACGGAAGTTTAAAGTTGAGTTGGTAATCAGTATATAGAAAACTGAGCAAACAAGAAAATTTATTGCCAAGAAAAATAAAAAATAACCAGGAGTTTCCCTGGTTGCCTCCAGGGGAAAAATGCATCCTTACAGAAACTGGTCCTGCTTGTGAGCAAGCTCACAAAGAAAGGGAGAGGAGTCACATGCTTTGGGAGCACCACTGGAGTCACTTCAACTTGTTCCCACCTTGGTTTGACTCTGCGCATGTCAGGACTTGGAGATTAGGAACACAATGACATTGCAACCCTGCAATGTCAAAGGCAGGACAGGGAAAAGACCCACTCAGTCAAGGAATAGTAATGACAAGCACAAAACATTTTAAAAGATCAAAGCACTAGCTGCCACCTGCTGAACACTAGGTATGTGCAGATCTTTCCACAGTCCCCTCTTCCTAACCACTCTGTAAGCAGAGGCCATGCTCATTTCCACGTCACAGATGAGAACCAGACCCAGGAATGTGCCCGGGGTCTCACAGTTAGTAGGAGTTAGAGCCAGAATGTGAACACAGCTGGGGAAATGGTAATATCATTCTAAATCTTTGGTTTAATTTCTTCCCCCTCCCCACCAACAGAGGCAATCTCCCAACCCCTCCCTCCCTCTCCCCCCCTCCCCACACACAGGCAGGGCGTGGGGAGTTTCCTGCACATGGGACCACTTGCACCCTCCAAATGCCCGGGAGCTGCCTGGGCGTCTTCTCCCCCAGCCTGAGCTGCCAGCTCTCCCAGGCAGCAACGTTTTCACAGAATATGTGCAAATGAAAGACCTGGTTGTCTCCCAGCTGGTGTCCCCTCCCCCCCAATTAGGGTAAGGCAGTTAGTTACTTTTCTGTTGACTGAAAACTACAGCAAGCAAACGGAGCCTCATTTCCACATTCATTTTATGGGGACAGGTTTGAGAAATTGACCTGACTTCTCAGCATCACATCTCCTCTCTTCTTCCACATCTTCTTTGATAAAGACACCAATCAAAGTGTTAACAACAAAACAGCATTGACAGTGTGAATGACTAGCACTCTTTGCTTCTCGCTCTTTGCTAGAAGCCAAGTTCTCTATAAGTTTGCATAAGGTAGTCTAGCCTTACACTAAGTGCAATTAACAGCTGGCCCCACCCCAAGGGACATTTCCAGTTATAAGAAAAATTAATTTTGGGGGATATAACATACAATGTGATGACTGTAACAATAGTGCATTATCTATTTGTAAGTTGCTAAGAGAGTAGATCTTAAAGATCCTCATTATTGGGAAAAAACTTGTAATTATGTGTGGCAGTGTTATTTAAACTTACCATGGTTATCATTTCATAATATTTTCATTTATCAATTCATTATGCTATCCATACGTCTGTTACATCTCAATAAAACTGGAAAATAAAAATATTTTATTTTTTCACTTGCCTGGGACTCCTGTTTTTTTATTTGTGCTGACTGAGTAGGAAAGCAATTCTTTACAAAGGGAAATTAATAAAACACATCACATCTCTTTAATGATTGGCGGGCTAGGTTAACTGGTGTATAATTTTTTTTGTATTTTATTTAATTTTTAAAAATTTTTATGTATTTGACATCAGTTGTAATACCTGGTGTATAATTAAAACAACAGCAAACAAAAATTTCCTTTTGGATAATTCTTTTGTATTCTGGAAAGGAAAGAAAGTCCTTTTCTCTTAGACACTCAGTTCTCTGGCATATTTTGTGCTACATGAACATTATTTAGAATCTTCAAGAGTCCCAAGAACCGGTCTGCCTCCACAGTCCAGGCAGTGGTCAGAGGTGAGAACATTCTGTTCTACTCCTTGAGCTTTGCCCTAGAAACCCAAGCCCTGAGCTCTTGGGTCTCTGGCATTGTTGACCATCAATCTCCTGCCAAGAGCACCAGCCAAAATTTATTCTGTCTACTTCAGTTCTTCTCTTTTCATCAGATTGTAGTCTTACAGGTGCCAGCCAGGTCTCAAACCACTCTTGAGTCACAGTGCTCTCAATTGTCATGGGCTCAAGGCTTGGGGAGGGGGGCAAGCAGAGACTGCTGATGCGCGGAAGTGGGACTGATGATCTTAAACACTGAGGAACGCACTATGCAAATCCATAGAAAATGCTCTTTGTTCCAACTTGGGGAGAAGTTGCCTTTTTTGTTGTAAAAAGAAATGAGATTCTATGTGTACGGACTAAGAACTCTGGGCTCTAATCCTTCTCTTCCTGATATTTACAATAACCTTTGGCAAATGACTCAGACTTTCACTGTTGCAGGTGAAAAGGAAGTGCAGAGAATAATATCACTGGCTTACCCAGGACCACATCAGAAGACACAGATAATGATGACTTTAAAGGTCTCGAAGAATATATAGTATTATAGTGGAATTAGACCTGTGGGAATATACCTTGTTGGGTCGATTCTCACCTCTGTTTCAGGCTTCTTTTATTCTATTATAATCTATGATTTGAGGTTGTCCTGCCATTTAAAAAAATCCTCCATTTTTCTCATTATTGCCAGCTTTTCCTTTCCAGGTCATTTCCAGTAGAATGTGACTCATATTCTCTTGTGAAGAGAACAAATCAGTTATTCATTACATCTTATCAATGGGCTAGTACCAAGCTGAAAGGAAGTATAATCAAATCAGAATCTTGAAATATCAGCTACTGCTTTGTCCTGGGTTTTCATTTGGGGTATGAGAAGGTGCCACAGGATATTAATCCAGGCACTGAGATAAATTCTGAAGCCACAGAAAGAACTTGTTGAATCTTCTAGAATTAACCCAATGAGGTGATCCCTTTTCTCAGGAGACTTGTTTGCTATAAAGATAAGTGGAGGGAGAGTTTACTCCACAATGATGGGTTTCACAATTAAAATTTACACCCTATATAAATGTCTTCTAATAACATCTTCAGTTTCTTTTTTTTCTTTTACCAAATTTCCTTTCACCTTTCTAACCCCTCAAACCAAGTCAAAGAGTCATATATTATCTTATTGTTTACTATTTCAGTTTCCATTTCTTTTTCGTCCACCCCACTACGTTCTGGTTCTCTCATCTGTCATATCACCTGAATTTCAGGTAACCACAGTTAGAGCACAGGGGCGTGCAGTCATCCTGCAAAGGTTAGAGATGCATGAATGGGCCAGTGCCAAGTGACACTTTTTTCTCCCCGGATGTGGGGAATGGAATCAGGTTTTGGATGATGAACTTTTGAGTTCTCTCCCTTTACAACAAAATTTTATTTCTTATATTAGTGAGGATGTGTCAGCTAGTCAAGATTGCAGATTGCGAGGGATGCTTGGTAGGAACTGCTTTAGAATTCTCCAGAGAGAGGGAACGGAAGCTGTAGTTCTGGTTTATCTATAGTTCTGCTTTGTTGGCTGAAGCTGGAGTGATTGGGGAACTTGCTGAGCTTTGGTATCCAAGACTAAAGAGACTTGCCTTGCTCTGTACCCAGTTGTGTTGGCCAGATTCATTGCTGCCATTACTCCTCATTTGTATTGCTTTGACACTTGAAGAAATGTATAAGGCAGTGACACTATCTTTCCTTTTTTCAGACTACCGATCCAGACAGCGAGTGTCGGGGTCTGCCGACATTCTGATTTGCCCTTATGGCCTCACTAAAGGTCTCCTTTGTACAGCTCACCACAGCTGAGCAGAGCCAAGTGATGCTGAACCACAGAAATAAGATGTAGAGGTGAAGGACTTTGGCCCCTAAATCCTTTGATCCAGATTCTTAGAAATAAGCCCTGGAGGGACCCTCCACAAAGGGTCTTAAAGCCACAGAGCCTTTATTTTGAGAGTCCTGCTACGTAAAGAATAGTATTCAGCAATAGTTTGGTTGGCTTCATGGCACTTGATGGTTTTGGCTAGGATTTCCTAATCCCTGTTGTCACCCTCCTCTATTTAGAATAACTACTTTTTGTTGTTGCTTTTAAACTTGATGGGAAAAGATATTAGTTGAGTCACAGATTCTGAACAGATGGTTAAGATCATTTAATACATTTTGTACATTTACACTTAATTTATTACATTTATTCCCAAAGTTTTAGGAGAAAATTCATTACTAACTAGAGAATTGTAATTGAAAGAGCCCAGAGCAGCAGTGAGAGGTCCCAAGCTGGTTGCTGCTCTACAGAGATGACACTTCACTCTGTGACTTTGGCTGACTCCACAAACCGCTCTGAGCTAGGGTTTCCCAGTTGGGAAGAAAGTTCATATTCAGGGAGCTTGGCAGTAGTGACATCATAAGGAAAGGAATAGGGAAGGAGGGAAAAGAAAGACTACCATGTACCACACTTCTGCTATGCATTAAGCAAATTCACAAATTTTTAAAAAATTTTTATTATGCATACAAGAACTAGAGTACAGGCCAGAGGTGTGTGGGGGGGAGGGGAGGGTGAGAGGATTGACCAGAGACAGAGTGGGGAGCAGAACAGGCAGATCTACTGAAATACACTGCTGAGAAGAATATCAGGTGAGGCAGGAGAGGTGTGCTGTGCCATGTGTGTTGACTCCCTGGCCGGGGATCAAACTTGGGCTGCAGATAGCTTCATAGTGCTGCACCTTAACCCCTTGTGCTGCCAGGGAGGCCCCACAATTATCTCATTTGAAAACACAATAATTTTAAATTTCCTCCTTTAGGGAGAGAGAGGCAGTGTTGTGCCTTAAATACAGGGGTAGATAGCACCGAATGCTTTCTAAGCACCAACCACTCTCAGGCACGCTCTACGTGCACAATTAATTATTCCCCTTATAGATGAGGAAACTAAGGCAAGGAGAGGTTAACTAACTTGCCCAGGCCATCCAGCTGGTAAGTAGCAGAGTAACTGCCAAACTCAGAGTTTTAACAACAAACTCAAGAATCCTAACAATATCCCACATTGCTTCTTGTCATTCATTCATTAAACAAATATTCGATGAGCACTAACTATGTGAAGGCATTGAATGAATCCTTCTTGAGGATTCCAAGTTGAATGAGACAATGTCTCTGTAGTTGACAAACTGAAAATATACTTGGCAGATGCTCAGAAATGTGTAAGGAGTGACAATGCTGAACCTAAGCCAGATAGAACTTTACAACTATCTCCTGCATTCTGGAAATGTTCACGATTCTACTCAAATCAATGGCAAGAGGGCCCGATTCCAGTTATCTGGCCAATCCAGGGGCCTTCGGATGCACCACCTGGCATCTGAGCCCCATCCCTTCTAACCTCCCTGCTGGGTACCTGGGACATTATTATTCCCTGCCCCAAAGGCCTTGCACCCACCCCCAGGGTTTGCACTGGGAGTGAGTTCTTTGAGAACCATATCACCCAGATTACTTAGCCAGAGGCCTGATTGAAGGCAGATATTTATAGGGGCAGAGGATAAATGGGGCTTGGACTCCTAGGCCCACAAGTACATGTGTCTACAATGACCCCTGCAGAGCAGAACTAACCTGGAGGCAGAAAGAGGACTCACGGATTGGGTCAGTTCTCTCTACCACATTCAGCACAAGAGACAGGTACATTAGAACTTTATGTATTATTTTGGTATGGTTTAGTAGGTTATATTTTAGATTTGGAAAATGCCAAGTTTTTTGTTGCTATTCCACATAAATTAACAGTAATTGTGTCTTTGTATTGTGCCATTTCAGCTTAGGAAAGGTTTCATTTATTCATTAGGAGCACCTATTTTTGGATAGTGAAGGAAACTGTAATCTCTATAACTTAGAAGATGTATTAAACAGTGCACACTACAGATTGTATACGATGGGTAACATATGCATTGTATTAGTTACATGGGTATTATATTACATATGTTACATGTCAGTTAAAATAGGTATTCAGTATATGTTGAAAGAATGAAAACTATACTTACTCAATACTATGTTCTATTCTGACGAAAGAATGAAAACTATACTTACTCAATACTATGTTCTATTCTGACGAGATTGAGGATTTATTCTTCCAACGCTTCCCATTTTCTAAACCAAACTTTGAGGGCAGTTTCCTTTTATTACTACATGTTCTGGCTTCCTTGGAGCAGGTAAATGTTTTGAGCTTTAGTTCTGAACCCCCCCAAGAGCTGAGTGTGCACTAGGGAATGAAAGGCTGACAGGACAGTAGACCCCACAGAAGTCAAGGTCCCTGTGGGCTTGGAGCGAAGCCAGGCATGCTTCCAGCCCCATCCGTAGAGGGGGTTCTGGATGCTGGGTGGTTCCTGGTGAAGGAAGGAAGAAAGGAAGGAAGGAAGGAAGGAAGGAAGGAAGGAAGGAAGGAAGGAAGGAAGGAAGGAAGGAAGGAAGGAAGGAAGGAAGGAAGGGAGGAAGGGAGGAAG
>JAGFMF010011395.1:7278436-7352719 GCA_019455555.1 Galemys pyrenaicus | reverse complement strand
AGGAAGGAGAGGGAGGAAGGAGAGGGAGGAAGGAGAGGGAGGAAGGAGAGGGAGGGCTGGGGTGGGGTTGGGGTGTTGGTGTGGATGGTTGGATGTGCAAGAGCTAGAGAGCAGTATGTTGACCTGGGGGTGAATCCCTCAGGGGACCCCCCCCAGCCCTCTTCCTGCTCTGGAGTCGCCCCTCCTGCGCCCTGCCAGCTGGGGTGCAAGGAAGGAGGTTGCAGGGGGGACTTGCGGAGTAGGGGGGAGCAGCGAGGGCCAGGGGGGGTGGGGAAGGAGAGATGGGGAAGGGGAGGGCCTAGGAGGCGGAGGGGAGGGATGCGCGGGGAGAGGGCCCGGCGGAGGGGCGGCGGGTGCGGCGGGCGCTCGGCGCCTAGCTGCGGTGCCGGCCGCGGGTGCGGGAAACGGGTGAAGTCTTGATCGTCTCCGCCTAGCCGGCCCGGGCTGCGCCGCCTGGGCTGAGCCGCCGCGGGAGCCGCAAGCGAGCAGGGCTGGGCGCAGCCGCCGCGCGGGAGGATGGGCTGCGGCGGAAGCCGGGCCGATGCCATCGAGCCCCGCTACTACGAGAGCTGGACCCGGGAGACCGAGTCCACCTGGCTCACCTACACCGACTCGGACGCGCCGCCCAGCGCCGCCGCCCCGGATAGCGGCCCAGAGGCGGGCGGCCTGCACGCGGGTGAGTGCGCCCGGCCCGCAGACCCCCGGCGCGGGAGGCCGGGGTCTCAGGAGGGAGAAACAGGGGGGGTGGGGGTGTAGGGGCAGGGGGGCGCAGTGCCCCCAGAGAATTCGGGTGGGAGGGGAGGGAGGGAGACTGGATCTGCCTGCAGACCGACAGACAGGTAGGCTGGTGCACCGAGCCGGGAGCGGGGTCCAGGAGGAACCTGTACTGAAGGCTGAGCTAATCTGAGCCCGGGGAGAGCCCAGACTCTTTGCTCCCCTCAGCGCCCGCTCCTTTTGGGGACGACGCACCGCACGCACACCGATGGCCAGCCTACGCTGCTTCTCCTTTCTCCCTGTGGCCCCCAGTTTTCCCAGGAGGGTCACTTCTCCATCCACTGACTACTTGGCCTGACTTACAGACCGGCACCTCACCCAGATTGCCTGGTGGAATCTTTCTTGGCGCTTCCCTTTTTCTTCCTGCTGGGAAGGACTCCTCTCGAGGGATGGGAAAACCGGAGTCCATGTTCAGGGCTAAATAAATGCCGCCCTCCCTCACTACTTCTGCACTTGAGCTTGCTGTTCAAGCAGCTTCGTAGCGAGGGACTGCTCCCCTCTCCAGGGTATGCGAAGCAGGACATGCAAGTGGATTATGACTTAAATTAAAAACTGTTACCTAGGTAATTTCCCCGCTGGAAGAATCTGATGGAAGGATATGTAGAGAACTTTCTGGTCCAGTCACAGATTAGGATTATTTTTTTTTAAAAATCAAGGTAGGGTGGAGATGAAAATAGACCAGCTGTTAGTACAGGTTGACCTGTCGAACGTGTTGATGTTAGAAAGGGAAAAGCTCACTACTTATTAAGCGGATGTTGTCAAAAGTCACATTAATATTTAGATAAAAATGTTTTAGCTGTTGGCATTTTTTGAATAATGAAATCTAAAATATAAAATGAGGTTACTTTGAAGCATACCAAATGTTATTTTTAGGAAGGGAAAAATGTAAAATACTCTTAAAAGATCAATAATCCCAAATCCATACCTCCCAAATAAGAGCTGCCAGTTTATTCTTCAGACTAGGTTTTCTCCATTTTTTAGAACCAAGGCTGCCTTCTTTTTTCACACAAAATTTGCAGTTCCCTTTTTAAAAGTGCTAATTGTCAGTGAAAACTGTACAAGGCATAACACTTTGTCTCTCATTTTTCTGATTCACGGTAGCAACCTTAATGATTATTTTGTGTTGCTGATGCTTTCAACAAGTTTTTAGAGGATGTGTTGGCTGAATTTAGTGTCAGAATGAAGACAAGACATAGCCTTCAAAAGAGACCTGGTAAGTATTAGATATAGCTACATTTTCTAGGGAGGTATAGTACTTCTCAGCAGAGAGCCAAAGGCTAGAGCTGCACTCTAAGGAATTAAGGTTAAAAAGATCTAACGTGAAAAAGAACAAAGTACAGCTTCAGGGGAGGTTGCCTTGGTGACCAGGAGTATATCATATGTGCGAGCACGCTTGTTATGGATGTGAGTTATTGCAGGATGCTTAAATATGCACATATTTGTTTCCAATGCTTATTCATTACTCTGTCATCCTGAGTCATATTCCATCATGCATCATGAGATCTGGTATCTGCACCAGGTGGGGGTTTGGGAAAAGCATGCTCATTTGTGATACACTGCCAAACATGGATCAGTTCTGCCAGGCTGGGGCTTCTGAAGACCTGATTGTTCAGAGTCACGGAAGGACTCAGTGCCAGTGCCAGGACTGTACCCTAAAATTGTCAAGACTTGGATGGGCACAGTCATTTTGAGGTCTGAAAATTCCAGAAATTTCCATCAGATTTAGGGAGGAGGGACATTGCTCAAGAGCAAATGGAATCAAGGCTTCCCTTGTAAGATACTGGTGCTCCCTAGTATCTTTAGAAAAGTGACTTGATTCCTGTGGAGATGTAGACTGGGAAATGGTTATCTTTAGTTAGAGTGGGTCATCCCAGAAAGTGACAAATCTTTTGTGTTCCAGCACCAGGGGACATAAGCCAATATTCTTTTTTTTTTTCCTTCATGTTCCTCCTGCTACCACCCCACTCCATCAGTACACTGCCATCAGTGCTGAACCCAGTCAGTGCTGAACGCTGCTTTTTCTTGTTCATATCAGTCCTTTTCTGATGGAAGGAAAAGCTGAATTCAGGAAAGTCCTGTCAAAAGAAACGGCTTCAGGACTAGATTCCCAGAGATGGAGAGGGTCTGCAGGTCCTGTGTTTCAGGCAAATGGAATTCAGTTAAAGTCCAGGTCTGGACATTCTCTCCACTACTTCACAGTTTATATTTAGCCCTAGTTCCCTGCGTCCTCAAGAGTCTTTTCCTTTTTTGAACCCCTGGTTACTCTGCTTTCATGTCACATTGAAGCCATTTCTGTTATGGACACTCAATCTCAGGAACTGGGGCGGGGCAGGAGTAGACTAAGTCATATGGTTATCTTCTCTGTGAAGACATGTGGGACCACAGTTGGGATTTGATGACGGTTTTCTAGATGAATGGGCACTCTGGCTAAACCTACCCTTTGTTCCCATCAGCTCTGCCTAGGCTGGCTCCCCCTTTTCCTTTCCCTGAAGTCCCTTCAACTGAAGTGTTATCATTTATTTATTTATTTTTTGAAGTGTTATTATTTAAATCAGCTTAACTTAGATTCTCCCAAGTGCCTTTCTGGTCCTGTGATCTTTCTTTAAGAAGTTCCCCCAACTTCACAGTATACTATGAAACACCTGACATGGGTCAAGATCCCACTCGCTCTCAAGTCCCTCTCCAACTCCACGATTATGTCCACTGAAAACCTCATTTAAGCAACTCTGCTTAAAACTCTCACTGCAGTTTCTCTTAGTTCAGTGCAGGTGTTCTTTTGCTAGTCCCACAAGGACAAGCTTTTTGTCCCCTTCTTACTCAGTGATTCGAGCCTCTGGTTCCTGTTGTTGGAGATGATCTCCACTGGTCAGTCGAATTCAATTAAGTTTTCAGATTCTCTTATGTAGGCTGCAGTATCTGATATCCATCGCTTCCCTGTGTCCCCGTCTCTCTGTTACAGGAGGAAATTAAACTGGTATGGCATGATTTAGTCTTCATAAAAGTAGTTTGTTGGATTGATTTTTACTTCTATTGTCTGGCAGGGGGCATCCTAAGGAGAATGGAGTTTGTGAGTTTGCCAAGCCCAGCCTTGCTCAGTCATCCCATCCATTAATAAATTCTCAGTTTATCTCAATTCAATCATGTTCCTTAAATCACATCCTTAAATATCATCTTTATACCATTTAGTTTTTTTTCTAATTTCTCTAGAAGGTAAAACATTTCCTTAGTTAAAAGAAGCTTTCATTTTTTTTTAGTTTTTATTTTATTTATTTATTAATTATATTTGACATCATTTATATTTCCCCGGGAGTTCCCACCACCATTCCACCCATGCACCATCACCTCCATCCCTTTGCTCTTTCTGCCCTCATCCCCGTCTTTGCCCTCCCCTCTTTCCCCTCCCCACCATGGTCCCTTTGGTTTATCTTGGCTTTTTGGTCTTGTTGAGTTTTTTGTTTGCTTTTGGTTATAATTGCCCATTTCCTTGAGCTTATTCTTTGTTGTTGTTGTTGTTCTTCCATATTCCTCCTGATAGTGAAGCCATCTGATATTTTTCTCTTGCCTTCTGACTTGTTTCACTGAGTATAATTCCTTCTAGTTCTATCCATGTTTTTATAAATGTCCCTAGTTTCTCATTTTTGATTGCTGAATAATATTCCATTGTGTATATGTACCACATCTTCTTGAGCCAGTCCTCTACTTTTGGGCATTTGGGTTGTTTCCAGGTCTTACCAATTACAAATAGTGCTGCAATAAACATAGGAGTACAGGTGCTCTTTTGCATCCGTGTTTTGTGTCCTTGGAATAGATTCCCAGGAGCGGGATTGCTGGATCATATGGTAGTTCCATTTCTAGTAGACTGAGGAACCTCCATATGGTCTTCCATAATGGTTAGATTAGCTTGCATTCCCACCAGCAGTGTACTAGGGTTCCTTTTTCTCCACATCCTCGCCAGCATTTGTTGTTGTTGGTTTTTTTGATGTGTGCCATTCTTACCGGTGTAAGGCAGGACCTCATTGTGGTCTTAATTTGCATTTCCCTGATTATGAGGGATGTTGAGCATTTTCTCATGTGCTTGTTGGCCATGTGTATGTCCTCTTTGGAGAAGTGTCTTTTAAGTTCTTCTGCCCATTTTCTGATTGGGTTTTTTACTTTATTTTTCTTGAGTCTTATGAGTTCTTTGTATATCTTTGTGATCAGACCCTTGTCTGTTGTATGGAGCACAAAGATTTTTTTCCCATTCAGTGGGGGTATTTTTGTTCTGCTTAATGTTTCCTTTGCTGTACAGAAGCTTCTTATCTTGATGTAGTCCCACCTGTTTATCTTCTCTTTCATTTTTATTGCTTTGGGGATTGCCACCTTGAAGGTGTTATTGAGATGTATGTCTTGCAGCATTTTACCTATATTTTCCTCTATATATTTTATAGTTTCGGGTCTTACATTTAGGTCTTTTATCCACTTCGAGTTTGTTTTCGTACATGGTGTGAGATAGTGGTCCAATTTCATTTTTTTTAAAGATTTATTTATTTATGCATAGAAGCACTGGGGTACAGGCCAGAGGTGTGTGTGTGTGTGGGGGTGGTGGTGAGAGAATCCACCAGACAGAGCAGGGAACAGCACAGGTAGATCAACTGAAATACACTGCTGAGGGGAGCAGCGGGCGAGGCAGGAGAGGTCTGCCTGCGCCATGTGGGTCACCTCCCAGGCCGCCATGTGGGTCACCTCCCCGGCCGGCAGCAGGGATTGAACTCATGCTGCAGTGGCTGTGGTTTGCTTCATAGTGCGGTGCTTAACCCACTGTGCCACGAGGGAGGGCCCCAATTTCATTTTTTTACATATCGTGGACCAGTTTTGCCAGCACCATTTATTAAATAAGCTATCTTTGTCCCACTGCAGATTCTTTGCTCAAAAGCAGCTTTCTAAAGTGCTGCTTTATAGTTTTAAATGGCTAAAATAATTGCTTTAGTAAATGCAGGATTGCAGAATTAGAGATAAAAGAGATTTACCTAAAGAAATGGAAAGATAGTCAAAGAAAATGAATTGCACTTATGACCAATAGTTGTTTCTGTTGACTCCCCAGGGCAGGGATTTAGTGGCCTCAGGTCAAACATATCTTAGTTCTCACAGCCAGATGAGGAAGGAACTATCACCACCATACTCCTAAACACCGCCTCCTGCTCCTTTGTGATTTCCACCTGGTGAACTCTGGACCCTTGGGGTTGAGTCCTACACAGACAGCTCTGTGCTGCATCACCCCTTGGCGTTGTCCTCCGGGCCACACACATGCAAGTTCTTCACTCATCTCAGACCACTGTGGGCTTCACCACATTCCTTCAAATACACTGTTGGCTGCCGTCTGTCTTGACCTGGGAAGTTCCTGTTACCTCCAAGCTCTTAGGTTGGCTGAGCAGCAGAGGGCCGCAGGGGCATGGTAAGAGGTGGCCGAACTGCTCTTGGTGGAGGGAAACTCAGGTTAGATTTTGTTTCCCTGCTGCTGTTGCCATATTACCTGATGACTCACATTACACTTGTGATGAATTAGAGCTCATAGATCTTTCTTTCTTGTCAAATTTAAGTTCTGTGACACGAGGGACATGTTTTCACTGCCGTCTACGTAGCACCTGCATCTGCTAGCACCTGATGCATCTGACTAGAACACAAGTGGCACAAGTGTTTGTTGAATGACAAGATTTTTCCTCTTGGATCCCATATGGATTTCAGTAACCCAAACTGCAGATTTTATATTGATTTCCATTAAAATTGTCACCTCTTTTAAATTTCATGTTGAAATTTGTTGGCCTTGTGTAGTGGCAAGAAGGGGTACAGAGCAAGTTCTAGCAGATGGGGTAAAGGATGGAGTTTTGGAGCCCTCGGTGGCTTTTATGCTTTTATTACAGAGGTGGCCAGGTACATGGTACCTGGGTGCGGGGTAGGCAAGGGTGGGGGGGGCCGGGAGGCTGGCAGGCCTCCAGCGCATCTCACCCTCTCAGCTGCTGGCCCCCTGCGCATCTTACCCTCTCGGCTGCTTTGCAGCTCTCGTCTACTATGTTCTACTGCTCTTGCTGCACTTCTGCACTGCTGCTCTGTGTTCCGCTGCTCTCTTGCTTTTGCTCTTGCTGGTACTGGCGTCCTCATGACACTGCCCTTATACACCGGTGTCTAATCCCAGGTGCGCCCACTTGTGCATGTCCACTAGGCATGTGTGCAGCACTGCAGGTGTCCATCATTATACCAATGGCAGGAGGGCAGAAAAGCCTGAGACTTTTCTCTGACCCTACACCTTGCTTCATTTTGATAGCACCATTTAGACACGGTTTTAGATTCTGTTCTCCTGTGTTGACAAACGAGTGACGAGAGCCCTTTCTTGGCTCTGCTGGCCGTTCAGTATACATCTGGTGTAAAGAGTGGTGCGCTCTATCCCTTGACCTTGAGAAGCTAATGATGTTTGTTTGTAGACATGAAGGCAGACACACTTCAGGTAGGCGTGGTCCATCCTAGAACAGCGTGGGGAAAGGTACTGGGGGTGTGTGGGGGGGATGAGCGGTCTTTTTGTCTCAAGAGGGGCCCATGTGCACACGGAACTCTCTACAAGAGCCCCGTGGAGGAAGCTAGGCTGCTCCTGAGGCCCTCCCAGCCCAGAGAGGAGAAGGAAGGCCCTCTGGACTCCTCCCCTGAGAGTGGGAGTGTTACAGGCCCTGGAACCTGGCCGTGTTTGTGTTATTGGGTTAACCAGCCAGGTCCTTGCTTGTTACCTTCTATTGTTGACCACCTGATCACCTGGGAGGTGCTTTGGGGTGGGGGGGGAGAGAGACAGAGACAGAACTTGAGACCAGATAAGGCACCTGCAGGTGCTTAAAGGTCCTGCCAGAAAGCCTCCAAGTCCAGCCAGTTCCCTGCTACCCTTCCTGAGTGAGCAGCCCTGTAATACCAGGACCCCAGCTGTCCATCCAAGAGTGCGCCTGTGTGGGTGCTGCCCCTCTCCTGTTGTGCGATCCATAGTAAATGTTGCTGCTTGAAACCAGTTACTGGCTCTTTTCAAAGTGTGTGTGGGATTAATTGGTGAAAGGCAGACCAAAGACCCTTCAGAATCAGTAACTATATAAGCCCCACTGGGGCTTCCTGATGGACACAAGTCTACCACTTCTTTCCTCTCCCAGCTCCCTTTATACACCTGTTTCCTGTGGCTATATATTCAAATACTTATTGGCTAATATCTTCCCACGAAGATGCTAAACTGTCACTCTTTCTTTCCATGCACCCCCTTATCTCTATCCCCAGCACAGGATATCAAGGATAAGGGATCTTGAGTGAATACATCTAAAACTTCTGTGCATCCTTTTCTTCTTGTGGTTCCTAGCGGTTGTGCTTTCTTTCTTCTCGTTCTACCTGCTTATCCTTTTTGGGTTCTTGTTTATCTGATTGCTTGTATAGAAAGAAAACATTCCTCCCTCTCTAACCCCTTTTGCCAAATGCAAATACTTTTGATATAAATGTCATTCTGAAAAAATCACTACAAAAAACCTGGGCATTTATAAAGGTTGTTCTCTTGGTCCTTGCTTCCTGGCCAGTTATCACATCCTGCCAAGAGCTGGCCTAACACTGTGCAAATGCATTGTTCTGTGGGCCTTGTTCGTGAGAGTTTCTCCAGTTAGTCTGTGAGCCCTGCGAGCTTGGGGACCATGGCTTTGACTTCTGCTTGTCTGGCATCTACCACGTGTTTGAATGAATGACTATTAAAATGAATATGTAGATTAACAATCCTGCTATGCAAATGAAGTTGTCTGTCTGTCTGATACCCTCTTCCAGAATCTTATCTTGAATGACTGTCACTTTTTTTAAAGGTTTATTTATTTTGCACACAAGAGCTGGGGTACAGGCCAGAGGTATGGGGGGTGAGCAGATTTACCAGAGACAGAGTGAGGAAGAGAACAGGCAGACTGACTGAAATATACTGCTGAAGGGAGCAGTGGGCACAATAGGACAGGTCTGCTGCGCCATGTGGGTCAGCTCCCTGGTTGGGGATCGAACTCGTGCTACAGTGGCTGTGGCTGCTTCATAGTATGGTGCTTAACCCACTGCGCCACCAGGGAAGCCCTTTTGCATAGCTTTGTCTGAAACAGTCCATTGAATTATGTCTTTGGTGAACACTAGATAGAGCCTCTGACTTGACCACTAGATAGAGCCTCTGACTTGACCAGAGATGAGCTGAAGGCTCCTGACGTGGGCACCAGTGGGAGAAAGACTGTCCCTTCCCAGCTGCATGGAGTCTTCCTGGCTTACCCTGTACTCAGCAATCTCTCAGGCTTGGGTCCCTAGAGGTCCTGCCTTCTCCCTGGGATCTGGGCACCCATGACCCACGGCACCTTCTGCTGATAAGGCCATTCTGTACTTCAGTGAAGTTGGGTGTCTGAACCTGTTCTGCCTGATGGGACCTGGGCATTCACTCCAGGAGCCTCTGTGGTAGGCCTGTGACTTCTGTTTATCACACAAGACCTGTGACTTTGTTGCAAAATCCATCCCGGCCAGGCCTGCTACAGCGGCCCTCTGGCCAGTCTGAGTGCTGCCTCATCTTCCATCTGTCGAGCAGACTGGATGGGTATACCCTGCACCCACACTGTGACCTAGTCCTGTCTTGCTGAGCCACAGCAGCATTCACTTCCTCATGCTCTCCTCCCACTCTGCCCGCCCAACCACCTCCATCGCTCTGGAGATAAAGCTCTTTTAGGATGTTGTTATGAGCTGAACTGCGTCCTTCCCAGTGTGCATGCTGGAGTCTTAATCTCAGTACCTCAGAATGTGATCTTACCTGGAGATGGAGTGTTTATAGAGGTATTTAAGATGAGGTCATGATGTTATAGGGCAGGGAGAGGGGTATTTCAGAACCCCCAAACTTGCTCTCTCTAAATGGGTTCTGCTGTCCGCTGCATCAAGACAAACATATAAGTCTTTAATGGAAAGGAACTTTAATGTAATTAGGGAACAACACAGGAAAGCTAAAGAACATAGTTATTAAGTTAAGCATCCAAAGTTACCCATCTCCTTGAGGGTAAAAGTCCAGCCAAATAGGATTGGCCTAAAGCAAGACTCAAAGCCTGTTACGAGTCTAGAGGACCTTTTAGTGGAGACCCATAGAAAAGGGTCAGAAAGACTCAGACAAATCCGGGAGGAAAAGAGCAAAATCAAAATCAAGATGAAAATTGCCATTGTTATGCTCCCCACGGGTCTCTCACCCACATCTGTTCCAACCAGTCCAAGACCAAAAAGCAAGCACAGTTTCTTCACATGTCCCTCTGCTCCATGTGCCTCCTCCAGGTCTCCTTGCTGCTCTCCATCCTGTTTCCTATTTCCTCCCTTCCTTCTGTCCTCCTATCTCCTTTTTCCAGTATCTTTTTATCCCTGCTCAGCTTAGGCAGAACCAGAATCCTGGAACTCCCCCCTTTTTTAGAAACCACCTTTTTGCAATGAGAGAGCCCTAAACCACTGTGACTGGTGCCCCCATGGAAAGGAAAACTTGACACAAAGCATACACAAACACACATAGCGGACCACATGTGAAGATGCAGGCAGAGAAGGATGCTGCTTCCACAGATCAAGGAACACAAAGCAATTGTCAGCAAACTTCCAGAAGTTGAGGGAGAGGCCTGGACAGATGCTCTCACAGTCCTCAGGAGGAACTGTAACAGGGTGGTCCCCAGAAAAGGGGAAAGTTCCAGAATCCACCCACCCTAAGTGGGTGGAGCTGAGCAGGGAAAGAAAATTCTGCAAAGAGGAGGACAGAAGGAAGGGAGGAAAAAGGAAGCAGGATAAAAAGCAGCAAGGAGACCTGGAGGAGGCACGTGGAGCAGGGGGACATGCAAAAAAATCTACGCTTACTTTTTGGTCTTGGACTGGTTAGAACAGATGTGGGTGAGAGACCCATGGGGAGATTAACAAATGGCAGCTTTCATCTTAATTTTAATTTTACTCTTTTCCTCCCAAATTTGTCTCACTCTTTCTGACCCTTTTCTATGGGTCTCTACTGAAAGGTCCTTTAGACGTGTGGCAGGCTTTTGGGCCTTGCTTTGGGCCAATCCTATTTGGCTGGACTTTTACCTTCAAAAAGATGAGTAACTTTAAATGCTTAACTTAATAACTATATTCTTTGTCTTTTCTGTATTGTACCCTAATTGTATTAAAGTTCCTTTCCATTAAAAGTCTTATATATTTATCTTAATGCGGCGAATAGCAAAACCCATTCAAAAAGGGCAGGTTTGGGGGTTCTGGGGTGCCCTTCTCCCTGCCCTGTAACAGATTCAACTAGACCAACATCTCCACCTGGGACTACAAACCCCTAGAACTATGAGACAATATGCTTCTGCCTTTAAGCCTCCCAACTTTTGGAACTTTATTACGACAGTCATAGAAAACGAATCAGTATGTGTTTTTCAGCATGCGCACTATGAACAGTTGGAGATAAAAAGAAAGGATTTCGTTGTCACCACTTCCCACTTCCTTCGGAGATTGGATCTATTTCATTGCTATTTAGATTCAACAGCATTTACGAGCATGTGCTATACCTCTGAATTTTTCTTTTGGGTATTGGTTGATACAACTCTCTAAAATAATGTCAGAAGCCACTGTTTTGACCATTTACAAGAAAGGAAACTGAGGTTGAATAAGTTGAGGAGCTTAAGCAAGGGCACCCAGTGAGCAAAGAGCCTGCCTCAGGTTCCGGGCTCTTTGGAAATCCAGGGCAGTGTCCATTTTACTGTAACTGCTAAGCACCAATTCGGTGCCCTCCTCCATCCCATCTGCCTTTGGCTTTTTTAAAAATATCAACCACTCAGAGTGGGAGCCTCTTGCTAGTGTTTACAAGACTGAGGATGGGAGTCCTCGAGGAGCCCCCTGCAGCCTGCAGCACAGAGAACTCCCATGCTAGTGCCCCCAGCAGGGTCTCAGGGGGTGCCCAGAAAATCCCCTGTCTTCCAGCCCCCTGGGTGACTTATTAAAGGTGAACAACTCAGGCAAAATAATACATTTTTTCCCTCTTGTTTCAAATGCAATGCATGTTTCTTGTAGAAAATTTAGAAGGTACAGAGAAGGACACAAGAAAATAACCTCTCTGTCAGCGTTTGGGTTTCATCTTCAGGTCTTGTGTCCAAGAGTATACAGTGCCTGCCTCAGCTTTGGTAGGGTAATATTTAAAGTTTGGCTGGGGGCAGGGGGTGGGCAAGACTCCCTGGTGCACAAGTGTTTGAGCACTGTACTGTGGTGCTGCTGCAGCGTGAGTTTTGTCCCCAGCCAGGGAGCAGACCCCATGGCACAGCAGACCTCTTCTGCCTCCCCCGCTGCTCCCTTCAGGAGTGTATTTCAGTCGATCTGCCTATTCTGCTCCCCACTCTGTCTCTGGTAAATCCTCTCACCCCCTTTGTCTCTGGCCTGTACCCCAACTCTTGTATGCATAAATAAAATCTTTAAAAAACAAAGTTTGGAGGTTATAGAGGAATATCCCTCCAATTTCTAGGAAGCTCAAAGGCCAAGGAAAAAAATGCTTTTATTTCTCTTAATGTTTGGGAAGGTGTTTGAAGGTGATATCAGCCAAAATCTAGTTTTAATGGAGGAAGAAGGGTGGGCGGGGATAAGTGAGGCAATTCTCCCATTCACTTTCAACACCGAGCAAATGTGGCTGAATTCAGGTCAGTTCCATATACATCAAATGCACATGAGATTTGGCTGCATGTACTCCTGTGTCCCCTCCCACCTTCCTCTGTGCTGCAGGGTTCCTGAGGCCGAGCGTGCTGTCTTCTGTCCAGCTGCTTCCTGGGGTTTACTATGGCTTTGTGGGTGCAGAAACATGGCTCTGCTAGCTTTGTGTTGCGCGTGCACGCGTGTGTGTGTAGAAAGCAGCCTGTCTGTCCTCTCTTCCCGAGTCCCCAGTGCCCATGAGGACAAGTTGCTGGCTTCCCAGAGTTCTGCTTGGCACGACCCACTTGCTTCCTGCTCTGGGTCTGTTGTGTGACGCAGATCCAGAGTCTCTGCCTACATCTTGCTAAGTGGCTCTTGCGTAAGGAAGCAAAGCCAGAATCCCAGTTAGATCTTCCTTAAGTTACCTCCATTTGTTTAACCACTGATGCCAGATTCTCCCAGATTCTGGGACTAGGTTGTCCATCGGTCTTCATTTTGCGTGATCTTGTGAGTCCTGCCCGTATTCTGTTCTCATAGGCACTTTAGTAGGCAGTTGCGCAAAGCTGAGTTGACAGTTGCTAACCCGATGCCCTTCCGGCCCCTTGACCTTCTCCTCCAGGCCTCCTCACACTCAGTCCAGCTGTACTCATGGTGATGCTGGTGAGCGAGGTTACCATGGTCACAGCAGCAGCTGCCGCTGCCTCTAGCCCTGGTAATCACCACTGGTTCTTGTCTGGTGAAGCTGTAGAAAGGAGTTCACAGACTTTTTAGATAAGTATGCAAAGAGAAGCAAACCTTGTCTTGGAAATTAAAGAAAAGTTTATTTAGGAAAAAAAAAGGTAAAGAGTAAAGACTCCCAGGTATATGGTATCTGGGAGTTGAGCCTTAGGGAATATATAGGCCTTCTTTCTCTGATTATCCTAAAATGTCACTAGTCTTTCTGTGATTGGTTATTTCTTGATGGTCCCACTTAACTTACTATTGTATCTGGAATCTTGGGTGCCTGCCATCTCTCTTAGTTTACATCCGTTATCTTCTCTTTCCTTTTGAATGCCCTGCCCTCTCTTTAGAAGGCATTTTCTATTTTCTGGGCCTACCTTTGAGGGTACCTTTCTTTCTTTTTGTTCCCAAACTTAACTATTTCGGGGTCTCACCTACCTATTTCTATCTCCCTAAAGCTGCCTAATTATTTCTAACTTGCCCTAGGCCGCAATGGGACCACCTGGTCAGCTGTTGACAACTTCACACCCCTCCTCCTGGCAGCCTCACACCCCCCCAGGACCCCAGTCCCCGGACTCCCCTCCTCTCTTCCTTGCCATTTTGCTTGGAGACTGTCTAGTTCAGTAATCAAGAAATTATACTTTAACAACAGGCCTTAGCCGGTTGTGTGGCCAGTAGCAAGTCTCTTAGTTTTTGTAGGATGGAGCTGTTGGGCGGGAATCACTGAAGGAGTCCTGTTTGTTATAGGGCAGGGAGAAGGGCACCCCAGAACCCCTAAATCTTCTTTCTCTAAATGGGTTTTGCCATCTGCTGTATTAAGACAAACATATAAAGCTTTTAATGGAAAGGAACGTTAATATAATATGTGTTAACATAGTGTTATAATATACTAATAATATGTTAACTAATATATAATAATTAATCATTAATAACAATATATTGCTTAATTAATATATTAATATAATTAACAATATAGAAAAGACAAAGAATATAGTTACTAAGTTAAGCATCCAAAGTTACCCATCTCCTTGAGGGTAAAACTTTAGCTAAGTAGGATTGGCCCAAAGCAAGGCCCAGAAGCCTGCCACACGTCTAAAGGACCTTTCAGTGGAGAGCCATAGAAAAGGGTCAGAAAGATTCAGACAAATCCAGGAGGAAAAGAGCAAAATTAAAATCAAGATAAAAGCTGCCATTGTTATGCTCCCCACGGGTCTCTCACCCACATCTGTTCCAACCAGTCCAAGACCAAAAAGCAAGCGTAGTTTTTTTGCATGTCCCTTTGCTCCACGTGCCTCCTCCAGGTCTCCTTGCTGCTTTTTATCCTGCTTCCTTTTTCCTCCCTTCCTTCTGTCCTCCTATCTCCTTTTTCCAGTATCTTTTTATCCCTGCTCAGCTCTGCCCTACTTAGGGTGGAACCGGGATCCTGGGACTACCCCTTTTCCTGGGGACCACCCTGGTTCACATGTGATATGGGGGGTGAGGGCAGTGCTGCACTAGGCATGTCTGGCCAGTCTCCAGCCCTGGTTCACCTGCCCTTCGGTCCTGATATCCTAGTCTCTGCGCTGCCTGGAACTGCCAAGTCAAGTCACAAGTTGGTGACCGCACCCAGTGCAGTGCACGCTCTGGAAGCTCGGTACTCACCGCCTCTCGGCACGCCTGTCAATCCTTTGTTAACATGCTGTGACAGACCCCATTTAATAGCTGCCAACATCATCCTGTTTTTCCCTCTGAATATTAAAAAATACAAACACTTGTGAATTCTCCCATCTTTCCTTCTAGTTACCTTTTGAACATCCTACTTGCCTCCTCAGTGTTTTAGAAACATCTTATAGCCATCCTCTCCTCAAATCTGCATTTTGGGTTCTGCCTGCACCGAAGAGGTTGGTCCTGCTGTAACCATGTGTGAGACCCTCACAGGTAGTTCTGTGGGGTTAAGGTCTGCTCCCCTCTGATGCTCCCCAGCCCAGGCTGCTGTCCATAGGATCTCTGCTTCCTTTCGTCATGTCACAGGACGGAAAACTTTTAGAGCCACTTACCAGGTCCTGACCCTCTCCAATGCCCTCTGGCAATCTATGGGATGTAGACTAAAATCCCAGTCACCTTCCTTGGCCTCCACAGACTGCAGGGCCCTTCCCTTCGCTTCTCCAGCTTTGCTCCTCCTGCTCTCTCTCTCTCATTGTTCCAGCCACGTTGGCTTCCTCTGTTCCTTAAACTCCCCACCACCTTCCAGTGGCCAGGACTTCACACTTGCTGGGCTCTGCACGCCCTCCCCACTCTGGACATGGCTGATTCTACCTCACCCTTCCACCCTCAGTTCAGATATGCCTCCTGGGAGAGACCAGCCCTCCCTAGTAACTGTGTGGCTATTTCCTTCCTCATACACAGCCTGTCATTCTCTTGTTTGTTACTGTCTTTACTCCCTCACTCCATGAGGTCAAGGAGCCCAAGTGTGCTTAGCCAGAGCAGGCGCACCAGAAGTCCTCAGTGCATGCTCGCTGAACGGAAGGAACCTCTCTCCTACATCGGCTCCACTTGTATTTGGCTGTATGGGCAGAAACCAAAGAAAGGTGGCTTAGCCAGCAGAGGGTTTATTTTTGCACAAAAAGCTGGGGAGTGGGGAAGGCAGCTGCATGCTCAAGGATGCTTTGAGTTTGAGTTCATTTCTTGGCACTCCTTGGTGTGTGGATTTCATCTTCACAGTTACAGTGGCTGCAGCATTATTTCAGACAAGAAGCCTGGAGAAGGCAGGAAGTGTCATAGGGTAAGGAAAGGGGTACGCCAGAACCCCTAAACCTGTTTTTTTTTTAAATGGGTGCTGCCATTTGCTCAACTAAGATAAATACATAAGGCTTTTAATGGAAAGGAATTTTAATACAGTTGGGAGATAATATAGAAAATAGTTATTAAGTTAAGCATTCAAAGTTACTTATTTCCTTGAGGGTAAAAGTTTAGTTAAATAGGATTGGTTTAAAGCAAGGCCTAAAAGTCTGCCATAAGTTGGAAGGATCTTTTAGTAGAGATTTACAGAAAAGGGTTAGAAAGAGTTAGATTTAGGGTGGAACCAGGATTTTAGAGCTTCCCCCTTTCCTGGGGACCACCCTGTTACAGAAGGAGCATTGCACCTGACTCTGGTGTTGTGTTTGATTTTTAATCTGGAAGCAGTGGCTCTCCCAGAACTCAGTCGGCTTTTGCTTGCTGCCAGAACTGTGTTATGTGATTGTCGATGGCTGCAAGATAGGCTGGGAAATCAGGACTTTTAGCTGGGCACTTGCCACCCTCGTACTATCAGGGTGCTCTGGCAAAGAAAAAAGAGGGGAGAACAGATGCTGGGGAGGCTGCTAGCAGGTGACTGGCCCTCTCACGTAAAGACTGTGAAGGCTGAAGGCTATGCCAGAGAGGAGAAGCCGGAGCAAGTGGGAAAGGGGGAAAGTGCAGTCAGGTGGTAGGGGTGGGAGGTGGGGGCTACCAGAGACCAAGGTGTAAGATTTTGCTATAATGATAAGATTGATAAGTGTGTTTTTAATATTCCCAAATGTCAAGTGCATTCATAAAGGTATTTGCTGAAAAAGAAAGTAAATATAAAATTCATTATATTCTTACTTTTAACTGCCTTGAGGTAAAACGGACTCTCTATAGAAATTTTCTGGAAAAATGACGTGCTATCATGAGCTAATTTTAGAAACAATGCGGCACTCCCCTAGACCAGCCCTTTAAGCATGGGCCTTTGACATCGGACTGCTGTGCAGTGAGTGCCTGCTGGGCATTCCTTTGTTTCTGTTTCCTCTTCCTGTAAAGCCAGTGCTAGCCGGAAACTGATGTGCCAGCTGATAGCGTGTGGCACTAATTTCCAATTCGTGTGACTAATTCCAATTCCTGTGAGCATTTGTAGAGGTTTGTCATGCTGGGGCACCGCTTGGGGAGATCTGTCGGAAAGGCACATTGGCTGACTGAAAGAGTTGACAGTATTTCCTGTGGAAGTTAAAAAAGTAACAACACCCTGCTATTGTCTCTAGGGTGTGTGGACTTGAAGGCAGGAAGAAACTGAAAGGATTTGTAGAAAACAGCAGGGCTGTTTGGGAAACGGGTCGTCATAACAACAGGGCAAGGCGGAAGTGGAGATCCCCAGCGCCCCATCACGAGGGGTCCTCTCAGGCTTAAGTACCTCAATAAAGAGTAGGCTGATGGAAACTGAGGCCTCACTACGTGATAGGGCTGGGTCACTCTTCAAGGCCAGGCTCGGGCTTGGTTGCCGGGTGCTAGGTGACGTGTGTGCAAACAGAAATGAGCGCAGCCACTGCCTTCAGAGCATGGCTTCCACTAATTGCGTGGTTAGTACTAATTCTGTTTCTTATTCCAGTAAAGCTGATGCCAGCCAGAAACTGGTGTGCTAGCTGATAGTGTGCGGTACCAGTTTTCAATTAGTGTGAGCAATTATGGAGGGTTTTGGCGCAGGGTCTCGCTGGGGTTCAGCCTGGGGTTATTCAGGTATGCCTGATAACACTAGGTCACTAAGATATTAGGTATTTTATGATGCAAATTGTGCTCTTGAGTTGTCTAGGCTTGGGAAGAAAACAGCATCCTGCTACCAACCAGAGTCAGGCAGGAGGCCCCAGGTTCTCTCAGCATTTCCCCTACTTTGGGTTCCCAGGAACGCTGGGCTCTTGTGTCCCTTAGTCAGGCCATTGCGCTGTTGGTTCGAGGCTTCTGGGAGGGCAGCTGCCTTGGCTGAGGTCCATTTCTCAAGCTGATCCTGATTCAGACCATGCTTCCTCTCTGGGTGTGGAGCTGCTGCCAGAGGGGTAGGAATAAGCCTGCCCTTTGTGCCTCTTGGAGTTTTGCTCAGATTCCCTGAATGCTCATTTACTGCCACAGGCTGTACTGCCGAAGTTGGAGGTTTTAAGAAGTCTGCGCACCTCTGCTTGGTTGTGAATCTGGGCAGCTGATGAATGGGTTGCTGTTGGGGTGTTTGCTTTTTTGAATCAGGTGTTCCTTCACAGGGACAGGGGCTTCTAGCTATAAATCAAGGCAGCAGGAAACACCCAGTGAACTTCGAGAAAGGGCACCGTGGAAATAGACGCAATCCCAAGATTTAACAAGGGGAAGGTGCCCACACCCTCTAGTCTTATTTTTTTTCTTTTGCACATAAGTGCAAAATTCAAACACTGACTATTCTGAGAATTCCCAAATCCCACAGCCATAAACAAAATGGTAGTAAGAAATATAGTAAAAACTTACACGAGAAGGTGACTTACACACACACACACGTGCTCACACACACACATGCTCACACACACGTGCTCACACACACACCTGCTCACACACACCAAGATTACATCTTCGACTGAGCATTGTCTTTCCTGGGCAGACACAACTAGTTGCACTTGTTCCCAAGTCTTAAGCCCCTTTATTGTAAGTAACTTCAGGCAATTTTAACATAACTTTCCAGATATTTAGAAAGAAGCTTAAAACTTTATAACCACACACGCAATATTCAAGCACATCTATAACTCAGGAGATCATCAGTAGTACCCCGAATTTCCAGGTACCGGTCATCTAGTTCCACAGTGTTCAACATGGCAAATCTCTTCATCTCTACCTGCATTTTCCCTTAAGTAACTGGATTATTTTGAAACAACTTCCAGAAATTGTGTAACTTCGCCCATAGATACTTTAGCATTTGAAAAGGATTTAAGATCGATCAAACCAAGTGAAATTGTTACTTTTATAAATTGAAATGATACAATAACCTCAATTTATGTGCAAAGGGAAAAAAAAATAAGACTAGAGGGTGTGGGCACTTTCCCTTGTTAAATCTTGGGATTGCGTCTATTTCCACGGTACCCTTTCTGGAGGTTCACTGGGTGTTTCCTGCTGCCTTGATTTATAGCTAGAAGCCCCTGTCCCTGTGAAGGAACACCTGATTCAAAAAAGCTTCAGTCTAACGTATAGCCACAATAAATCCCCATGCCTATGTCTACACACTGCATTTCGCTGACATTTTTCTAGTTTCTTTTAGTTTCTAGGCTCCCAATTTCCTCCCACCCCCTTTCGATTTTTATTTGTTTGAAGAAACCAATGTTTTGTTCTTAGAGTCTTCTGTGGGATTTTGCTGATTGCATTCATATAGTGTATAAAATGTACCTACATCCCCTGTACACTAGTAAAAAGAGCTGGATGGGGTTCAGGTTCGATTTTGGGATCAAGAATAGTTCATAGGTGATGAGGTTCTCTTCTTACTGTCTCACATCAGGAACCACAAAACAGCCCATTATTTCTCATTTTTGTGATGTTGAGGTCAGCTCAACAGAGGCTGAGTGCAAAGGTAATTTTGCTGGATATTGCCAAATTCCCCTGCGAAGGGCTTGTGCCACTCTGCATTTCCACCAGCAGCGTTTGAGAATGTCCTAGAGCCTTGTCAACGGTGTATTGTCAAACTAGGTTTTTTAGTTTGTTTCTGTTTTTTAATCACAGATAGGTGAGAAATTGTAGCTTAGTTAGTTTTAATGTGTGTTTCTAGAATGAGGTTTCTGTCTTTTCATAAGATTAGGGGCCAATTGTCTTTTCCCCCTGTGTTCACATCTCTAGACCAATACTTTATTTTTACACTTAAGGATATATTTTATTATATAAAGATTATATTATATTACATTGAAAAAACACATCAAAGAAAATGACAAATGACAAGACTATGAGTAATATCTAAGGCAGACAATTTTGAAGTATGTACAATATTTTCATTATGTATTTTTCAACTGAGCTAACACTGGCCCACAACGCGTCCCTCAAAGGTACAGGCTCATACGGTAAGATCAGACGAAGGTCAGAGGTGCAAAGAGAAACAGGCAGAGTCATGGTGGAAACAGAGACAGAGTTTTACTGCCTGCGCTCTCCGGTGAGCTCCCAGGCTAACGAGCTGGGGGTGGGAAGCTGCACCTATTGTCTAGAGTGAGGGGATTTTTATACCTGTGGATTAGGGAACAGGGCAAGGACATATTTCAAGGACATAAGATTTGACTCCTGGTGGGGAGGTGATGGAGACACCCTGGCAGCGGGCTTCCAGCAGCAATAAATCTATCATCAATCAGTAAATCTAACATCACTAAGTCTAACACACACCCCTTCCTCCATACATCCTCACCGAGCCACCCACAGTCTGGGCTTGTTCTTTTGACCACGTTCATTTGTTACAAACCTTCATCCTTTGAGGATGACGGAGATATTTTGAAAAGCAAAAAGTCCCTAAAGTTATTTGACAAATAAAACTGTTGGATTTTTGCTGTCGTGTGGGGCATCTGGGGTTGGCTGGGCATCTTTTTCTCTTGGTACAGTCCCAGGGCTTCTCCATATGCTCTTTCTGCACGGGCTAATTTGGGCTTCCTCACAGCATGGTGGCCTCAGGGCAGGCAGGCTGTTACATAACACCAGCAGCGTAAGTCCTAGCTAAAAAGGGAAAAGCTACATTGCCTTTTATAACAGTCTCACAAGTTACGCAGTGTCCCTTCACCTGCCTTCTGTTTGCTGCACACGAGTCACAAGACTGGCCAGATTGAAAGGGAGGAAACAAGACTGTGATGAGAGAATGGCGGAGTTCTAGAAGGTTTTATCTGTGACAGTTTCTTGGATGCTGACAGGACAGAGACTCCTGGCTCAGAAACACAGGACGTGATTACTGTGTTGCAGCAAACCTCATGAACATCGGCACACTTAGACCTGTTCCGTTCCTGCCTGTCTAACCAGGACCATGCCAGTGGATCCAGAGTCCTGTGGCTGCGCTGGATTGTGTTGCAGGAGATTGCTGTGCCCACTAATCTACGGAGCCTCTTCTCCACACAAGGAGATCTTGTCAATGCAGAGCTGGCATTCATTGCCCTTGACCTTCCTGCAGCTTTGTACCACTGATCTGACTGATCTTCTCTGTCCACCCCTTCTTCCACACTTTGGAAATCTACTTTCTTCCTCACTTTCACCATCCATACTGCTGATATGTTTCTCCCCTCTGACTATGTTTTTTTCTGCTTCATCCTCCTCCTTTGGCTCCTCTTTCCCAGTTTCCCGTCATCCCTAACTATAGGTGTGTGATTCTTGCTGTCCTCTCCCCATCTCTCTTTCCTCACTCAGCATGTTCTCTCCTGGTCAACCCACCAGCTCCTCTGACTTTGGTTACCTCCTAGTAGATAGCTCCCAGAGTCTCCCTGCTGATTCTAGATCCACATTTCCAGCTACTTCCAAGACATTTGACTGCTGCCAGGTAGGTGCTTCACATTCAACTAACCCTAAATCAAATTCACCTCTTCTTATACACACTTGCTTTTCCTACTGTACATTCCCTCTCAGTTCACCCCAGTCATCCTCTGGCTGTCCAGGTGTAAGACTTTGGAATTATATTTGCTTTCTTCTTGTCCCACACTAATATATAACCAAACCCCACTGGCTTTTATGAGACACCTCTTATAATGAACAGTTCCTTCTTTCCTGTCCAGGGCTACCGCCCTAGTCTCTAATAGTCACCTTGAAAGCATCTCCTGAATGTGGCAGCATATTGATGGCTAGGCAGGTGTCTCCTTCATCTCCATGCTTGTCTTGCCCCAAACCATGTGCTCAGTTGAATTTTATGTATCACCCAAACAGAGAATCCCTTTCTTTATCCCTCTGTTTCTTCCTGTTCTCAAGTATTCTTCGTTACCCGTGTGGACAGGGCACTGTTCTAGACATTGTAGCAGTGAACAAGACAGACAAGACTCTGCTCTTGATTCTAGATTATGTTCTAGATTATGTTGGGAGTGAGAATGATAGACAGGTAAATAACCAAAGTAATGTTAGATATTGGTAAGCATTATGAAAACATCTGAGATAATGAAATAGAGAATAACTGGAGATGGTGTGTGTGTGTGTGTAACAGTTTGGGTGATCAGGAAAGTTCTCATTGCTGAAAACAGGGGTGGCCTTGTGAATGTTAAGGCCCAGAGTGCCTCAGGAAGCACCATCAGCAAGTGTGAGGGCCCCAAGGCTGGTGTGACTGAGGCAGCGCAGGAGACCAAGTGATTGGAGAGCACCGAGAAAGGTGTGTGCTAAGAGAAGTGGAAAATGTCGGGCTTGTGAGTTTGGGCTTCGTTCCAGCGGCAGTGGGGATCCCATCTAGGTTAGGTGTCCCTGCTGGAAACTATACACCTCCCCTTTACTCCTGACCTTTCTGTCCTTAGTTACACTCCTGCCAGGGGATCTTTCTGGAGCATGTATGTAATTCTAGCACTCCCCAAACATTCCATGATCCCTGTTTCCTACAAGACAAATGGTCCCTTCTTGTTAATTCCCTAAGATCATGGACATAAGAGGAAAAGAGAAAAATGACAAAGAAATGGTGTTCATCTGAAAAAACTTATAGCTGCAAAGGGTCCAAATAATCATCAAGTACAAACCCTGCTACATTATAGTGATGCTCGGACCTGAGCGCTTTCAGGACCTTGCCTAAGTCTCACAGCTTGTCAACAGCAGGACCCAAACTAGAATGCACCTGCTTCTCTGATCTTAAAATGGGAATATATTTACTTTTCTATAACAAGTATTGGCGTATTTGTATATTTTACTTACTCTGGGCCAAACACTGTTCTAACCTTATAACCAAACTCATTCAACATTTGTAGCCATCTTGTGAGGTCAGTTTCACTTTGCAGATGAGACCTCCCAGCACTTACCACTGTCTTTGGCCATGGAGTTCCTAAGATAGAATGTGCGCTCAGACTTGTTGTGAGGACTGGGTGGCGTGTGTGCACGGAGGACGCCGCTCTCAGTAAGTGCTCCATAAATGCTAGCCATCACGTACTTCTAACCCCCCTTTGCTCCCTCCACACAATTTCCTTATCAAGGTTGTACAAGTTCAACTCCTTCCAGGTGTCCTAGTCTCACTGTCTTGGGAGTGGTTCTCCGTTGCTTACTTTCCCCAGAACGACCACAGCTGGTGGATACAGGACATAGATCTGTCTGGGAAGGAGCTCATCTTTGCATGAGGTCCTTCAAGGGACCTAGAATTTAAACTTCTGCTATTTCAAGTCTTACTTAATTCTTTTTGCTTCTGTGATCACTGTTTCTGATAGCCTCTGGTCCTGAAATGCTGCAGAGCTACTCTTTGGTTGTTTTTGTCCAGGGGATGGGAGAGCAAGAGAGGAGGGAGACAGATTTAAAAAAAAAAAACAAAAGAGGCAGATGCTAAATACTCATCACAGAAGAGAGGCAGGAGAGAGCCTGTTCCCTGGGCTGCCTTCGCAGACCTGGAGAATATTTCCTTTGTTGCCAGGGACCTCCTTGAGTCAGCCTGGAAAGGGAGATGAATGTGGCCTGACTGCCTTGGCCTCAGTTACTGATCTCTCTGCCCTCCCTCTCCTAGGCAGTCGAAAACCAGAAACTTGTCTCTCTGTCTTGACTCAGCTTTGTCTTCCTCCAGGCTAAGCAGCAGAGACCTCACCTCTGCCCTCACCTGCCTTCTGGCTGCACAACTTTCAGTTTACTTATTTTCCTCCCTTAGTATGACTTTCTAGTAATTTAAATTCCAACGAAAGGAAGATTGTGCTTGTAAGAAAAAAAATTAAAAATTGAGATTGTGTGCAAATCTAATTGCTATGAAATGATTCCTGTTTCCTTATGTTCCAATTGTTTCATCATCATTTCTCAGGGACTTTCTTTTGGCAATGACTCCTGACCTGAGTCCTCTCTTAGCTATGCAGGGCACAGGAGTTCATGTCTGAATCTATTCACTTATAAGGGGCTCAGAAATCATAGCCCCCCGGCAAATAGACTTACTTTGGGAATTTGAAAATGGAGCCTTGAAACCTTTTGATTTAATGATTCACATTACAGCAAGGGAGTTGAATACTGTATTAAGATGAGCTCCTTTGAGTGCCAGGAAACTGCCTGTGGGTGACCTTTGTCTGCCTTGGTCCCAGTTTTTGGCAGTGCAGCAGCAGCAGCGAATAGTGCAGCTCCTCAGAGGGCTTTTGAGATGAGGCCGTGGAGAAGGCACGCCTCGGTCAGAGTGGAGTTGCAGTGGTGTCATTTATTCACTGAACTGAACTTTCTGTCTGCCAGGTCTCTGCTTCAAATATATCATCCCTCAATGACTAGTTTATGGGTGAGGAAGTACAGCTTTAGAGATATAAAGAAACTTGCCAACATCACACAGCTGGTGGAGCCAGATTCAAATGGGCCAGCCTTACTCTAGAGCACAACACGTGCCCCACCCCCCTCCTCTGCCCAGAGGCCATAGCATCCCAGAATTCTAGAATTCATGGGCAGTAAAATCACAAAGAGGAAAAGTGTATAAACTAAACATCCTTTTATTATTTTTTTAAACTAAACATCCTTTTAAAAGGTGTGATTGTTTGTACATATTAATAGGAAATTCTGATTTTTAAGTTTTCTACCAGGGTATGAAGAAGGCCTGTCATGTTATTGTTATTACTGCCATTTCATCTGCGTATTTTCCATACAGAGAGAGTGAGAGTGAGACAAGAGCAACAACAAGAAAGCAGAAAACATTTCTAAATTAATTCAACAAGTTTTTATGAAGTAACTATCGGTGTTGAGCACAAAAGACTATAATAGTGACAGAGATAGAAGTCTCTGCCCTCATGCTTAAATTCAGAGTAAGGGGAGATGTAAGAAAAAAGAAGGACAGTCCATACTTGTTAGACGTGAGAGCTATAGGGAAACATGCAGAGCATATGAGGGAACCCACCAACCTGTCTACGAAAGGAAGCGGACAAATCTAGCACCCACCCATACCTACTGTCTAGCCCATCTTTCTCATTGTAGCAGGAGCTGAGGAATGCATCTCTGAGACCCAAATCTGCCCTGTGTTCCCCTAGTTCCATAGAAGCTTAGCTGAGAGTAACCAGAGAAGCTTCAAGCTCTACTTCCAGTTCATTCCTTCCCACAATGGGTTTTCGATTCCTAGACTGTTGATAGGCTGAAGTTTCTTCTTACCTAAGACATACATAGGTGCAGAAAGTTTTTCGATGTGTCGCAATGTAAATCCATATGTCAAAGCAAGAACTGAATCAAAGACTTCTGCTTTTCAAGAGCAGAAGGCCTTTCTCCTTCCTGTTTTTGTCCTGTGCTATCTCCCCCTTGCTAGGGGAGAGTGAGAACCGGTGCGTACTCATTTCTTCTCCCCATGTGTTTTTAGCTTTGTGTGAGAAGGTAAATGATACGCCACATGCTTGCACCCAGCGAGGGAAGGTTCCCTTTTGGTGGTCGTTGTTGAAATTGTTGAAATTTAGAGGGGTATTTCTCAGACTTCATAAATAACACATTGGAGAGAATTGGATCTCATTGTTCCAGTTTCTCTTGACAGTGACCTATCCCATGCAAAACTCCCCACCTTCTGAGCAGCCTGCTTTCCTCTAGAACCTTCTCTGGGTTTTACTAAATACAGCTCCCTGATATTCTCAAGAAGTGAATAGGGCAATGTTGTACTTGGAATCACAGAGACCAAATTCTGACTCTGCCTTTTCCTAGGTTGAGACCTTGGGAAAATTAATTTAAACATTCAGAAACCCAGATTTCTTATATTTTGTGTTGCAATAATAATAGTTCCTACCTCACTGGCTTGTTGTGGGTATTTAGTGAGAACATCGCCATAACTAAAATTTGTCAAGAATTTGTTATGTGCTATGCACTATTCTAAGTACTTTGTGTGGATTAGCTGAATTATCTCTAAACTCCTTGAAATAAGAATAATTTTTGTCTCCATTTTATACAAGAAGGAATTAAATAACAGAGAAGTTAAGTAACTTTTTCAAGGTCACTGTATGTTCCTGGCACACACAGCAATCATTTTCATTAATATAATTTCTGGAGGAGAAATTAAGAACCATCTGGTTTACCCTTGCCGTCCTAGCTCAGCCTGGTGGTACTACTTAATAGGCTAATAACTACTGATGGCAATGGACTGTTTCAAAATATATTTCCCAAAATGCTCAAAACTGAATTCGCATACAAATAGTGAACAGGTGTCACTATTCAACTCATTAATGAGGATGGTAAAGCCAGTCAAAATGAATGTAAGCAAATGGCTATTAAAAGGGTAGCACGAGGAAGCCTTGTGTTCTGAATCTTCACTATGAACTACGTGTGTACTAAAATTGTATGGGACTAAATAGAATACTCACATGAATGCAAGTGATTGGTGGGGAGATCTCAATGAAATGAGTAGATTGTACCAAGGTCAATACCATGGATGTGATCTGATACTATAGTATTGGTAGAAACTGGTCAAGGACACACAGATCTCTGTCTGACTTCTTATAACTATGTGGAATGAATATGATCTCAAAACAAACTAAAAGTCAGCATAAAAGAGGATAATGAGAAATGTCGTGTCTTTTAATGGGTGGTAGAAAGATAGAAAGCTGAGATACGATGGCTAAATTAAACACAAAAGTTGTTATATCCTATGAGGGGCAAAAAAAACCCCTGTAGTCTTTGGGATTATCTTTTGGATGGAAAAAACTTGTCACACCTTACAGTTCAGTTCACAGGACTGTAAAGGCTTAGGAGCTAATAAGCTGTGCAAACAAAGTTGTATACTCTGGAGCAGGGTTTTTCAGCTGTGGAACTATTGACATTTTGAACCTGGAAGATTCGTTATCATGTGGCTCTCGTGCATTTTAGGGTGTTTACCTGTCTTGTACCTACTAGATACGCATAAATTCCCCTGCCTCCTCCACCCCCTATCGACAACCAAAGCATCTCCAGATGTTTGCTGGGGTAAGTCATCGTGATTCAGAGCTAGTCTTCTAGATCCTCAGGTCCACAGAGCCAGAGACCTTTAGGTGAGGCTTCTAAGACGCACTCCAGCGTGACACTAATCTTATGGGGCATTATTCCCAGTGTTGGATAATCGTTCTTGACAAAACTACCACTTACCAGGTCACTTTACTGAACAGAACCACAATGTGCTCTATGGAGATTCATAGACTTTGAGCAGAACAGGAACCTCAGAGAGTCACCAGTCCTGGTCCAAGATCCTTATTTTACAGCTGAGGAACTGAGTGGAGATGGTTTTCCTAAAGACAAACAACTAGTTCAAGACAGACTGTGGTCAGTTAAACCCTGCCTTGTTCCAGTATGGATGTGAGGCCGTCATTATTGAATCATTAAAAAGTTGTGAGTACCAATTATGTGCCAGGCACTGTATTAGGGTCCAGGCTCAGACGATGACTAACCATAGGTTCCTGTCCTTAAAGTACTAATGGTTTTACTAGGGAGATGATGGTATGGTCTAATCATTACTGGAGACCAGTAGTTATCTATGATTCTAAGTGATGTGGAGGTGGATGGGGGCGGTAGGGAGTTATGATAACCTTAGGGTCTCAGAATTAGGGGGCTCTAATGCGGACTAGAATTCCTAGTTCCATGATTAGAGAGGTTATTGTATCCACTATGGGAAGCCAAAGCCCTGGCCTAAAGGGAACGTGAGAACTGACAGTGAACCTGACCACAGGACAGGCCTGGGATTACTGGCGGGCCCAGAAGAGAATAAGAGAGGGGATGCCAAAATGGGGAACTGTGAAAAGCAAAGGAGCAGATTTACAGCCAAGAGATAGGAAAGGAAACAGATTCATGGCTAAGAGATAAAGCCAAAGTAGGACAGTGGGCAGGTCCAAGTTGGAGAGCAGAAAACAGCTAGAACTCAAGGCAGAAGAAAACAAGTGGGTAAAACCTCAACAGTGTTTCCAGCAGGATAATGCCAGTGCCTTGTCGTTACTAATTATTAAGAGGTCTCAGGGAGCTGAATAGAGAGAGGACTTCCAGACTGGCTGCACCACGGCTCCTGCCTGGGCTTCAGTGAGGAAACAGTCCCTGGAGCTGGGGCTTGGATGCTAACCTCCACATGAACCTTGGCAGAGCATGAGTCCAGGCCTGGCTGGCGTAGCTGCTGCTTCCAAAGTACTTGACATGCAGAGCATCAGCCTCACGCGGGGTAACAGTTAAAGGCAGGAGGCTTCACGGCAGTACAGTGAAAACAGGGACCAGTGGGATTTCAGGAGAGGATCAGACAGAATAAAAGAGAGCAAGGGGCAAGGTGGGTGCTGCCAGGAAGTTCTTTGGAGTTTAGCAAACTTTTCTTGGGAAACCTTTTCTAGGAAAGAGAAAAACATGCCGAGGTATGATTACAGTGATTATATGAAGATGAAGGTAGAACTGAAAATGAATGGAGACAGATCCTCAGCTCCCCAGATTTTATCAGCCGGTGACTGGATGGCCAGACAGCTATGTAATAGCTCGTCTGTTCTCCTTTCCTTTCTGGGTAATTAGATTAGCAAACTAATATATTTCCATAACAGTAGCATCTCTGAAAAAGTGGCTTGTGGGGGAAAGCGGAGAGAGTGAAGGAGTAAGATGGAGAGTCTAGCTTTTCCCTTCTCTATGGTATTAGAGAGTTTAGGTCTGACCCTGGAGTTCTAGGACCTTTTTGAAATATTAAAAAGAAAGAGAAAGGTGGGGGTGCCGTAGCCACTGGCTGTCCTGTGAGGCCCTCTCCCTGTCCCTCTCCTAGTCATATGGAAGTGGTGGTTGTTCTAGGCGAGTGGGGGTGGCGGGGGGGTTAGTAGGTGGGAAGTTGTAATTTTGGAGCATTAATCTCTACAAATATTCCCTGGACAGATCGGCCTGTGATAAATTGTTGCATGAGTGGTTGTTGATTTCTCTCTTTTTTTAAAAAAGATTTATTTATTATTTATGCATACAAGCACTGGGGTACAGGCCAGAGGTGGGTGTGGGGGGGTGAGAGGACCCACCAGAGACAGAGTGGGGAGCAGAACAGGCAGACTGACTGAAACACACTGCTGAGGGGAGCTGCGGGCGAGGCCATGTGGGTCCCGTCCCTGGCGGGAATCGAACTCGTGCTGCAGCGGCTGTGGTTTGCTTCACAGTGCGTTGCTTGACCCACTGCGCCACCAGGGAGGCCCCGTTGCATGAGTGGTTTGGGGTAACTCAATGCTCCTATACTATAGCTAAATGGTGTCTGAATGTATAGTAATTACCTAAAAACCTAGTGCCACAGCTGCAGGGGATTTGGACCTAATAGCCATAGTGGACTATATGGGAATTTAGTTCATAGAAGCTAATATAAATGTCAACATTTCTCAGCACTTTCTATGCCAAGCATGCTGCATGGATTCTTTCATTTGATGGTCACAGCAATCTTACGAAGTAGTCGCTATAAAGTATTTATTTTATGGCTAGACAACTAAGGGTTAGTGAGAACAAGTACTTTCCCAGAAGTCCCCTAGAGTAACCAGAGGAGACAAAATCAGACCCTTTCGGAATGGTGATTTCTCTGGTGCTTAGAACGGGTCACATTGAACCCCTGCTTTGTTCCATTGCTGTGGGGTTTGGCAGCGGAACCTGGAAGAACCTTGTTTGGGCATCTGTAGCGGCAGGATAGGAGTGGCACTGGAGGCAGGTTCGGGATGGTTCTGGGCAGACGGGTCAAGGAAGGAGAGTCTCGGAACCCTCGGTGGCTTTTCGTACTTTATTTAGTAGAGGTGGCCAGGTACATGGCAGGCAGGGGTGCGGGGGGGCTGAGAGGCTGGCAGGCCTCCCAGCCCCCAGCCCATCTCACCCTCTCGGCTGCTGCTTCTCTCTCTCTCTGCTGCTGCTGCTGCTGCTCTTCCTGTCGGTCGGTCCTCACAGTTCTGTTTGTTGGTCCTCACAGTTCTCACAGTTCTGGCGTCCTCATGACGCCTCCCATTTATGCCCGTGTCCAACTCAGGTGCGCCCACTTGCGCATGCCCACCCTGGAATGTTCGCAGCACCCCAGGTGTCCATCATTAGTGGTGGGCGGGTGGAAATACCTGATCAGCCTTTACCCTACAGAAGGGCAGCTGGGTGGCAGCCAGCACTTGGCCAGAGTCCTTTGGGAGAATCCCAGCAGTGGTGGAAGCAGGGGATCACAGGGGATGCCATTTCTCTTCCAGATCCACACCTCTCCCATCACCAGTCCCTTCCTTCTTATTCCCCTGGCTTTGACCATCAGCCCATTGTCCTCTTGCCTTCAAATGTACATGGAGAGACAGTCGTCTCTGCTGGCTCTGTTACTGGACAGGGACAGGGACACTTTAGACCCCTCAAACCTGCCCTCTTTAACTGGGTTTTGTTATTTGCTGTATTAAGACAAATATATAAGGTGTTTTTTTTTTTCTGAGCAATTTTTTATTTATATATATTTGACATCAATTGTAATCCCCAAGTATTCCCCATCACCATATCACCAGTGCACCATCACCTCAGTCCCCCGTGCTCCCGTCTGCCCTCAACCTTCCCCCTTTTTCCCCACTAAGTGTCCCCAATTTGTCCTTGTCTTTTCAAAAATATATAAGGTTTTTAATGGAAAGGAACTTTAATATCATTAGGATATAATATAGAAAGGATAAAGAATATAGTTATTAAGTTAAGCATTAAAGTTACCCATCTCAGAGCCTCCCTGGTGGCGCAGTGGGTTAAGCAACGCACTATGAAGCAAACTACAGCTACTGTAGCATGAGTTCAATCCCTGCCTCCGGCCAGGGAGGGGACCCACATGGCGCAGCAGACCTCTCCTGCTGTACCCGCTGCTCCCTTCAGCAGTGTGTTTGTTCTGCCTGTTCTGCTCCCCTCTCTGTCTCTGGTAAATCCTCTCACTGCCCTGGACTCTGGCCTGTACTGCAGTTCTTGTATGTATAAATAAATAAATCTTTAAAAAAATAAATAAAATAAAGTTACCCATCTCCTAGAGGGTAAAAGTTTAGTTAAATAGGGTTGGCTTAAAGTGTGGCTTAAAAGTTTGCTACAAGTTTAAAGGACTTTTTAGTGGAGATTTATGGAAAAGGGTCAGAAAGAGTCAGACAAATCCGGGAGGAAAATTAAAATTAAGATTAAAGTTTTTATTATTAAGTTTTCCACGGGTCTCTCACCCATATTTGTTTTAGCAAGCGCAGTTTTTTGACATTTTTTTTGCTCCACGTATTTCCTTTACGTTTTCTTGCTGCTCTCTATTCTGCTTGTTTTTGTGTTTCTCCCTTTCTTCTGTCTTTAATTTTTTTTCTTCAGCATTTTTTTATCCTTGCTCAGCTCCACCCACTTAGGGTGGAACTGGGATTCTGGAACTTCCCCTTTTTCTGGGGACCACCTGTTACAGTTCTAGAAGGGCTGTGCTTGGAGCGTAGCTCCACACAGGTATAGTTGAGAGGGGAGAAGGCGGCGGGGCTGGATCTGGGCAGGAGGCACTGGACAGCGACGTACAGGTTTGGTGAGCCTTGCTTGGTGAGCCTCCCGGCCAGGTGTGACAGGCATATTTCCCCACAGCGACATGTAGCCTCCGCACAGCAGGGATTGTGGCAGAGGGCAGTCCTTTTCACCTGAGGGGAGAGTAAACGTCTCACCCCACCACTGCTCCTCGTATTGCTCCCTCACCTAGGCACATAATTACTAGAATTGGACCAAGGCCGGGAATCATTGGTAAGTTTGCAGAGCACTGTTAGGTGCTAAAACGATTCTTTGAAAGCAAATTGGGAAAACTCAGTGCTTGGAGAATTCGCCACAACGCCAGAGATTAGTTTCCTGTTGCTGTTGGAACAAGTTACCACAAATTTAGTGGCTTAAACAACATAGATTTATCTTCCACGTCTGTAAGTTAGAAGTCTGGTGTAGTCTCAATTAGCTAAGGTGTCAGCAGAGCTGCATTCCTTTCTGAAAGCTCTAGGGGATAATTCATTTCCTGGCCTTTTCAGCTTTCAGAGTCTCCCACACTCCTCGGTTCTGGACCAACGAATCTTCAAAGCCAGCCCTTTGCACCTCCCTGTGCCTTTCTCAGTGGGCATTACCCTTTGCGCTGCTCTCCTCTGCCTCCCTCGCCCACTTAATCAGGACTCTGCATTTGACCCACCTGGATAATCCCAGGTAATGTTTCAGGTCGTCTTACCATAGCAACATTACTGGACCTTAGCAATCTTAATTCCACCCGCAACTTTAGTCCCCATTGCCCTATAACCTGTTTGCATGTTCTGGAGATGGAGCGGACTGGGGCCGGGGTGCACCCTGGTACCTTCCACACCATGTGATCAGAACACAGAGGGCTGCAGGGGAAGAGACCCACGACTACGGAGCCCCTGCTGGGTCAGCCTGTGCGCTAGGGCTGTCTACATGACCTCACTTGTCTCCCGGCTTTCAACCCCTCATTTACCAATGAGAAAATGCTGACTCAGAGGGGTGTAGTGACACACCCGCAGTGACACAGCTTGTTGCTGTGGATTTCGGTTCTCAGGTCCTCCTTCTGTTCCTCTTTGACCCCTCCCACACAGGTCCAGGATTTCAAAGTGCATGTGAGCACATTAAGTGTGTGTAGGGTGAGGGATGAAAACAGTAAAGAGTCACCTTCTGAACTTGAAGCAAACCCCTTTGCTTCAACTTAAAATAGCTGAGAGCAGCCACCAGCAGCGGTGACTCACCCGAGGGAGCAGGTGGCAGTTCGGCTGCTGACAACAGAAGGTCACCAGGGCGCAGGTTCAGGAGAGCCACCTGGGCGGCAGCGCTGGGAGTCACTTGCTCAGGTGATTTATAACTTGCTGGCATAGGGGTGCCCTTGGAGCCCGAACCAAGCGGGAGCTGAGCCTGAGGATGTCTTCCCTTGTAATCCTGTCTCTGTAAAGGGTTTGGGGAGCCTGCCTCCTGTCCCTCGCCCCCTGCCCCAAAGCCAGGCATAATCTCAGAAGCGTTCCATTCTTTGTGCTCTGATTCTTGTACTCACCATGCAACTTTCTTTCCTTTTTTTTTAAAGATTTTATTTATGTATTCACCCAAGAGTTGGGGTACAGGCCAGAGGCACAGTGGGGGAGAGGATTCACCAGAGACAGAGTGCGGAACAGAGCAGGCAGCTCTCCTGAAATACTGCTGAGGGGAGCAGTGAGCCAGGCAGGAGAGGTCTGCTGTGCCATGTGGTTCTCCTCCCTGGCCAGGGATCAAACTTGCGCTGCAGCACCTAAGGAAACCTCACAGTGTAGCGCTCAGCCCCTTGCGCCACAAGGGAGGTCCCCAACACCATGCAACTTTCTGCCTGATTTGGTCTACAGAGCTGGTTTGGCTCTCCTGCATAGCTATGATTTTTGAACTTGGCCAGACCCTGATGACTGCAGGACAGTCATTTGACTTATTCTAAATTGACCTCTTCTCTCATTCCCTTCATTAACCATTCTGAACCTTCATAGCTCCCGTCCCCCTCCCCTCTCCAAGTCCCCGCTGCCATCATACCCGTGTTCTTGGGAACATTGCCCTTCCTCTTGCACAGAATTCTCCAACTTCTCTATTCTTTTTTGTTTTCATCTTCTCATTTTTTTTTTTACAGATTTCTGATTTTCCCCCTGTCCTAGTTTGGAATATTTGAATTTTTTCTAGTCTGTTGGTAATCCTAAAGTTATAACACAGAGAGTTCATTTATCAGAGTCTGAAGTTTATCAACACCGGGGCCTCTCTGGTGGCACAAGAGGTTAAGGTGTAGCACTATGACGCTACCCTCAGCCACTGTGGCACGGGTTGGATCCTCAGTTAGGGAGCTGACCCACATAGCGCAGCAGACCTCTCCTTGTCTTGCCCATGACTCTCCTCAGCAGTGTATACTAGTAGGTCTGCCTCCTCTGTTCCCCACTCTGTCTCTGGTGACTCCTCTCACACCCTCCTCACTTCTGGCCTTACCCAAGTTCTTGTATGCATAAATAAATAAATCTAAAAAAAAAAAAGATATAGAAGACACAAAGAAGTGGAAAAATATTCCCTGCTGAAGAATTGGAAGATTAATGTTGAAAAAATTTTTTTAAAAAGTTTATCAATACCATTTCCTTGTTCCTGTGTTACCTTAATTCTTCCTAGAAAGAAGACACTGGTGCTTGAGAGTAACACACTGGGCCTGCGCCAGACCTCCAGGTTCAGTGATTCCAGGAGACTGTGGTCTGTGCCTTCCATGTGAAGTGGGGAGGCTGAGGGGCTGGGATTGTAAACTGGAGTTTGTATGGTCTGGTGCTTCTTTCCTCCCCCAAATTGGCCATTTTTACCAAGAAAAGATTTAGCCACTGCCATTACCTCTGATCTCTACTGGTTCTTTTCCTTTGATGACTAAATATATTTGTCCCCTAGAACTGATGTAACAGCACCACAGACTGGGTGGCTTGAAACAACAGGAATTTAATCTTTCCTGGTTCTGGAGACTAGAATTCCTTTGGGGGCTCTCAGGGAGAATCTACTCCAGGCCCTTCCCCCCGCTCCCGGCGGTTGCTGGCGTGTGGAAGCTCCTCCTCCATCTCCAACTTCTCATGGGTTTTCCTATGTGCACACATCTGTGTCCTGACTTCCCCCTAATGAAGACAGCTGTCTTGGATAAGGGCCACCCTCATAACTGTGTTTAACGAATTGCGTCAGCAACAAACCTATCTCTAAATTAGGACATTCTGAGTCCCTGGGAATTGGTCTCTCACACGACCTTCGTGGAAGTGGGCACCGCATCCAACCCCTTATATTAACTAATACTTCCTTATATATTCGTGAAAAAAAGATCACAGTGTATCTAACACATACTTTTGAACGTAAGGGCTTAACCTCAGTGGTACTTACTAAGGCATTATACTTATTTTTCCCTAGCTTTATTGAGAAATAATTGATGTATAACAGTGTGTAGTGTAAGGTATACCAATGTCGTGATTTGATCTACTTATAAAGTTATACCACAATAAGGTTAATTGCACGTCTGTCACCTCACATTGTTACTTTTTTTGTGTGTGGTGAGGACTTAAAGTTTTTTTTGAGGTAACATTAGTTTACAAAATTGTATGTTTTAGGAGTATAAATTGAAACTTGAAATTATTATTATTATTTTTTAAAAGATTTATTTATTTATGCATACAAGCACTGGGGTACAGGCCAGAGGTGTGAGGGGTGAGAGGCTTCACCACAGAGAGCGGGGAGCAGAATAGGCAGATCAACGGAAGTACACTGCTGAGAGGAGCAGCGGGCGAGGCAGGAGAGGTCTGCCGCGCCATGTGTGTCACCTTCCTGGTGGGGGAAGGTGCTGCAATGGCTGCAGGTAGCTTCATAGTGCTGTGGCTCAACCCCTTGTGCCACCAGGGAGGCCCCTCCAGTGGTATTAATTTTCAGTTGCAGCCTTCTGAGAGTGGCTTCTAATTTGGTGAATCCATCTGGGTAGAGAACCATCTCAAATGTGTTCAGATGGCTGAGGCAGACTCCCAAAGGCAAGGCTCTCCATGATCCTTCAGAGAGATCTCCCACTATTCTGAGGCTGCCTTTGCCCCCAGTAGCTGACCAGACCCCTCAACAAGCCTCACTTGGCTGCCCATGATTTGGCTTCTGCATCTCTTTGGCCTGTTTTGTTCTTTGCCACCAGCAATCCTCTTAGACAGCTCTCTTCCCTGCATCCTAAATACCAGCCAAAGTGCAAGGTCCAAGTTTCTTTCCTTCACTCTACACCCCCAGCCCCGGAGCAGAGCAGAGCAGAGCAGAAAGGTGCAGGTTTTGTCTGTGTTAGACTGTATGCTCCGCTCCCCCATTCTGTATTTCTCTGGCTCTGTCCTTTTCTTTCAGCACAACTGTCCAGTAACTGGTTGAGCCCCAAATGATCTGTCTTTCCAAAGAAGGAGAGACACAGGGAGGGTTTGTGAATACTGTGCTTTATCTTTGATCTGTCAATTATCAGCCCTCTGATACTACACAGTAAACCGACCCTGATGTAACCACCATCTGCTCTGCAATTGAACTCCTGTTTCAGCAGCACCTTCAGACCTCTTGAGTGGCTTCCTGGGGTTCCTTAATCTCTAGGTGTAGTCCCTTTCGAGGTTGCTACACCCTTACCAGATATGGGGCAAAGTTGTAGATGTGACAAGGTACCTCTGATGACAACTTCCCTCCCTGTTTCTTTTCTTCATTTTTCCCACCCACCAGTGTCCTTGCAAGCAACCACTGGCACCTTGTTGTGTCTGGGGGGATGCTGTGACTTCAGCTCTGATGGTGGTGTGTCAGGTTGAGAGCCAGACTCACCTACTCTTTATACTTTGGTCAGCAATCTTTGATGCAGATGTTACAATTTTCATTCTATACGCAAGGAAATTGAGGCTAAGTGGTGCTAAGTACTGAGGCAATGACAGAGACAGCAGATGGAAATGAGGTGTCTTTGGGGTCACACAAATCTGGATTTTGAGTTCTGGCTCTTTTACTCACTGTCTTTGAGCAAGTTCTTTGGTCTCTATGAGGCACTGAGTCTAAGTTTGTATAATGGGAGTGATTATAGTGACTATTACAATTGTAGACCAAAAAACATTTAAAAACAATGACAAGTGCTTTCTTGTTTACCAGCTATGATAGCTGGTGCCAGGGACAGAACTGGGATTTGAACCCAGGTCTTCCTGACTTCATGGGCAGTGCCCGCCCCACTCAAGCACCATCCCACAGGGCACGGCACTGTTGTTGAGTGGTCGTGAATTTAAGTCATTCAACTCAGAGACACTGAGGGCCCATGAGTTTCAGTCTCAAAATGGAGGCAGATTCAGAGATCTGGAATGAAGAAGAAAGCAATTCTAATTCTGCAGTCTCACAAAAAGCCCCAAACCCACAAAGGAAAGAGTTTGCACTTTTTTCAGCTTTAATAAGGAATAATGAGCAAGCGAGGTTACAGTATACCAAAAGTATACAATGTGATTTGATGAACATACACTGTGAGAAGATTCCCTTAGCCATTTCAAATTAATTAACACATCCCTAGCCTCATAAACACACACACACACGTGTGTGTGTGTGCATCAGCGAGCCACAAATGTGTGTGTGTGCATCAGCGAGCCAGAACACTTAGGTTCTACTCTCTTAGTGAATTGCAGTTACACTAGACAAGTGTTGTCAACTGTAGGCACCGAGCTGTAAATCAGACCCTCAGATCTTATTCATTCTGTAACTATAAGTTTCTACCCCCTTCCTAGCCTCTTCCTGCATTCCCCATCTGACGACCACTTTTCTGCTGTTTCCGTGAGTTCCACTCAATGGGTGTGATTCTGCGCATAGGTGACACCGCACGGTACTTGTGTTTGTCCGTCTGGCTGATTTCACTGAGCTTAGTGCCCAAATGGCAGGACTTGGGCAGGAGTTGACTTCGGACGCACAGCAAGTCCTTTCTGAAGTCCTCTGACTCGGACTTTCTCGTGAGCAGGCGGTGGCTGTCTCTCTCCAGGAGCCTCTCTGTTCTTTCGGTCCCTGACGCCACCCTTCTGCGTCCTGTCCCCTCTTCATCTAAGCCATATTAAATATCGACATTCTTTTCCTTGACTTGGTATCCGCTGGCTAATCACCTAAATTGTTCAACCCTGAAGCAGGCCAGGAGGTCGTTCCAGTAAAGAAGAATGCCTTTAAGTGACCCTGCCCCCTCTCCTGGAACTAAATACATTCTTAGACCTTAGTGCTAATCATAGTGTCAGACTGTTCCCTGGGGAAGGAATTTCAAGCATCAGTGGAAAGAAGGGAGGGGATGGGGGCGGCTGTCATTTCTGCACAGAGTGGGCAATGTTGACCTTCCTACCTAGAGTCGAAGGCCCCAGGTCAGGCTCTCAGCACCTTTTGGGAACCGCCCTGTCAAAGCCCCCTTCACAGTGGCGACTGTGACCTGCTCTGGCCTGTACTGTCGCCAGTGCCGGGCACCATTGTCTCACTCTGTAGCTCTGTCCCGAGCCCTTCCTGTAGCTGTGTTCAGGGTGACCTAACCGAGCTGAGGGTATAGGAGAGCTACCCTGGCCAGCGGCTCTGAGAAGGTGTCCTCCTTCCTGCAGTACAAACCCCAAAGGGCAAATGGAATCTGCCCTATGGAACACTACTGCCTTAGTGTTGCCTTCAGCCCTGAACCCTGGAAAGACACCAGCCTTGATTGTAGCCCCTGGATGCCACAGCAACCTGAAAAGTGTGCGCGGGGACTGGCCACTGCAGTGTGTGACAGGTCTCTGTCAGGGCTGATTGTGCTGTCAGCTCTTCCCTTCTGTCCCCAATCTCTCTGCAGATAGTAGAAGAGCAAGCATGTGTCATGTAAGTGCTCATCTTCTTTTTTTTTTTTTTAAAGATTTATTTATTTCTGCATACAAGAGCTGGGGTACAGGCCAGAGGCACAGGGGGTAAGAGGATTCATCAGAGACAGAGTGGGGAGCAGAACAGGCAGACTGACTGAAACACACTGCTGAGGGGAGCAGCGGGCCAGGCAGGAGAGGTCTGCTGCGCCACGTGGGGCCCCTCCCTCCTGTGTAGCAGATGCTTCACAGTGCAGCGCTCAACCCACTGCACCACCAGGCAGGCCCTAGAGCTCACCTTCTTTGGAATTTCGGCTGTTTGATTTATCAAGGGAGAAAGTGTTTCACAGGCTATATGGGCCTTAGTGTCTTAAGAGGTCTCTGTGGAAGCTTCCTCTGCTGAGATGATACGACCTCGGGCAACCCGCTCAACGGTTCAGACTTTCAGCACGCACACCGGGCTGCCTACCCTGTGCGGGCAGGCCCATAACAAGACAGGCACAGTCCTTGTCTTCATGGAGCAAATGAACTAGTGGGACAGCAGGCACAGAACAAAAGATTCTAAGTGATGCACACAGCTCAGTGGAAGTACAGGTGGTGGCTGGTGTGTGTGGGGGCGGGGGGTATAGGGAAACCCTAACTAGTGTGAGGGAGTCTGGGAGGGGCCCCCCCGAAGGAAGTCTCGTGTAAGTTGAGATACAACTAGTCAGACCCAGGGGGAGTCTTCCCCGTGGAAGGAGCAGCACTGTGGAAGCGGTGAGTGCCTTTGATGTCCGTTCAGGCTGGATGGGAACAGTGGGCAGAAACCCGTGAAGCTCAAGGGGCAGGTGAGCCCACAGAGAACATGGAGAGCACCTGGGACTTGGGATTTAACCCTAAAGGCATCGAGAAGTTGATGAAGGGTGGGCAGAGGTCAGGTTCATAGCTCTAAGAGGTTGTCCTGCCACCCGGTGGGGAATGCTATCGACAGGCAGCCGTCTCTGGTCTGAGTCTGGCAGCTTCGCTCTGTCCCTTTGGTTAGGCCTGCGGTGTCTCTGACACTCTGCTGCTGTAAGCTTCCCTCCAAGTAGTTTCCACCCCAAAGGAGGCAGTCGTGATCCCACATGGAGTAGAGACTGCCCAGGCTACTTGGCGGCCCTCTGAATGGGGGGAGCTGATGACTGCAGAAAAGGAGCATAGTGGGGGTTTCGGAGTGTTGGGGGACAGATCGTGAATGCTCACGGGTGACCCACAGGGCTGAGAACCTAGCAGGAGGACAGTTTCAGGGGCCTGAGGGAGTGGGAACGGCACCCTTATCGCTCAGTTAAACACACTCCTCTTCTTCCTGGCCGTGTCTCAGTGTGACCCACTTGATTCTGCGGCAAGTTACCCGGATTCTACAGTGTTCCAAGGACCTGCCGTGCCCGCCAGTAGCTGTGGAGCCATAGGTTATCTTTAAAACAAACAAACAAACAAACAGAATTTTGTTTATTTTGATGATACCAGACATCTTCAGGTTCTTGCCTAATCCTGAAAAGGGAGAGTGTGATTCACGGCAGATTTTGTTTTCAGTGATGAGTAAACACAAGTGCATGTGAAAGCAAAGGCTTTAGAGTCTGGCAGACATGGGGTAGAGCCTAACCCTGGGCCAGCTGTGGGATGTCAGGCAGGTCACAGAACCTCTCTGAAAGTTGGCTTTGAAAAAGAAAGTTGGGCAGGCAGCCTCCCTAGGGGTGCAGTGGGTTAAGCAGCGCACTATGGGGCAGACCGCAGCCACTGCAGCCACTGCAGTCACTACAGCAGTTCGATCCCTGCTGCCAGCTGGGGAGGGGACCCACATGGTGCAGCCGACCTCTCCTGCTTTGCCTGCTGCTGCCCTCGGCAGTTATTTTGTAGATCTGCCTGTTCTGCTCCCCGCTCTGTCTCTGGTGAATCCTCTCACCCCTTGCCCCCACCTCTGGACTGTACCCCAGTTCTTATGTGCATAAATAAATAAATCTTTGAAAAAAAATGAAAACTGGTGTGTGTGTGTCTGGGGTGGTGGTGGTATCATAACACCTCTCTACAAGCTGGCTCTGGTAAAGAAGCAGAATTGGGAATCAGGTCCTAGTCCCATGCTCTTGGTTTCCAGTTGTCTTGGGAGTCTGTGTCCTTCGCTCGGACATGAGGCTTTTGCTCAGTAGGAGCCACAAGTGTGAGTTTCATAACATTCACCTTCGAGTCATCAATGCCCAGTCTTTCTCTTCCACACTGCTCAAGAATCCCCTCCTAGGGCCTCCCTGGTGGTGCAGTGGGTGAAGTAACGCACTAAGAAGCAAACCGCAGCCACTGCAGCACCAGTTTAATCCCTGCTACTGGCCAGGGAGGGGGCCCACATGGCGCAGCGGACCTCTCCTGTCTCACCCACTGCTCCCTCAGCAGTGTGTTTCAGTCCATCTGTCTGTTCTGCTCCTCACTCTGTCTCTGGTGTGTCCTCTCACACCCCACGTGTCTGGTCTGTACCTCAGTTCTTGTATGTATAAATAAATGAATAAATATATTTTTTAAACAATCTACTCCTGAGGACTCACCATGCCTGATTTCAGTTGCAGGAGTAACCCCCAGGTTCTCACCAGCAGCTGTAATTTGTTCCACCCCCACTTGCCGTTTGGAGCCTCTGTGAGGCCCCCCCACCCCTGCAGAACCACACACCTCAGCTCTGGATTTTCAAATGGCTGAGCTTCCTTTGTAGACTAGGCTAATAGCAATGCACTAGTTCTTGTATGTCAATCTTGAGTGTCACTATATTTAATCACTATTTTTATAGCATTTGATAATTAAATGTAATATAATAACTAAAAAAGAACCAAATATTCTGGGTGGATCTGAAGGTATTACTAATGAAATATAGGCCAAATATGACATAGCTGTATTTAAAAAAAAAATCATTCTTTTTTTTTTTTTTAAAGATTTATTTATTTATACATACAAGATCTGGGGTACAGGCCAGAATGCAGGGAGGTGAGAGGATTCACCAGAGACAGAGTGGGGAGCAGGACAGGCAGACACTGAAATATACTGCTGAGGGGAGCAGCAGGCGAGGCAGGAGAGGTCTGCTGTGCCATCCGAGTCCCCTCCTGGCCAGGGATTGAACTTGCACTGCTGTGCTGCTGATGCTTCGCAGTGTGGCGCTCAACTCACTGCGCCACCAGGGAGGCCCTGAAAAAAATCATTCTTATTTCATAAGTCATATGTTTAAAAAGTTGAAATGTTATCGATAAGATCACATTAACTGCCCTCTGATCTTTTTCCCCTGCCTTTTCCTCAGAGACAAACATTGTTATCAATTTGTTGGGTCACGCACACACACCCCCCACACACTTTTTCTCTCTCTTTCTCTCTTTCATGCACACATGTGTTTGTGTCCCTGTGCAAAAAGTATAATAATAACATAGTATGTGAACAGCTTTTTGGTGGGAAAAGTCATCATTTGTACATATTTATCCTCTACTTGCTAATTTTGCTACTCATCATTATATTTCTATCTATACAAATCTACTTTGTACTTTGCGTGTTGGAAGGAAGCTGCAGTATAGCTCAGTTTATTTGGTTTTTCTCCCATTGATGACTGGCTGTGTTAATCCCATTTTCACAGGCCTTTTTGTAGAATGGTCAGAGGTTTTCTAGGGCAGACTCTGAGGCCTGGAATTGCTGAGTCATAATGGGGTGCACAATTTAAGCGTGAATAGATTCTGCTAATTGTCCTCCAAAATAGATAGTTCTATTTGTACTCCCACCAGCAGCATAGGAGAAAAGCCATTAATCCACATCCTTTCAATGTATAATGTTATCAGACTTCTTAACTTTTGCCATCTTGTTATTCAGATTTTACATGGTTCCACTTTTCTATAATCCTTAAGTATATTGTTGAGTTCTGGTTAACTTACAGGATAAAGCATTCAGGTGGCTCAGTGCTTTATGTGCCATAACATCAGCAGGATGTCGATGCTCCTGCCAGAGGATTGCTTAATTGCTTTTGATGATTTTACACATTCAATAATTAAAACAATTCCTTTGACCTAAATCTTCTCATTCTGATTGGCCCAAATATACTTTTCATGTCTAATTTTTCATATCTAATAAATGTATATGTTGGATCCAACCCGTGTCTTAGCATGTAGCGAATCCGTCTAAGCCCCGGACGGGAGCCCTCAAGGAGGGTCGCTATGTGGCCGTATGACACCGGATTGGAGAGCCAAGGCACGGAGACGAGTCAGCACACCGGAGATCGACTGGTTCACAGCAAACAGACTTTATTGCTAGGTCGACTAGGGTCCTGGCCCGGAGAGCACTGGCGCAGCAGCCTCACCCTTGGAGGGAAGGACCCTGTGCTGCTTGGAATTCTATAAGTTACAGAGTCACAGACAAGGAAGATAAGGGAAGAAATAGGAGTCTGGGGGCTTTCCATACTAGCGCCAGAGCCCCTCTGGTTTATCTCATCCTGTTTACGATCCCCTGCTTGGGACGGGGAACTGTGTGTAGATAAGGGAGCAAGGGTAGAGCAACCTTGCATACTTTTACTTTTACTGGTTATAATTTGCTGATTCCTACATATAACACTGCCTAATTTCTAATGTCCACCTAAGACAGCAAATGGGTGCCGGTTACGGTGGGCGTGGAAAGAACTTGCTGATGAAGATGGTTGCGCTAACCTCAGAAAATGTCAGAGTGAAAAAACAACCAGGAAAACAGCTGGCACTTCCTTAAAGAACTAACCACCCCAAAAGTGATTGAACTAAGGCAAAAGAGAAAACAAAACAAAAGGAAAATTGTGCTGGGCCCTTCCTGGTGGCGCAGTGGGTTGAGCAACAGACTATGAAGCAAACTGCAGCCACTGCAGCACAAGTTCGATCCCTGCTGCCAGCCAGGGAGGGGACCCACATGGCCTAGCAGACCTCTCCTGCCTCGCCCGCTGCTGCCCTCAGCAGTGTGTTCAGTTCATCTGCCTGTTCTGCTCCCCGCTCTGTGTCTGATGGATCCTCTCACACCCCACGTGTCTGGCCTGTGCCCCAGTGCTTGTATGCATAAATAAATAAATAAAATCTTAAAAAAAAAAAAAAGAAAATTGTGCTGTAAGTCTTCTTCTCAAAGGAAAACTCGCACAGATGAAGCCAGAGCGTGTAAAGGGCAGTGGTGGAGCCTGGCATGGGGCAGGCTTAGTGCAAGGGCGTCCTCTCCGGGCTGTTTTTAAATCCCTGACTGATTAGATCTGCCAGCTTTGTGGGAAGAAGCCAGGCTGAAGACAGGACACCTCTCTGCACGTGTAAGGAAGTGGTAAGAGTCAAAGACCACAGTAACCTTGTCTCCAAGCAGAGATGGTGAGGGGTGGGCAGGCCTTAATGCACCAGCCCCTGGAGGCCTCCTCCTGCCACCCAGATCTGGGACACTTTCCTTGGCTCTGTGCCCCAGGAGTATGTTCCTTGATGAGGCCTCTGCTTGTGGGGTGCCTGTGACTGCTCCTGTACACAATTCCCTGGAGAGGTGCTTTGAGTCTGAATTAGAAAGTGGAACCTAGACTGGGTCATATGGGAGAGAAAGGGGGAGTTAATACATGTTGGAAAAAATGTGTTGTCTTCTTAATGTTCTCTTCCTGCCTCGACAGGTAGAGAATTGTGTTAACACCTGTTCAAACTCTCATTTCCCTTCTCAGCGCCAGTCAATGTTCACTCTTTGCTATCCATCTCCCCGTAATCTCTGTAGTACAGAACTGGGGGATTAGGCAGAGACTGGAGGAGGCAAGAAGGCAAGGAAGGTGGGACAGGGGAGGACTTGGCTGAGAGACTGAAGCTCTGTTGGACTGTAAGTCTCAGGTATAAATAACCTCACCGCCCAGTAGAGTGTTGGGCACATAATAGGTACTGAATAAATATATTTCAAATAATTGGCTAGTTGAAAGACAATAAAAGAATGAAGAGTGACCTATGATGAGGAAGAATCAGATGAAGGAAGATTGAAGCTGCATCAAATGTTGATAAATAAGGGGGAAAATGAAATTGTATTATGGATTAATCTCATTCGCTAAAAAGTATGTTTTTGTGCATGCACTGAAAACATTTTGGGGATGGAGGGTCACAGTAGATAAAATGTCCATTAACAGTTATCCCCGGCTGGTAGAATTATGGATAATTTTCATGTTTTTTTTTTCTTACCAGCATTGTCAAGTTTTCTATGTGAAACATCTATTTCTCATATAGGAAAATATAAATGTTATTTTATAACAGAAAAAACAAGGTGTTATGGGTTGAACTCTGAAACCTATTCCCTTCTCTCCCAAATTCTGCAATTAAAGTCTTAACCCCCAGGACCTCAGAAAGCAACTATATTTAGAGATATGTTCTTTAAAGAGGCAATTAAAGTAAAATGATGGGTCGCCCTTATTTTATGGGTGTCCATATCAGAAGAGACAGTTGAGGGACAGAAGACCCTGTGAAGTCATGGGAGCAGATGGCCATTGACAGGGCAAGGAGACCCCAGAAGACACCAACCTTGTGATCCTTGATCTTGAACTTCTAGCCTCCAGGACTATGGGAAAATAACATTTTATTGTTTAAATCACCCAACCAGTGGTATTTTTTGGTGGAAGCCCTAGCAGACGAGCATACAAGGTAAACAGTTTGAAAGTTTAAGAGAACTTTTCAAGGACAGACAGAGAGGAAAGGGCATTGCATCAGAAAAATGTTTTGGGTAATTTGGGAAGAGGGCTCTGGAAAAGTCCATTATTATGGGGATAGCAGTAGTCCTACTTAGAAACAGTAAGATAGGAAACAGCTTTGTGGGGAGAGAGCTGAATTTCTATCACAGAGTTGGAATGGCCCCGCAGCAATTAAGGCAGAGCCATGGAAGCACCGTGCTGGAGAGTCTGCGCTGTGGTGATTTGAGAGCAGAGCCAGACCCTTCGAGGAAGGGGGGTGCCCCTGAGGGGATCAGAGGGAGAGAGAAGGTCAGAAGGCTCTCAGAGAAGCTAGACTATAAGGGTATCAATAAAGAGAAGAAAAATGAAGTTTTGATTTTTCCTTTAGGTGCTTCCTACTTCATTAGCTTGTTATCTCCTCTGTCTCTGTTTGTGGAAAGATTTCAGGCCTGATTTCATCAAGGACAGACGGACTCTCTTAGCTTCTGCCTGTGATCCTTTCAGTCCCAGATGTTGCTCACAGCAGGCATCTTTCTTGCAAGCTGCTGGGTACCACGAGGCAGCCATTTCCATCAATGACTGTCAAGGCCAAGGGTAGCCGCGACAGGCTGGAGATCATCTCAGGGAGCAGCAGCCTTCCAGGGCTCTCCTAGGCAGGACCCATGGGCTCCAGGGACTGTTACGCCAGTACTGCAGATGTTGCTGTTCAAGTCCAAAAGTACTTCTTTATTTCCTTCAGTCAATATAAATTCCCAGTCTGTTGCTTACCAATTTTTAAATTATAGTTTTATTGAGCTATAATTTACATGCCCTACAAATGACCCATTTAAAGTGTATAAATGGGACCTCCCTGGTGGTGCAGTGGGTTAAGCAACGCACTATGAAGCAAATCGCAGCCACTGCAGCATGAGATCAATCCCTGCCGCCGGCCAGGGAGGGGACCCGCATGGCACAGCAGACCTCTCCTGCCTCGCCCGCTGCTCTCCTCAGCAGTGTGTTTCAGTCAGTCTGCCTGTTCTGCTCCCCACTCTGTCTCTGGTAAATCCTCTTACCTCCTGTGACTGTGGCCTGTACCCCAGCTCTTGTATGCATAAATAAATTAATATTTAAAAAAATAAAGTGTGTAAATGATTTTTAATGTATTTTCAGAATTGTATGACCATCCTCACAATTTTAGAGCATTTTTATCACCTTCTTAAAAAATAGTCTATTTACAGTCAATCCACATTTACCACCAATAACCCCAACTGTGGGCAAAACCACTAATCTACTTTTCTGTCTACAGATTTTCCTATTTCATATAAATGGAATCATATGTGACCTCTGTAACTGACTGTTTGCCCCGAGAAAGAAGTTCTCTTAGAAAGAAAACCACATTTTCTAGGTTTATCAATGTTGTAGCATATAGCTTTACTTCATTTTGTTTATTGCCAAATAATATTCCATTGCAAGTATATACTATATTTTGCTCGATCCATTCACCAGTTGATGGATATTTGGAAGTATTTCTACTTTTTGGCTATTATGAATAATGCCGCCATGAGCATTCAGGAATAAGTCTTCGTATGAACATAGGTTTTCATTTCTTTGGGGGTATATACCTAAGAGTGAAATTTCCAGTGCTAACTCTATGTCTGAGCTTTAGTGGAGTTGTCGGGTTGATTTCTAAAGTGACCGTACTACTTCACATTCTCATGAGTCGTATCTGAGCATTCCGTACTCGCCACATCTTTAGCAGCCCTAGTTATCTGTCTTTTTTATTACAGCCATCCCAGTGGGTGTGAAGTGGTGTCTTGTTGTGGACTCATCCTAAGGAAGTAACTGAAAATGCAACGATTTCCATCACGGTGACATTTATTAAGAAAACCTGAAAAGAAATAACCAATTAGGGGGATTAGTTAAGTAAACAGAGACACATCCATGTCATGGCAGATCCGTGTGAAAAGTAGCACGGCTGAATACTTAATGGCATGGAAATGTATCGTCAGCGTATTATTAAGTAAAAAAATTCCAGATTATGAAATAATCTTAAGATTTCATTTTTGTAAATAAAATAATTTTAAGATTTAAAAAATTTTAAGATTTCGTTTTTGTAAAAATACACATACAGAAAAGTAGAGCTCTCTGTGGTGACTTTATTTCCCCTTTTGGCTCTCTTTTTCCCCTTGGGATTGCTTGCTGCCACTGTGTTGAGACCCCAGCTCCATCCTCTGCTTCCTTCCCCAGGTGTGCTGGAAGATGGCGTGTCCTCCAATGGTGTGGCCCGATCCACAGTCCCCGGTGGAATAGCCAACCCAGAGAAGAAGATGAGCTGTGGCACCCAGTTCCCGAATCCCCAGGGCCTCAGCTCAGGCCCTCTGACCCAGAAACAGAATGGCCTTCGGACCACGGAGGTAGCGTCTCAGCCACAGAACTAACTTGGCATTGGAGAAAAGGGGCAAAGCTTGCTTCAGGGCAGAGCTAACTCCAGACCATACACAAGGAAGGAGCAGCAGGACTCTCACCTTGTCTGTGGAAATATTCTACCCCAACTATGTGAAAATCATTGCAAATGATAGAGCAAGAACATGCCCAAAACCCTGCTCGAGGGTCGTTCCGTTTGGTTGAATCAGGTGAAAATGGATCCTGACCTTTGCACTGTGAAAGGAAGTGTGTGTTTGCTTGAGTGTGGCTTTGCTCAGGGCTCTCCTTCTGTTGCAGCCATCACCGCCACGACAGTGAGCACAGACCTCATAATAGGATAGAGTCTGAAGCCAAGCCGTTCCTTGTGCTTGACAGGGAAGGAGAGATAGAACCAGCGCAGTAGGAGACAAGCCTGCTGTCTTGCCTCAGACCCTCCAGCCAGCTGGGCATGGTAGGGTTCCCTAGGGGACCCCTCATGGCAGGATGTAGTGGAGAGGGGCAGGGTCGCGGCATCCCTCGCCTCACTGGCGCCCTTTGCCATTCTTTATTTCTTGCAGACCTAACGTTGGGAGGTGCTCCTCTGCTGCCATGGCTCCTCCATGGGAACAGCAGCCCTGAGTCGGCCAGCTCAGGCACCTGTAACCTCTTCTTCCCTCATTGCCATGTGCCCACACCCCTCCACAGCTTACCCTCCACTCCAGACCCATTTTTGGCCTACGTGTGTGAGAACTTACTGGCCCCATGTCCTAAGGCCAATGCTACCTGTTTTCTGAGGGCACAGCCGGCCTCTAGTGGTGGCATTCCTGCTCACGTCACGAGTCACGCTTTACGCTTTGGCCAGAAAACCTGTTGCAAACTCAGCTCCAGTGCTTATTAACTAAGTGGCCTTGCAGGGATCACTCAGTCTCTCAGAGTCTCAGGTTTCTTATGCACGGAGTGGAAGTAACATCAAAATGAGAGAACAGATGGGCCTGTTCTTTGTAAGCAGAGAAGTGCTGAGAAAGGCAGTAAGGATTAACAGGGGCTGCTTAGGCACACAGCGCGATAACCCACTTAATGAGTTCTCATGGTGGGCCTGGGTGGGGGTAGATTTGAGAGTATCGGTGCCCTTCCCAGGGTCCGGCCTGGCCTACTGTGCATAAGCTGGTCTTATAAACACCTAATCATGATTCCCCTCTACCAAGGCAGTTCGGGCCCCCAGAACGATGCTCCAAAACTCAGTGACTGCCCTGGGGGGGGCCCTGACGTTGGTCCCCGGTCTCCTCTCCACATTTGTGCCCTCCCCCTTTGAGCCAGGATGGACCTCTGTAGGGAGGAAGCGGCTCTGCCCTGTTGTATGGTCTGACCCACACTCACGCTTTCTCTCCTCTCCTCCTGTCCCCTCACTGTGTCCTGCAGTTTACACAGTACTTTCAGGCACTCTGTAATCCTCCCAAGAGTATTGAGAGGAAGCTGTCATCCCACTTCAGAGACAGGGACACCAGCAAGTACTGAGTGCAGCTGGAGGTCGGTGAGTCTGAATGAAAGTAGGTGAGTATTAGAAAGGCACATAGAGATCTTAAGGTAGTTTCTAATTGGGGAGTAATGTATTCATTGACTATTGGTACAAAACACTGCGCAACAAAACAGAGCAACAGTCAGTGGCTTAACACAACGCTCAGCTCACAGTCACCCTCACAATCAGCTGCAATGTGGAGCCAGGACCTCAGGCTCCAGGCAGCAGGTTCAGCTGCATCTGGCCCGTTGCATTATCTGCAGATCAGGCCCACAGAGCAGCCTCTCTGCGAGGTCTGTCCCTCTTATGCTTGTTGCAGGAGCCCAAGAGGGTGAGCCAAACCAAACCACAGGCATCTTTCCTGGCTGCTCCTGTCATATAGAACAACCTCTGGCTGGCCGTAGCAGGTGACGTGGACAAACCCAGCACGAACTGGGCATGGGTGTGGGCTCTGTCCCTGTGGAGAGACAACGAAGGGTTAGAGCAGCAATGTGATCCACCGCATGTAACATTCCCACACTAATGAACTTTTACAAGGTGACGCATCTGGAACCATCATCCATATGAAGACATAGAACATGGTCACTTCCCCAAGGTCCCCATGGCGCACCTCCCCAGGCACTGTCTGCCCCGCACAGTGTAACCACTCTCCAGACACCACAGCATGGTAGAGGGTTGTTTTTTGAGACTTTCACAGATGGGATGATACTGTGTGTGCTCTTTCACGTCTGACTGGTTTGTTCACCGTTAGTTACACTAGTGAGAACCGTACATGTGAGATGCAGGTATCTCCTCATTTTGTGTATATCCCACTGTATGAATAGACCACAATTTAGCCCTTCTACTTGACATCTAGGTTGACTGTGTGGTAGTCATTTCCAAAAATAACCTCAGGGAGCAGAAACCTCGGTGGTAAGTATTCAGACAATTGCTCAAGTGCATCAGTGGTCTTTATATCCAGAGACCCCACCAATCACTGGACATCCTGAGCCCCTCCAAGGCCATAGCAAAAGTTCGCTCTCTCAGGTGTCAGTTTGCAAGGGAAGTTTACCCCTGATAGAAGTTTCAGTCGGCAGAACTACCTCCTGCTGACACAGTTCTCTGCTGCCTAAAATGTGCCCCCAAAAACCCATTTTTTCCCTGTCCCTCAGGGCCTTCTCAGACAGGGTTCCAGGCCTGTGTGTTCTGGCCTTGTCTCTGGAATTGTGATGAAGGCTTCCTGCACCTTCAGTTGCTGGCTCAGGCAGGACCACTCCCCTCTGGCCCCTTCCTTTCTCCCCCAGGATAACCTGCCAGCATTTCACAGCATGCTCCTACACATCATCAGGCCACCTGGCTGAGAGTTTTGGCTTTTTTTTTAAGCATTCCTTTTCTAGAAGAACCCGTTCTGGAAGCATGCATTTCTCACGGGCCTGCCTATTGCAATATTCCCATTCAGGTTGACAAAACAAGTTTGTGTGTGAAAAGTAACCCTTGCAAGGCCTGAAAAATACCTAAACGCACTCTTTGGATTCATTCATGTGTGTTTGTTCATTGTGCAATGTCTGGTTGCCAGATACTGTTCTAATGCCAAGGATCTGGGCGTGGAAAAGGGTTTGGACGCTTTGCTCTGAGGCAGCTGCCAGTTTTAGCAGGAGTGAGGAGGAGTCAGATGATATAGAATAAATGAACAGGGCATTTATAGACTTGGCATGGTGCTTTGAAGGAGATTTTATTAAAGACCACTAGCATGGGAATAGCTGGTCCATCATAGATGCCCATCTCCATGGCCCCGATCACTTTTTGAAAGGTGATGAGGGGAACTAATTGCTAATGACTGTGAGGAACACCACTTCATGTCCCACCAAACAAACCATGCTGTCGCTCTTGCAATACCCCCGGCCCCTCTCTTATGCCCGGTGTCAATTGGTACAATCCTGCAAGAAGAATGTGACACAGATGATCTTTCACAAGTTGGAGCTGTCCAGGGGGCACTTTCCCTTTCTCTATTCCACCTTCAGCCACGTGGGACCTTTTCAACTCCACAGCATCTGATAAATCATTGACCTGGTCTTCCTTCCCTGAGCTCAACAAACAAGAGGAATCTGTCCTTGCTTGTTCTCTCCTGTTAATTAATTGTTCAGGAAGCCTGGACTGCCTCAAAACATTTACTCTTTAACTTGAATGTGCTATTTCCTCAGGGTCAGGGCTTCTGTTTTTCTTCCCCAGGACTCTGCGGAGCACCGAGCTAGCTGGCAGGGCTTGTGCAGATGACGCTCTGAGTGGCTGGTTTCCCTGTGAGCCTCTGTCTTCGAAGCTCCACATTTATTATCTTGCCCAAGTGACCAGACCAGAGGAGTTAGCCATGCTGGGGTGATTCTCAGCAAGGATCCTCCTTCTCTTCTTCCCTTCTCCCACTGTCTGGTTGTTGGCAAGCTCACTCCAGTCCAAAGATGGTGGAGCTCGCAGAGATGGCTGTGGTTAGGAGATCTGACCCAGGAAAATGATAGGAGAAGCCCAGAGTTTCTTTGTATGACAGGACTAGGATATAAGTGAGAAGAATTTAGAAAGTAAACGGGAGCTTTTGTTTTCTCAGTTCAACAAACTATGAAAAACAAAACCATGAAAAGCAGATATTTGACAATAAAAGGACAGAGAGAACAAAAAGAAACCACTGGACAAAACAAAGAGGTCTTCTGTTAGACGGGCACTGGGATGCCACACTCGCTAGTGTGACCCTAGGAGAAGGCAACAGTTGGAGGTATAGAGAGGTGGGGTGTGTGTGTGTGTGTGTGTGTGTGTGTGTGTGGTGACGTCCATAGTACATCTGTGTATTGGCTGCTACTTTACGTAGATGAAGATTTGCAAGAGTCATTATTCATCTAAAGAGTCTACTGAAAAACCAATTTGATTAGAGACCTTATTCTTCTTTGTGTTCTTCCCTCACTCTGGGAGCCTGCTTCAGCGTCATACATCTGGTGTGTTGCATTAAAGCTGAGTAAGACTAGCTTAGTACTTCACTGATGCAGGGAGGTTCCCCACAGCTCCACTCCCACCTGACCTCCTCCAGCACCACCACCGTCTGACTGAAGACTGTTCTGCAGGAGTCCAGCTGTTTTCATAAAGCAGGTTCCACCACCTGTCCAGTGTGTGACCTGCCTGAGGTGAAAAGCAACAATTCTTCTTGGCACTCGGTGCCTGATCTATAGAAAACCCTACCCTGTGTTAGCCTCGTGAGCACCAGGCACAGTGCTGTGCTCTACAGCGTATTTGTTGTAGGTGCAGGGAATTTTTGAGAGTTTTGCCTGAGACTGGTTTGATCCTTGCCTTGAAGGCTGACATCCTGGTCCTTGGTGGAGTTGCTAAGGTCAAATGCTTCCTGTATGATCTCACATTAATGCCACAAAAATTCATGAAGCAGCAGCAAATAAATTCATGGAATTTGGGAACAGCTAAAGGATTGTTATTGTCTGTCTCCCTTTAGTGGGACTTGGCTGAAAAGAAGGAAAATATCTTGAGTTGCAGCTTACAAGTCATTTTTAATCTTTTGGGAAGGAGGAGCAGAGAGAACCAACATTTTTAGACTGTTTACTATGAGCCAGATGCACTATATATGGTATCATCTTTAAGATGTGGCTGTATGGAGAGGTAGTGCGTGCGTGCGTGCGTGCGTGCGTGCGTGCGTGTGTGTGTATGTGTGGTGATTTTCACAGTACATCTATATATTGACTGCCACCTCATGTAGGTTAAGATTTGCAAGACTCACTATTCATCTAAAGGGGCTGCAGAAAAGCCAGTTTGAACAATTGGAAGCCAAACATCTCAGCATCATTCCCCACATGGGAACACAGACCCAGAAGTGGTGGGTGGCCAGCATGGCACAGGAAGTAGTGATTCATTTGTGTTGGAATTCAGATCCAGGTCTGCCTGCTCCAAAGGCCACTGTGGATACCTGATGATGGGGAGTTTCGAGGGAGTTTGGCAGAGCTGTGGGAGACTGGGTGTGGCGCTTGGGGTCCATAGCTTTTGTTTGTCTCACCATCACATGCATCGCTGGGCTCAGCCAGACTGTGTGAGCTGCCTCATCGGGAAAGTGAACACGGAAATGTTCCCAGCTGCCTTCAGGGATGGTGCAAGGACAGTTATGAGTATAACCGAAACCCTATAGGAAAGTTTTCTAGGACATTCAGGTAGGACAATGAAAACAGTTTCTGTCTGTTCCCTGGGGTTTATTCTCTCTTTCTTTCTGAGGATTTATCTTTACACATGTTCTTTATCAGGTGATTTATTGGGTGTCTATTATGTGATAGGCACTAAGTTAGATTTTGCAGAGACCAAGGTGAACACAACAGGCTGGGCTCTTACTTTCTTGACGTTTATAATCTGATAAGGGTATGGAAAATAGGCAAGTAAACAAGTTAATATGTAATGCACATTGTATTTAAAAGCCAAGAAAGAAGAGTATAGGGTGGGGAAAGGGGAAAGGGAAGGAAGGAGGGAGAGAGATATTGATCTGTGCTTGTATATGCTAGAAAATCCCTGCAACATTCCCTAAGAATCATTAGCTGCGATTACCTCTGGAGAAAGCAGAGTGTGGGAGAAAGGGCTACTTTTCACCATGCCTTTCTCTACGCTTTAATGTTGTTTAAATCGTAATTATATATTGCCTTTATAACTTAAAAATATTAGTTATACGGAAAAAATTGGTGTCTGATAAATCAGAAGCTCAGTAAGACTTGCTTTTTTTTTTTTCCATTGTCTGCTGGAAGCAGTGAGTAGGTTCATACAGTCCTGTGTCAGGTATAGATATGTTTGTGGGGACAAATTAAAGCTGAAAACACCTCTTCTTGCATTTGGGGGAAACGTGAACAAAGGCTGGTGTGTAGCTGTATGCCTAGTCTGTGCCGCCACAGAGTAGCCAGGCTGCCCCCACATCCATGGAGAATGACCTAGATCATTGGCTTCCAAACCCCGACTGAAACAAGCCCACCTGGGTTGAGACTGCCGGGAAGTCATCACAGTCAGTGTGGTTACCCTTGACAAATGGCAGCCAATAGGTTGCTTTTAATTAAAGAGGCAGTATCACAAAGACTAAAATGTCTGCTTTACAGAGTATTAAATCTGCAGAAATTAAAATGAGGCAAGGAAAGGAGAGAAGCTGCAAAACTGGGTGATAAATAAGAGGTGGCCCATTAACGAGCAAACATGGTGATAAAACTCACAAAACAAGAATTTTAGAAGTGGAGGAAGGACTGAATTAGCAGAAAACTATAAAGGCAAAAGGTGCCAAATAGGCTTCTCTCATCATTGAGTTGGGAAGCGTAGATGTTTTTTCAGTCAATACTTGCAATAGGGCCAGGATTCGTTTTCCTGTCATTAAATAAAGAGGGTAGGATGTGAAAGGTTTGTGTGGCTGGAAATCACACCAGAAGAAGAGAAAATATTCTGAGACGCAGAAAGGCTGTGACTATTCATCTGCCTGCATATCTCTTTTTCTCAGAGGAGGGCAAAGTGACTTATTTCTTGGAAATTTGAGAGCAGATATCTGAATTGTAGGTCTCTTTTCTTTCTGTTTTTTGGGCTTGAAATCAGAGGTTTCCAAGCGGTCATTAGACAGCACAATTACTGACTTCCACGTCCGTGCTGATATAAAGGACGGTAACACCTTTCTGTCGATGTCTCCGACTTGAAAGTTTGTCTTTTATAAAATGCTGCCAAGCAAATGCAGTGATGTTCTCGTGGCTCAATTTGCTAAATTTAACACAGTGTAATTATTTGAAAGTGGATCTGTTTATGCTTGGCACCTTCTATGCCCATCATTAATATACAGAACTCCAGCTTTAGCCAATTGTGTTCAGGAGTTGTTTAGAAGTGGTAGTAGCGATAGTCATTGTTTCAGTAGAACAAGTCATAGTTTCTATTTAAATTTGGTGTGTTTGACTGATGTGGTCATTTTCCAAGTAGAATTTGTGGTAATAGTTATAATTAGGGTCACCACTGTCGTGGTTTATTGGGGCCTAAGGAGGTTCCTCGGATGTGGGACTTGGAGTTTTGAAACAGGTCAGTCTGGAGCAAACTGGGAGATGTTGGTTGCCCTATTAATCCTAAGTGGCATACTTAAGTATCTAAAAAAAATTAAATAAAGTCCATTAAGCATTATTGCTCCATTATTCAGGTCAGGGATCTAAAACTCAGAGGTTAAAGCAACATTCAGTGGCAGCTCCCAGCGGGCAAAGCCTGGCACTAAATCCAAGTCTGTCAGGCCCCAAAGTTGTGCTCTGGCATCCCCATTGTACAGGCTTTTGAGAGACAGATTTAAGAAACGCCCCTGGAGCCTCAAGCCATACTTACTCTGTGACTGTTCTGTAGCCTTTGACTCAAACAGACTTAGAAGTTACGAGTCATCCAACTAGTAAATTTTTGCTTAGATTTTTAAGCTTAGAAAAGCCACCCGACAGAGAGCAGAGCATTTTCTGTGTATAATCTCTAATAATCTTTTGTGAGATGTTGCCAGTAATGCTAAAGAAAAGTGGCTGTGCAGTTCAGAGAGTTTACATTTCCATTCAAGAAGGCGCCCTCCTTTCCTTCCCATGGGTTTGAGGGGCCGTCAACTTGGCTCATTTCGAATCAGGCCTCTGTGTCTCTTTTCCATGCCCCCATCCACAAAGCTTTGATGCAATAACACCCAAAATGGAATTCAGATGGAACTAGGTTCCTAATTGCTTTTGGAGACAAAACTGATTGTGGGACTCTGAGTTCTGTGCTTTTGGGGAAAAATAAACCCATGAAAGTCACTGCTTGAGGCCTCATTGTTGGCACAGGGGTTAAAGACTCAGCACTATCAAACTATCACCAGGCACTCAACATGAGTTCAATCTGTTACAGGGCAACCCTAATATAAAATGGGTTTTTATACTGGGTTTTTTATTTGTGCGCTCAGAAGACTTAAAGTCCCAACTCCAGGTACACGTGGCAAAAGTTATTAGCACGTTTTATTTTATGAAAGAAAGGGGAATAAAATAGTAATAACACCAAAGGAAAAAGAAAGGGATATAAATTTACAAATACCCTACTAGATTTAAGCAATGGCGCGTTGACGGCTGGCTTTGAGTTGAATGAGATGGCTTTGAAGTAAGGGGTCTGGCTCCTTAGTAAGAGAGCGAGACCCCAAGCTCACCTCTGGTTTTATAGCCAGCCTGGCTGCTTAACTCTACCCTTAGGTCCCAGTAATTCACTCTTTGATAATTATTTTATTGGATTTGTGGTTTTGGAACACTGATGGTCTGGAGTGGGGGTTGGAGTCCACACACTCATAATCCATTTAGGACTGCTTTTCCCCCTAACAGATCCTCAGCCATGGAGCTGACCCACATAGCTCAATAGACCTCTCCTATCTCACCCGCTGCTCCCCTCAGCAGTGTATTTCAGTGAATCTGCCTGTTCTGCTCCCCACTCTGTCTCTGGTGACTCCTCTCACCCCCACACTTCTGGCCTGCACCACAGTTCTTGTATGCATGAATAAATCTTTTAAAATAGAAAGTCACTGCTAGTTCTGGTGCTAGTTCTGACTAGGAAGAGCTGAGCATGAGACTAAATCCTTACATAGCATTGATGACTGTTAAAATAAAGATTTGTTGACAAATGCAATGTGGTCATTCATTCATTCATTCAACCAAAGTTAGATTGAGAGCCTATTGTGTCTCAGACTGTGCTAGGCATTGGGAATAGGAAGAGAAAAACAATGACATCTTATCCCAAGAAATCATGGATAAGGTTAAAATTATATGTGGTCAAAATTATCCCTCATCATCCTTCAAATCATCTGCAAAGTATTACCATAGGTGAGGTTCCCTGGAAGCAGAACAACTGAACAGTTGTAGGGAAGCCTCAGTGTGGTCCCAGGGGGAACCCTGGGATAAATGGCATCACAAGGAGATTTATACCCCTTGAGGCAAAAGGCCCATCATTTTGTATTTCCAGCTGTCAGGCGTTGGCTTGAGCTGTCTCCAGGAATTAGGGTGCAGCCTCCGTGACATTTCTGGGCAAGATGGCTCCAGTCAGATGAGGGAACTTCTTAAAAGGGTGCCTCTGTGAGTCATTTGCAGTCAACCTCACAGCAGCTAGGGGATAATGTACCAGCCAAGTAAGGGGGATTTGATGGGGGCATCAGCAGCAGCTACTACACAGGATTTATGTGGCATGTTAGAAAGCTGCATATCATTTGGTAACAAATATAGTACAAAGAGCAACTGATTTCTCTCCCGTGGTTCAACAGCCCACCATCTCAGCGGATGCGCTACAGATGAAGCACTTGGCTTGTGTTCGGGGGGCATGTGTACGAACATATGCATCTGTCAGCACCACATTCACAGCCAGCCTGGGAGCCCCGCCCTGTGAGAGGGCTTCTGCGGCCCTGGACTGCTGAGATGACATTCAGGGCGTGCCTCAGTAGTGCCCTGCGGCCACCTGCAGGAGGGTGGGCTGCAAAGGGAGGGGCAGAGGGAGAGGGTGGGCCACGGTGCAGGCCTGACAACAGCTTCAGCCGGCTGTACCCCATGGGGCTTCTGGACTAAGTGGCTGGTTGTGCTGACCTGCTCTAGGAATGGCCAGGCCTTTCTGCTCTTGCATTAACCCCTTCGTTGGGTCATCTCAGCAAGGGCATGGCCACAGTGAGGCGGCTGTCTGCAGCAGAGACCACCCCTGGAGGAACAGCTGGAGGCTACTTGCTGACTGCACAGCTGTGGTGGGGCTGGGCTGGGGGCTCCCTGCTTCTCCATCAGTCATGGGGGTAACACGCAGAGGCCTGTCTCACGCTGACGCCAAGCATGAATCATTGGGCGGATGGGTGCAAAATTGCCCCTCGTTAGTGAAAGTTACTTTCTCTTGAGGGGATTGCAGGGGACTGGGCATGTAGGGTTGAAGAAACTACAATGTCATAGTATTTAATGTGTATCTGGACTTTTATCACTGGTGGATGGTGCTTTTTACTTATTCCACTCACTAAGCTTTTTGCCATTTTTTTATTTAGTGATAGGCATTTTGCTGAGTACCTTGCATGCCTACCTTATTTAAACCTTAAAATAACCTTATGAGGGAAGCACTATTACTATTCTCTACTTTACAGGTGAGGAAACCAAGGGTTAAAGAAATTAGAAAAAATGGACTCATATTGAAATTATATTTTAGTCAGCATTTGAACCATAGTCTGACTCCAAAGCCCAAAGCTAAAACCAAGTGTGAGACCTTCCACACTGCCCTTTGGTAAGCCCTAACTCATTCGCTCACTCACGCAACAAAGTTGTCTTCGGCATGCCCAATGCCGGGCTCTGTCTGGTGGATATGAGAGAGCCAACAGACTCAGAGAGACGGAGGAGGATCTGTGCATGATCCTGGGCTGGGGCTGGGGGCTCCGTGCCTCTCCATCAGCCATGGGGGTAACACGCACAGGCCTGCCTCACGCTGACGCCAAGCATGAATCATTGGGCGGATGGGTGCAAAATTGCCCCTCATTAGTGGAAGTTACTTTCTCTTGAAGGGATTGCAGGGGATTCTCGTGGATCATTCTTCCTCTGTGTGTGTGTGTGTGTGTGTGTGTGTGTTGGGGGGTGTTTAGCAATCTCAGGTGATCAGTGCAAAGGTGAGGATCTTTGGCTATTTCCCAGGAAGTCAGTTCACATTGTTCAACTTTTTCTAACAGGCTAAAAGAGATGTTAAGCGGATGTCCGCAAAAGAAGTCACCATCAATGTCAAAGACAGCATCCGACAGGTAGATAGAAGTCGAAGAATCACAAAGAACTGCGTCAACTAGCAGAAGATTCAGCTCGAAGGACAGGTAGACCTCTTTGGATCCCACCCAGGAACCTTGAAGAACTGGGTGGCCCTGAACATGAACGCTGCTCAGTGCCTAGAGCCTTCTCCCTAGCAGCCACTGGCTAGCTGAGCTGCTGGGACTTCCTCAACCTCCTATTTAGCGCATAACTGTATTGGCACTGCACTCACATAGGATGATAAACCGCAAATAGGCACTTCAGTTTGCAACTCCTACCATATGGTCTGATGTAAAACCAAGAAGCTGAAGTCCCAGGCCAATTTATGAAACAGAAAAGTAACGGGAGTGAATTCCTTGGTGAAAGAGTCCACATCAGCTCTCAGCAATCCTGGCCACTGCCGTGTGCTTTGTTCCAGGCAAGCTTCATTCTTCTTTCTTTTTGGATACCACCATTGAAAACTTAGCACGTTCATGGAAAAGTTGGTTTTTCACCCAACTCTAAATCTAGATATATGAAAAATCAAAGTAGCTCCCTGTGATTCTTAGCTTATTGTGAGACAGCTTCTGATCCAGTTTCACAGAAACTAATTCTCCCGACATCAGTGGCATGTCTGTGAGAGGGCTTTGTGAAGCAGTCGCATCTATTTCTCATCTGCCTTCAACTTCCCCGGAAGCTGGCATCTGTGTGAGGCTCTGAGCCGCACTACCAAGGTCGTGGAGGTCAGTCCCTTGCCCTGGGCCACCCTTAGGGCTCAGCCAGACATTGCATTTTTAAAAAAAGCTTCCCAGTTCCCTTTGCTTGTGTTCTTGAGCGTTCCCTCCATCCAACTGGGTCATTTGCAACTGTAATCAGACTGGACTCTGCTCACGAGAGGGAGATAATCCAGAACGTGTTGGCAGTGCCCACGGCTTCCCTTTGGCTTCTCTGTGCAAAGCCCCAGGACTGTGTCATTTGCTATTAGCAAGGGAATGGCCTTCGAAAGCTGGCCCTGGCTGATTGCATACACACTAACATTAGATTGACAGGCATCGTGTTCGAAGTCAGCTTAATGCAGTGAAAAAAAATGTTTTGATAAGAATAATTTTCTAACATTTCTTTAAACATGTTAAGTATTTTCATTCAAAGTAATGTAGCATGATTTTTTAAGGACTGTTAACATGCCTGGGATTGGGAAAGGAAGGACTTACGTTGTACCAAACATTACCAATAAACTCCATGTTTAGCAGAAATAGGCAGCTTGATTATGAGTGTTTCTATAGCAGTCCAGAAAATTGACACTAGCAGGTTAAAATTCAGATACTGACTTCATTACCCACTCACTGTTATTTCTCAAACACACCAGATCGTGTCCTTCTTCCCTCCATTCCTTCTTTCCTAATTGAATGCCAGGCTTGGGCCAGGTACCTTGCGTATACTGACAGGTCTGATGTCTGTCTAGCCATGCTCGTGCAACCTGAAGAGTGGGTGAATTCTTAGGAGACTGACTTAGACCTTAAGATCAAGTGTATCTTGTGGGTTTCTCTGCCATAGAATCTCACCTTTATATCCAGGGTAGATTTCTGTCTTATACCCTAGATTTGGGTGTTCTCCTAAACACTGCAAAAAGCTTTACCATCCACAAAACTACATTTTCCTTAAATTGTACCATTTTGTGATTTTTTTTTTTTGAGAAACAGCTTGCAGGGAACTTCACATTCTGAAATTTTTAAAAAATAAAGTACAAGCAAAACCTGTGACTCATATTCCCCACTGGCGTTACTCAGCTAGAGTCCCCCACGGCCAAAGGTCCTGCAAGTTCAAGGGCTCACATTCCCAGAGCATGTGCACTGTGCTTTGTAGAGTGTTCCTTCACCAGTGCTGTCAGCCCCTCACACCCAGTTTCTCTTTACAGCCTGTTTTTGCATCACTTCACTGCTGCTGCACATTGTTTGGAGTTTATCGACTTGAGAGGTGTTTCTGTTTTATATAGAAAGTTTCTCACTTCTGGGGAGTAGGGGATGAAGGGCATACATGACCTGTTCCAACCCAGAACAATCTGGACTTCATCAAAACAGTGTCCAGAAGGTAAACAACGTTGCTAGAAACTGATCTGGTAATTTTTCAGGCGTGTATGCGACATGAACTAATTCTTGCCGTTCTATTAGCATTACACTTTGTATTGCAAAGTTTGTGCCAGTAAAATCATCAATTTCATACCCATGGCCAGTTACAGAGACTCTTTACTAGAACTTATATTTGTATATAGAGCTGTTTAGATATTTTCTTATAAACAAAGACCCTTTATATTAAGTGATCCCTGGGAATCCCCCCAAAAGCCTTGTATGTAGATAAGAAGAACACTACTGGCCCCAATTGAGTTATTAAGTACTTAGACTTTAGAAAGTCTACTCAGCTGGACTCTAAGGATGGGACAGAGATTCAAGTGAGGGATGCCTGCCTGCAAATCCGGGACTTTCCCTGCCATATAACTGGTGTCTTTCCCACCAAGGACATTTAGCAAGACCGAGAGACAGCCTGTTGGAGGGGAGCTGTAAGGGAAACAGGCTAGGACACACCCAGTCGAGAGTGGTGGCAATGCCCAGAGGGGGCTGAGGAGCTTGGGAGCGCTTGGCTCTCTCACCCCTGTGGAGAGTGGACCCTGACCCAGTGTGAGAGGTCATGACCTTCAGTGAAGTCCAGAAAGAGAAAAGGGACTTCATAATTCAGAGGAGACTGAATCAGAGGAACTGCTAAAATTTGAAGGTGGGGGAAGCCATGCAGCCAGCCCCCCCCCCTTATTCTACCAACATCCTGAGCACTCCTTGGGTGCATAGGCAGAGGACAGTACCTCCTTATCCTGTCCCCACTGCCCACCTCCACATAGCCCCCCACACCTGCCCAGTCTACCTGAACACCCTCCTGTGAAGGCCTTGATGACTTTACTCCCCAGCCTCCCTCCCTGGCCGCCCCACATGCCACAGATATGTGTCCCATCCCATATTTGCTCCGTTCAGCAGGGTTCACAAAACTGGCATCTCCTGGAAACCAGACGGCAGACATGTTTTTTGGGGGTTTCAGGGTGTCAAAACCTGAGAATTTCACGTAAAAAGCCAGTTCTGGCAGAGACTCCTAGTTTCGAACTCTAACATCCATCTTCCTTTTCTTCCTTAACCAGCCTCATTACCATTTCAAATAAAATTTAGACTTTTCAGGTTCCTTTGCAGCTAGTTGCTACATGATTAAGTTATGGTCAATGAAATACAAGTGAGGGATAGAAGCTTCCAGGAAGTCTCCTTATAAAAGAATGATCTGGCCTTCTCCTTCTCCTTTTCCCTTCCTGCTTCCTGAGTAATTGTGGGAGCCACAGTCGTCCACTGGGTCATGGGGTGACTTTGCTGAATGGAAATCATGAGAAGATGAGCAAAAGTCAGAAGAAGGGGTCTCCCTGGTGGTGCAAAGGGTTAAGATGCAGCACTATGAAGCTATCTGCAGCCACTGCAGCACGAGTTGTCTCTGGCCAGGGAGCTGACCCACATGGTGCAGCAGACCTCTCCTGTCTCGCCTGCTGCTCCCCTCAGCAGTGCGTTTCAGTCCATCTGCCTGTTCTGTGCCCCACTCTGTCTTGGGTGAATCCTCTCAATCCCCACACCTCTGGCCTGCAGCCCAGCTCTTACATACATAAATAAATAAATCTTAAAAAAAAGAGTCAGAATTGGGCCTCCCTGGTGGCGCAGTGGGTTAAGCAACACACTATGAAGCAAACCACAGCCACTGCAGCACGAGTTCAATCCCTGCCGCAGGCCAGGGAGGGGACCCACATGGTGCTGGAGACCTCTCCTGCCCTGCCTGCTGCTCCCCTCAGCAGTGTACTTCTGTTGATCTGCCTGTTCTGCTCCCTGCTCTCTGTGGTGAATCCTCTCACCCCCGCCCCCAACACCTCTGGCCTGCAGCCCAGCTCTTATGTACATAAATAAATCAATCTTAAAAAAAGAGTCAGAAGATGCCTGGCTCTCTGACTCCATTGAGCCTTCAGGTCCACACATCTCCAGCTCTTTTCCTATGAGAGAAAAATACACACCTGCTTCATTTAAGCAGCTGTTTCAGGCCATTATGCACAGCCAAATCAAATTCTAATTGAGATACAAACTTTCCACTTCCCTTTGAAAACAGGTAAGATCCTTTTCTCTATGATGCTTATTGCCACTTGGCCAGAAGTGTGGGAACTGACATGGCTGCATTAGCTAAGGCTGGGGGAGTCCAGATTGTTGGCCCCGCCACTCAGGTGGTGTACACTGGAGCCTCCCCATTAGTGCTACCTGCCCACACCCCAAGACATTTGCTTTTGCAACCCTACTCAAATTAAGTTCCAAATATATTGTTTTCATGCTCTATTCAGGAGTCACAGAAACACTGGAGGACTTTTTGCCCCATTTCACCAGTTTGGGTAGTCAATTTCAGGAGAATTTTCTGAGAAATTACAGATGTGACATATGCCTTTAACCACCATTTCATTTTCTCCCTATGTATAATCAAGAAGCATCGATGCCGCAGAAGTTGGGCAATGGTGAGGAATAGAACAGCCCTGGCTCCTTTCCTCACGAAGCTGACAGATAAAACACAAAAGAGTAAATTCTCAGAGAAGATGACAGCAAAGGCTGAAAGAATGTTGAAAGAGAATGAAAGGGACAAGGAGATCATTCAGCTAACCTCACTCCCTTTTTAAAATAAGGAGTAAATAATACTGCCCTTTCTGCACCAGACAGCCCTCTTCCAACACAGTCCTATGCCAGGGACATGGCTGAAATTCTCTGTTGGTCTTTCAAATATTATTTTATTATCTAGAAAACATCTCCTGTTCCAGTAGATAAATCCATCGTGGGGTGGCCTGGGAAACAGGGCATTAGCCCGGAAAAGCTGAGCACACGGCTTTAGGCCTAGGAGACAAATGCTAAGTCAGCAACTTACGGTTCTGTTTCTGAGTCACACTGTGAAGCGCTTTTGTGGGTGTGTTGCAAGGCTGACCTGAGATAACAAATGTGATAACAGTGGCTGCCTTGTGATAATGACCTGGCCCTGCAGCCAGGACACTATCTCTGATCAATAAGCAGACCTGCCAGGTAGGCCTTGTCAGCCCCGCTTGACAGATGAGGAAGGAACCTAAAGACCGCCTTCAAGGTCTTACTAGATGGTATGTGTAGGCTCTAACCCCACTGTTACCTGTCTGCTTAGCCCCACGCTCTGTCCATTGCACTGAGTCAGTACTCAACAAATGTTCGTTCCTTCCTGTCACAATGGATGGCAAGTGACTTCACAGCACTTTTTATAGCATCTGTGTCTCAGCACTTCCGAGTAGTCAGAGGTAATATCAAGATCAATGGCGGCACCCTAATACACGCCTGCTAAATGTCGCCTTTGTTCCATTTAACTTTTTTTCTCAATAGCAACAAGAGCAGTAGCCATGTTTTCAGTTGTACCACAACGTTAAAATCCCTTCTAAGGGTATGCTAATCAATTGCAGGAATCGTTCTAAAACATATTGCAAACCTGAGTATTATAAATCTATGCAATCATTCCTTCCTCGTTGTTCTAGAATAGGAAAATGAAGGGCTAGGCCAGCTGGGTCCTCAAGGAGAAAGGATATAGCAGAGCAGAGGGCAGCGTCTTAACTACTCACCCTTGTAGATAGGAATGGAATGGAACAAAATTGCTTTCTAGTTCAAGGGGGGAAAATATGGTTGTTAGTACAATGGTTTGTAATATGGTTATATACAGGAATCACCCAGAGAGCTTTAAAAAGTATTTATGTCTGAATCCTACCCAGAGATGTTCAGGTTAATTGGTCTAGATTCAGGTTTAAACATCTGGCATCAAGATGTTTCAAAACTCCCTCGTGCGTTCTAAGGCACAGTCAGATTTGAAGTCAATGCTTAAGTTGATCACAGATAATTTTACTGTTTCCAAAGCTGCTTAAATTTTCCAAAGGTGATCTTAAATTAGATTTGCAGGATTTGAATCCCAGTTTCACTATTTACCAGCTTTGTGACTTTGGGTACATCATTTAACCTCTTCATGCTCCTGAATACCCATGTATAAAATCAAACTAATAGTAGCTCATGCAGCCAGAGGTTTTAGTAAGGATATACTCTGGGTAAAGCACTTGGCGCAGTGCATAACACAGGAAGATCAACACAAGATTATCATTTTGACTCTGATTCAGCCCTGAAATTTCCAGAATGTAAGCAACACCTGGCCTAGAAAACGTAGCTCACAAGGGTCCATGTACCTGAGAGCTGGGTCCTTATTTAAGTGCAGCAAGTCCTCACTGCAATTTTATTTATTTTTTTATTTTTTAAAGATTTATTTATTTATACATATAAGAACTGAGGTACAGGACAGAGTTGCAGGAGGTGAGAAGATTCACCAGAGACAGAGTGGGGAATAGAACAGGCAGACTGACTGAAACACACTGCTGAGGGGAGCAGTGGGCAAGGCAGGAGAGGTCTGCTGCGCCATGTGGGTCCCCTCTCTGGCCGGCAACAGGGACTGAACTTGTGCTGCAGTGACTGCGGTTTGCTTCATAGTGCGTTGCTTAACCCACTGCGCCCCTTACTGCAATTTTAAACGTCACTCAACAAAACCAACTTTGGCATAGGCTAATTGGTGTAAGCAAAATTAAGTTCCTACAACATATTCCTGACCACAAAAACATCATCAAACTTCTAAATAAAGATTCAGAACATTTCTGATGCTAAATAATAATTTGTATTCATTCATTCACTTTCCAATCTGCTTATTCCAGATGAGGGTCGAGCATGCCCTTCCGTCTCAGGCTGCACTTGCACACACATCCACACTCACTCGGACCGGGGCCATTTAGACTTGCCTTTGAACCTACTGTGCACATCTTTGGGATGTAGAAGGAAGCTGGAGTACCTGGAGAAAACCCACAAAGACAAGGGCAGAATGTGCAAATTCTACACAGCAAGTGGCCCTAGCCTAGAATCATTTTGTTCTCATCAATGTTAAAATGAGAAGGGATTATTTTAGGATCTGTTATACTCTGTTTCTTCTCATACACCACAAATGTACTTTTTTCCAAGATAAGCACTTCTCATTCAAAACAAAATGTACCTTGGGTATCCCTGGGATGAAAAGAGCAACCACTTCAAGAACTCTTCCCAAAGGAATGCGCCTCAACCCTGTGCAGAGGTGCTGACCCTGGAGAACGCCGAAGAAAACTCTTGCTTAGCTGGCACTGAGCTCTGGAGTCCTGATGTCCCTTTAAACTTGTTTGGGCTTTTATTTGCAAGCTCTCTAGAGAGTAATTTTCCCCAATTGCTAACTGGAAAGTGAGATGTGATTTTAGATGAAAAGGAGTCTCATATGAGGAGATGCACAGCAATGAATTTGGGGTTTCTGCATCTTTCTTTTGCACAAATTATCCAGAACTTATTATCAAGTATGCAGCTGGCGACACTGGCTCCAGTAGTTGTTCCCCCCTTAGCCCCCACTACCAAATAATTCTTTGGTGCCAGCTGGGGAATAGTCAGACAAAGGGTTATTAGATAATTAAAATGAGGATTCAAACCTGGGAAGCAGTTCTACAGATTTCACTCTGTCGGAGCTGTTCATAAATACAAGTTTGAATTCAGTTTACATGGAGGAACAGTGAGTCACTGACATTACAAATGTAATTATACTTGATAGGAGGAGTTTCCAGTTCTGAGTTCTCCTGACCTCGAGGTAGATTGATGACCTAAAAATCCCCTGATGCTAGAGGAAGGCAATGCAGGACTTAATTCTTTCCTTGCTCATGAATGTATTGCAGAAACACAAAGGCTGGGAAACTTGATTAAGTCTTTATTTTATTTTATACTATTTTTTAAAAGATTTTATTTATGCATACAAAGCTGGGGTACAGGCCAGAGGCATGGGAGGTGAGAGGACTCACCAGAGAGAGAGTGGGGAACAGAACAGGCAGATCCACTGAAACACACTGCTGAGGGGAGCAGCGGGTGAGGCAGGAGAGGTCTGCTGTGCCATGTGGGTCCCCTCCCTGGTGGCGATCCAACTTGCCCTGCTGTGTCACAGATGCTTCACAGTGGGGTGCTCAACCCACTGGCCACCAAGTCTTTTTTATTTTAATCTGAAAAGACTGACTTGACCTTCTGGCAGCAGATTCCTGCATACAAGATGGAGCCTGTGAAGGTGATTGTGCTCTCTTGTCTGTTAGACAAGGACAGGGTTTCCCCCAAGTGTTATGTGTATAACGCTCTACAACCCAACTCAATTCTGGCACTATCTAGTGTTTAGGGTTCAGTCCCACAAGACTCCCCACCACCACCACCACTTCAGATGCTCAGCACAAATCCAGGGTGTCTGTCACTCGCACTTGTGACTGACCCTATGATCAGAGAGGTTCCCACAGTCACCTCCCTGGGTTAAATTAATTTGCTAGAATTGCTCACAGAATTCAGAGAAACATTTTACTTATGAGAGTTCTGATTTACTATACAATGTTATAACTCATCAACAGCCAAATGGGAGAGGCGCACAGGGCAAGGCATGGGGAATGAGACAGGTCATACATCCTCTGTCCAGGCACATCATCTTCCCAAGATCTGCATGTGCTCACCTCTGAACCCCACGCCTTTGCCTGTCGGTGGAGGCTTCACTACACAGGCATGATTGGTGAAATAACTGGCCAGTGGTGAATGAGTCAACCTCTACTCCCTCTCTCCTACCCAGAAGTTGGGGCTAGGACTGAAAGTTCTAAGTCTATCATCACAAGATTTGTTTCTCTGATGATGACCCCCATCTTTGGGTTTCCCAAAGTCACCTCAATTACATGAAAAAGACACCTCTCACCACTTAGGAGACACCAAGGATTTTAGGAACTCTGTGTCAAGAAAGGAGACAAAAATTAAATACCTGTTTCTTGTTATCTAAATCACATGGCAACACATAATACTCAAAATTATGGATCAGCTCACCAGAATTGCTGGATCAGTTCACCAAAGAAGTGAATATACAAAGAGAGTCTTCCCCTCATTTTATGGATGAGAAAACTCTGCTGAGGAAAGCTGTGCCTGAAGTTTTCCATCAGTTGGCCACAGAATCAGGACCTGAATCGCAGTGTAACTTCTGGAGAGGGTGACCATGCAGGGCTCTGGACATCGGACTCTGCCCTAAAACCATGAAGAATCAGGCAACCAAGAACAAGTTGACTGTCTCATTCCCAGACCACTGATCTTCTGGTTATTCGCTCCTTTGGGGACAGTAACTGAGATGGAAATGATCACAGTGAGTGACTTTTATTCTTGTCTTCCTAGGAAGACTGTTGACTCTTCTCAGTTTCCTTTCTCTGTCAATGAAGTATCACATTCATTTTGAAAGAGGTTGAGCTTTTCCTGAGAGGAAATTACAGAGCTGTGATTACCACGTTTTCCGGCTCCTCCTGGAATAATCAAAGCAGGAAAGATCGTCTTTCTGAAGGTACCACAAGATCTACTTGTGAAACAATGTTGAAATCTAAGCTAGCGGTAGAGGGGCAGGAGAGCACAATGTTCCCAGAGCTCAGCCTCTCTTCCAGTGCAGATACTCCTCCTGGCCAGCTACTCCTCCTGACTCCTCTGCTTATTTGTTGTCACGTCCTTTCCCTTCCCTCTAGCCTTTATAGCTTTCTTCCTAACACTGCTCTGAGTTCCTAGCTCTACGAATGTGTTCTCATCGATATGCCTTGCATAGATTGTCAGTGGGTCACTGACGCCACCAAACTGCACAAAACAAAAATACTGGAGGGTTACCTTGAAACTAGTTCTTCTCCCTCTGTGTTTGAATCCAGTCTCATGCACTTCCCAAATATCACTCACATGTGTCTTTTCCATTCATGTTCCACAAAGGCTGCCCCAGCACAAGCCACCACAAGCTGGATTTCTGCAGCAGCTCCATTTTGCTTCTAATCTACCTCCCATTTTGCTTCTAATCTAGACTCCACATGACGACAAAATTACCGTTCTAAAATGTAAATCTGCTCATGACACTTGCTGCTCTCAAGATTTAGACTCCAAGAGAACTGGTTTACTAAATATTTGCACCAAAATCTGCCTCCTTCCATCACCTTTATCAGTTTCAAGATTCAGATGAGAAAAGACGTTTCCATCTTTTCACTGGGAAAAGGGGAGATCATACTGTTTGCGATTGCTCTAATCGTGTCAGTGACCCATGGACGAATGTAAAGAAAGCATCCCTCATGTCCTCCCAGGTGGTACCTTTAGCTTGACTTTTCCTCCCAATCCTGAGCACAGGGGAACAGGGAACTAATGACGAGTTGCTGCAGTTTGGAGATTCATGGAGAGGAACAGCGTGCTGTGATTTTAAAGACTTCAGAAAGAGAAAAAGAATGGAGGGAAGGAGTCCCATCCGCCTGTGAATCTTCTGGAAGAGTGGCTCAGGTGTGGCAGGAGTTTTCAATCAACAGACCAGGATAGAATTCCATCTCTGTGGCTCCCCACCCATGAGATATAGTAAGTCATTTAATCTGTCTGAGCTTTATTGCCTAATTTGTAAAATGGAGGCACTCAATATACATTAGTTAAATAGGAAACTTCCCTGATATAAATTTTTTGGAGTTCTCACTGCCTGACTTAAGAATGAATTTCTCAGCCTGGCTGGTTTTCAAAACCCTCACTGCCTGTGCAGTTCTGACCAACCTGCATATATTTTGTGCTTCGAACCAGGCTACGGCTGTCATCTGCATGCCCATCACAACTTCTGTCTTTGGCACCAGTCTCCACCTCTGTTGGAAACTTATTTAGCTCCTGAGGCTCAGTCCAGTGTTACCTCATTCTTCAGTGAAGATTTCTTAACCCTCTTAACTAAAAGGAATCTCTCCATCCCTTGAATGCCTCAGCTCTCTCTAGCTTCTGGTATCAATCTATCCATGTTATAGATATTCTTGTGCTTGTCTATGAGGTGATTAGGATGTGTCACTATCGCGAGGGCCTCTGCTCCTTAGCACACACCATGTTGAGCACGCTATATGTCAACACTTGGTGAAAACACCACGGGACATAAGGCACTAGCAAAGTGCATGACCTAAATGCTTCATTAGGAAATGGCTGGTTCATTCATCAAGCATTTACTGAGTGCTTTTTTGCTCCTGGGGATATAGAGAGAATTTTAGGCAGAGTTCCAACTCTGAATGGTCTCATGGCATAATAGTTAAAATCTAATGTGATAAGTACATAATAGGAAATCAGATAAATAAACATTAGTACAAATACTTTATTATTGCTTATTGTAATGAAAGACTTTAAAAGATGCTATTTTAGTCTTTGTCACATCCTAATGTCTAGACACACAAACCCAACCATATTAGCTAAGAAAAGGGAACCAAGAATTATTACTTGTTAATACCTCTTAGGTGCCAGGTGATGTATGTTTTCTCTTCATCGGAGATAGTGTGGGACATTACCACTTGAAAAGGAAGGAAACTTAGGAGTTGTTATAAAAAAATAGACAACCACAAAACAGAGACATTCTGCAGGGAGAAGAAGGGATTAGGATCAAGGCAGGGATGGGAAGAGCACAAGGGACTTTGGTGACGGTGCACGGGTGAATTGGTGGTGGAAAGTCTATGGGAACGACACCTAGAAAAGAAAGCAAACATTGTAAGAAAAAATAAAAATTTAAATTTAAAAAAGAGTTGTTGTATACTTGGATAAAGTCATAAAACTAGAAGTTGTGAGACGGTTTTTTAAACCTAGGCTTCTCTGATGCCAACTGGCTTGTGATATCAACTTTCCAGGCAACAGACAGCTTAGCTGAGGACCTGCAGACAGCTCGTACTTAGCGGTGGTATCTCTTCTAGGAACTGGAATGCTTGAGCTTTGGGAATTTGTCTCTTGGCCAGAAAAGTTAGACATCAAAGGAATTAAGGCTGTTTGGCCTGGAAGAGACAAAACCCAGAGAAAGCATTCAACCAGAAAATGTAAGATATTCCAGGAAAGAAGGGTCATTTGGAAGACTGAACGCAAGCGCCCTCTCTGAAGTCCTGCCTTTGAAAATTCCTGCCATCATACGTGTGAAGGACCACCAGGTGCCTCAGATAGGAGTAAAGGCTGTTCTGGTCTGAGTTTTTCCCCATGAACTTGAGCTTCCACCCAACCAGGATCACAACAGGGAGCAGGGAAACCCATCACAGGTTGCTATGTTGTGGAGAAGAATACCATGCTATGACTGTAAAGACTTTAGAAAGAGATAAAATAGCAAAATATTCTCAAGACTTTGTATAACAATTACTAGGATAGTTTTCTGGAAGTAAAATTGATGATTACTATAATAGATGCTTATGCCATGAAATAGATAAATAAAATTCTATGGTGTGGAAATGTTTTCACATTTGTGTAAAAAAAACAAGGAGCTAAAGAGCAGAGTTTTATATATTTTTCTGCCTTTACTCATTGGCCTCCCTCCAAACGCCACTAAGATATGGCTTCCATTGTGGTGCCATTGGCTCATTCTGAGTTCACTGGAGGACAGCGCCTGCTACCGCAGCTAGCGCAAGCATCGGCTCACAAAAAGGCATCCAAGAAATATAACAAGGTATTTTTTAAATTCTCTAGCACAAGTTCTACTACAGTTTTCATTCTTCTAGGTGAAAAACATAATTTCAGTCTATTTAGGGTTCTGCCTTTCCTAACTATGACAGCTGCAAACCAGGAATGCCAAAACGCCAGGGGTGGAGATGCATGTGGCAGAATATTTAGACATGTGATCTACACTGCAGGGTAAATGGAAAAGTGATCAGGCTTTTCCGCCCTCCTGCCATTGGTGTGATGATGGACACCTGAGGTCTTGTACGCGTGCCTAAGTGGGCATGTGCAGGTGGGTGTCCCTTGCTTGAGACATGGGGCATACGTATAAGGGTGGCATCACAAGGACGCCAGGAGAGGGAGGCAAAGCGAGAAAGAAAAAAAAGGCAGAAGTAGCAGCAGTAGTAGCAGAGCAAGAGCCCAGAGAGCCCAGAGAGTGAAGATGCTCTGGGGGCCAGGGCCTGCCAGCCTCCTGGCCCCCTGGCACCCCTGCCTGCCGTGTACCTGGTCGCCTGATATAATTGTAGGATTAGAGAAATCAGGTCTTTCCACCCTCCCACCACTGTGATGTGGGACACCTGTGGTGCTGCGAGCATTCCAGGGTGGGCATGCGCAAGTGGGCGCACCTGAGTTGGACACGGGCTTAAATGGGCGGGGTCATGAGGACGCCAAGACCGACCAACAGGACCGACAGTACTGACGAGCATCAGAGAGAGAGAGAAGAAGAAGCAGCCAAGAGGGTGAGATGCGCTGGGGGCTGGGAGGCCTGACAGCCTCCCGGCCTCCCGGCACCCATACCTGCCATGTACCTGGCCACCTCTACTAAATAAAGCATGAAAAGCCACCGAGGGCTCCAAGACTCCCCTTCCTTGACCCTTCTGCCCAGAACCATCCCGAACTTGCCCAGTGCCACCTTTCCTACCGCTAGATAATGATGTAATAAAAGCCTGATAAAAGCCACTGAGGGTTCCAGGACTCCTTGATCCATCTGCTTGGAATCATCGAGAACTTGCTCTGTGCCTTCCTGGCACCACATACACACACTGGCATTTACTGAGGTGCTGGTGGCATCATCTAGACTTTGGGTTGCACAATTCTTCATTCCCATTGGCAAGGTCCCTTCTACCCATTGGTTTTCTTGGATCCTTGGGTGCTAGGGGAACAGTGTGGCTTCTAAGCCATACGGGACCCAGGAAGGCAACTCTGGTGCAAGGACCCTATGTACTTCTGTGCAGCTGGTGGCCGTGAGGTGATCCCATCACTCTGCACCCTGCTGCACTCTGCGGCCTCCACGCTCACGCTCCTCATCCCGACAGCTCATATCTTTCTGAGGGAAAGAGCCTCTAGTCCCCTCACAAACCTACACCTACATCACGGTTCTCTTGCCTCCCCCCACTCCCCAGCTCAGGACTGCCCCTTTAGAACGCCAAACCAGGGAGATACTGTCCAGCAAAAGGGCCCAGGGAGGTCATAGAATGTCAGAAAACATTGAGGAAGACTGGGTAGGTTTTACCCCAATGAGGACCGATTGTTTTTTTGTGTTTTGTTGTTGAGTCTAAATGACTGTTTTCAAAAAACTGGGATGTATTTAAAAATGTTTACAGCCAAGTTTGTTTTTTATGGTCTATTATATTTTTGACTGGTATTGACAGATACTAACTTTCTCTCTGGGAAATGTAAACATTGCTTTAAGTTATTGGAATGCTTATGTTGAGATATGGGGGTGGGGCGCCTTTCATGTGGGATCACACATTTACTTAGGGGAGGTATCTGGTCCTTGTACCCTAACACAGGGCGATTTTGGCCTTAATTTGGTTTGAACTCCTGGGTATCAGTCCCTTCCGGCCCCAGGCTCCAGCATGCTGCCTCCTGAGAGAAGGAAAGGCAGCTGCTCGGGACCCTAATCTGATAACCGAGTTGGCTGTAGAAGGAAGCAAAGTGATGTCATGTGCGTGATTTAAGAGCAATTAGAGGGGCCTAAACCTGCTCCAGCCTGCTGTCATCTGGATCTCCCCACCGTCTGAGGGAACTTTGTCTCAGCAGACTCAATTCTTTCATTTGGAAGCATAAGTTAGAAGAACCTGCCTTTACTCGAAGTGGAGAGAAAGTGCTTCCAAATACTTTTTGTCTCTTCTTGGCACCAGCAGATAGAAGGGCAATCAAAGAACTGGCATGCGTGGAGAACGTTCTCTGTGCATTCAGTGGTTGGCTCATCTCTTCCCTCTTCCTAGAATAATTCCTCTTCTCAGCCGCCGCTGCCCAGTGTTTGTGCTGCAGACTGTCTCACACAAGGATGTGTGACTTCTACAGTCTGACTCCTTTGGAAGATCCCGTGAAAGAAAGACAAGCCGGGAGCGATTCCATGCCCTCATGACCGTGAGAACTCATGCATGGCATCGTGGTTTTTGCAGCTGTCCTTCCACCCTAAGCTCTTTCTTCTATTTTGGTAAATTTTAGTCACAAACAAGGGCATCATTTCCTCAACTTTTTCTTTTAAATCTCCTCAGCTTTTATGGAGTAATTCAGAAATATGGGCATTGAAACATACTTTCTGCTTCTTGACAGGACTGGTTGGTGACTTGCTCCACTTTATTATTATTTTTTCTTTATATATATTTGACATCAAATGTAATCCCCATGTATTCCCCATCACCATATCACCAGTGCACCATCACCTCAGTCCTTTGTGCGCTTATCTGCCCTCAACCCTCCCCCTCCCCTCCCCTCCCCTCCCCACCAAGTGTCTCCAGTTTGTCCTTGTCTTTTGTTTTTTAAATTATTATTATTGTTATTATTCTTTTCCTTGATCCTTATTTGGTTCCCTTATATTCCTCCTAGGGGAGGAACCATCTGGTATTTTTCTTATGCCTTCTGACTTATTTCACTGAGCATAATCCCTTCCAGCTCCATCCATGTTCCTATGAATGGCTCTAGTTTACCTTTTTTGATTGCTGAATAGTATTCTATCATGTATATGTACCACAGCTTCCTGATCCAATCATCTGCTGTGGGGCATTTAGGTTGTTTCCAGGTCTTACCTATTGTAAATAGTGTTTCACTTTATTTATTTATTTATTTTTACTTTTATTTTTTTTATTAAAATATTTTAAAATTTACATATACTTGCCATTAATTGTAAACCCCATGTATTCCCCATCACCATCTCACCAGTGCACCATCA